>CM029767.1:30914523-31474180 GCA_017562165.1 Ectropis grisescens
TAGACACTTAAAATGCATACTATTTTATAGTATACATGTGAAAGTAACTCTACCTGTCAATTAAGTTTTGACGCCTAAACCACTGAACTGATTTTTATGAAATTGTAGATACAAAAAATGTTTTAATATTAGTAAAAGTAAATTTGTATGGGTGTACTACTGTTCAAGTAAATATGTACTCCCTCAGTTACCTTAATACTTACTTATTTTACGCGGAAGAAGTCGCGGGTAAAATCTAGTAGTTAATAAAATAATAATAAATATATTTATGTTTTATTATAGTCACAACGCGGTCATTAATTTATGGTGATATTTCTTCACAAGTAATCCTTGCATTCGATTCAACTTATCTGCTTTCGATTTTACAGTAACATCCTTAGTGGTTAAAAACAAAAAAGGTTAACTGACGCAACATTGTAGCGACGTGCAGTTCTTTAGATCAAATATTGTTTATTATGTTTAGAATGGTTTATAAGTGAAAACAAATCGTAAAATTGTTAGTATCATTCATTAATACAACAAATATGTAGTCGTAATAGAAAAAAATAAACAATATGCAGTTCTAACAAAACGAAAAAATATATTATTTTATGCCCGCCGTTACAAGGTTACGTTGTCGAATTTTGATAATTTGTCAAATGTTACCTGTTAAAATGCCCGACTATAGATGTTTGTCCGGGAAGCAGCAGTTTGAACAATTTCTATGTATTTAAGTGATAAAAAGATCTGGCCGACCGTAATGACGTAGATTTGTCATTTCTTTGATGTTGATTTTTACCTGACAGCGAAACGTAGACAATAGGAATTTGTTTTCCAGTCTATGTGGATATGTGCGTTGTGTTCCTTTGTGGCGTTAAACAGTGTATGGAGCACTGGCGGCGGCGGTTGAGCTCATGAAATTTTAATACTTTCTAGAGAAGGTGTTGAAATTCATTTCATTCCATTATTCCGCAACGCCGTACAAAAATCATGCGACAAGGAGAAATGATCGAGGGTTGCAACCCTCTTGCACTCAGTTCGACAGAAACAAACGACGCGAAGAGAAGAAGAGTTACAAATAACGCGGCATAGTGATGAATCTTATTATTTTATACCTTTCTATCATCCTACATAGGTCTCCTGGTGGTTCATGTGATCCATAAATTTTGTTCCCATAGTCTAAAACACATTGACTTGAAGAATACGCATATTATATTATGTATTTCAGTAATATTTTACATCTTTTGAATCTATAATACATTTACACTACTACACCTGTTTATACGTAGGTACTACACAATATGGCTACGAAAAGTTCTAGTAATCAAGTTTTATGGCTATTAACATATATTTTTTGAGTTTTTATTTGTGTGATTAATATATACTCAGAAATAAAATAAAATTTAATAATTTTTCCATTGTGTGATAAACTAGTAAATTAATTATATCATGAGTGCAGGTAGCAATTTGATTAGGTACTTAAGATTTTATAAGGGTTAGAATTCAAAGCTTATTTTACGCAAACCAATTACAATAAATAACAAAATAACATTTGTTCTTAAATTTGTACACAGCTATAAAATATAACATAAATATAAAGATAAAAAAAATACTTTTGTAGATATTAACTGCCGCATTTCTTTTTTAAATTACTTCAACCACTTACCTAACTACCTATATGGCAAATACATGATACACATAATTGTGTTGTCATTAATTAAGCTAGAAGACTTTAACTTATTTTATAACGCTATTAAACCATTTAAGTACCTAAGTGACCAAACTTTGCTCGGTTACTTAGATACATACTGATTTTCTAAAAAAAAATGAGCTTGAAAAAAGAAATGCGGCCGGTCGGATTCGACCCCGGTCACCCCGGACCTTCCATATTTTAACCGCCCATCTTCCCGACTGTTTCTGTTGTTATAATGTCGCGCGCTGGCGCGAAATTTACCGTCACATTCCAATCTTTATGTAACAGTTTTTCATTGTCTAAAAATGCGCATAAAACGAGCCGTTTCCGAGATTCAGATTCTATATATATATACATATACCTACAAGATTTACTCGTTTAAAGGTATAATAGTATACTTAGATACATACAGATTTAGAAAAAAAGGAACTTGAAAAAAAAAATCAGCCGGCTGGATTCGAACCCGGATCTACCATATTGTGACCGCCTAACTTCCCGACTAACATACTGTCGCGCGACATCGCGAAATTTACCGTCGCATCCTAATGTTTATGTAACAGTTTATCATTGTCTAAAAACGCGCATAACACAGTGTTTTTTTAAAAATAAAACCTACCTAGAAACCTTCTGTATACATAATTTCATGAAAATTGTTCGAGCCGTTTCCGAGATTCAGATTCTATGTATATATATATATATATACCTACAAGAATTGCTCGTTTAAAGGTATAAGATAAGATAGGATATAAGATATAACTTAACAAATAAAAACAAGACAAGAACAATATTACCATGAGACCATGACAAGATGTCAATACAGAAGACCGTCATACGAGGACAAAACTCAGTCCATGCTTTTTGAGAAAATAATCATGACCCTGCTCATGACATCGCTTTCTATTTCACCATGGTGCCTCCTTCTCAAGTCGTATTCCTCATGTCTGAGGGTTGTGGCCACCACGTCTCAACGATAAAACCACGCCATCTCCCTCTATCACCGGCGACCTGCAGGGCATCGCAGACTGATGTGTCTAGAGTGTAGAGTGGTGCAAATCTGGTCTGACCGACGCATCCGACTGCGGCCTGTTGCTTTTTTGCCATCATCTTCCCCAGCAACTTTCAATTTCTCCAAGTTGTAACCTTCCTTCCTGCCTTCCAGAGTACTCGAGCACTCGTTTGAGGCAGATGGTAGAGAGCCTTGGTAGAGCTTAAGCTGCTGAAGTATTGAAATATTGCTGGTCCGATGCGCTGTCCAAGGTACCACACACGACATATACACCACATCTCAAAGGCATGAATACGTCCGCGGTCTGCTGATTTAAATGTCTAAAG
Organism: Ectropis grisescens; assembly: GCA_017562165.1. NCBI lineage: Eukaryota > Metazoa > Arthropoda > Insecta > Lepidoptera > Geometridae > Ectropis > Ectropis grisescens. Next base: position 30,917,528 of record CM029767.1, read on the forward strand.
AAAAATAGCTAAAAGCAGAGTCCGGACTAGTCTCATCTTCGTCGTGAGATTAATCCTTCTGTACTTCCATATCCTACCAAGCTGCAACACGGCACCCTTTACAATTGCAATGCACCGCCGAACATCTGTTTTGCTCGAGCTTTTGTCGATGCCGGAATCGAAATAGATGAAATCCTCGACCGTCACCAGGCTCAATATACCAGTGAAGCTTGCTCAAGGAATCAGCACAATTTACCGCCATGGTGCCTAACTGAAGAATATATTGAAATCAAAATCTCTTCAACCTCGTCTTCGTCATGTTTTTCAGTGTCAGTGTCTCATCAGATTTTTCAGTGTCTTCAATAACTGTTAACAAGAAAATAACCCAGCTAAATACTATCATACTGAGGATTTTACATTGAAATGGATAGAATTATATACATATACTAGCTGTACCCTGCCCCGCTTCGCTGTGGCACATTTTGATAAAAATAGATAAAAACAAGCTTTGATGCGGATCATATATCATTCCAAAATTCCAGATCGATCGGGGCAGAACTTTTTAAGTGTTTAAAGCGTCCACAAACCAACATAACATTTTTATATATAAAGATATAGATCATAAGGAGTTTGTTTGATAGTCCGAGTTCATTCAACCGTTTAGGAGGAGTTCAGTGACATTCACACGTATAGTAGAATTATATATATATATATATATACTAGCCGCCTACCCTGGCTTCGCCTGTGGTATGTAATATTTAGCCAATAGCACTCAGAGATTACGTACATATCCAACGGTCCACTTCAGCTTTATAATATTAGTATAGATTCACAATATAATGCACTTTCGATGCAAGAGCTGTCCCGATGCTTCTCTGACGTATACGGTAAGCGGTAACATTCCGCGAAGCGACCTATGGCGAATGAAGATCAGTGAAAGTGGAACCGCTGCGTCGCAAATCTAACGAGCATTGAGCTCAAGTACGAGGCCTACATACCTAATATAGCTTTACAAAGCGTAGATCGTAGATCCAGTAATATTAGTAAATATTACAAATGTCAAAGTTTGAATGCTTTTTGCTCAACTACGTCGGAACGGCTAAACGGGTCAGGTTGAAATTTTAATTCAGTTAGATTTAAGTCTGGTATACACATAGACTACTTTTTATGCCGAAAAAAAGTGATGGGAAAGAGGAACTCGAGTAAAACTGCGGGGCACTGATACTAATGTCATATTTTGAATTTAGAATAAATGAAAAAAAACGCAATAAGCGACAATAATGTTATAACTAGTACAGTGATTTCATTTCTTGTTAATCTTACCTACTTGTACAATAAAATATCAAAAACTGTTTTTTTACATCCCTCAAAAGAATCGCACGCAGCGAAAACGCCATATACTCTTATAGGTACTCTGCTGTTCTTATTTATTTATGTCATAGCTACTTAACATACTCACAGTCAAGCCAATACGTATGTCAAGCCATTAATTAAAAAAAAACACGAATTGAATTAAATTAAACTTACATGAATTTATGTCATTACAAAACAAAATAAAAACTTAAATGTCAAATCAAAAAAAAATCCGTCACGTTCAAAATAATAATAATGGAAAATATATTACAAATATAATAATAATTCAAATACAAATATAATATTTCAAATAATGCTCTTTTAAAATCTGCAATCGAACAAATGAACAAGTAAATTTTGTTTGCAACTCGATTTATTTATTCATTTGCCTATAGCGTCTGTAGATAAGAGATAATATCACATACTGTTTATTTAGGTATTTTCAGATCGCATGATTTACCAGGGAAACGTCACTTTGTCAAACGATAAGTACGTAAGTTCTAGAACTGGTCATATTGCTTGCCTGTCTTACTTGTACAAGATAATATTTTAAACTGTTTATTTTATACTTCCATATTTTTCTAACAATACCTACGGGTATTTAAATTTAGTTTTCGGCTTGACACTGTACTTATTTGTCGAACTTATTGCTCACAAGTTAACTGAGCACCGAGCCACAGATTAAGTGACAGCAACCTGCTTGTAAATCACACTCAAAGCAATGCAGTCAAGTGTGTATTCAACTGTACAATGCCAAATTATCCGTGCAGTCGAGTGCGTCGCTAGCAGTTTACTGGACAGTAAATTAATTGCTAGCGTTTCTGCTTTTCTGCTTTTCTGAAGAAAGCGCTGTTCGATAAGGTGGCGAAGTTATTTTATTTGAGAATTTTGTACCTATCTAGTGATGTACATATTCATACGTTTACGTCATACGGAACCCCGTTTTTGGTCCCTGCCGAATGTATTATGATTGCTATTCAAGACTATATATAAAAATACAAAACCTCAGCATGATCCTTCGAATTACGACGTAATTGAGGAACAAACAACAAAATTAGTGGGTGTATTAGTGGGAGTATCAATGTTATTTAAGTAATTGGGCAATATTATATTTTCGTAACTCGATGCCGAGTCAATACGAGTTTATTTAGAATTAGTTCTAAATTTGTCCGTCATAATAGATAAATTAGTGGCACGGCACAGTGATTACGATACGCGGGATGAATAACATATTGATTGGTACGTAAAGACCTAATTATTTCTGTTCTATCTTACGCAATACCCGCATATGTTTAATTACATTACGAGATATAATAGTGCGTCGCGTCGAAGCGACGCACTATGGGATCACTACAAACGACGCGTCGCGTCGCTTCAATTTTGGGATGGGTGACCGTTTTGTCTGATGGTAATCAATACGCCCATAACAGAACAGTGTCACGCAGCTAATGGAACATGAAGAGTATGAATCATTACCTAGCACTGGACGGCGCTCGTCACACAGAGATATAGGATAAGTTATCTTTGTACTCTGCGATTTTTTCGGAGACATTGCCCTTCAAAGCGGAACATAATGATGCTTGTACATTACTTTGCGGTAGAATAACTTGCAAATATGTGGTACTTACCCAAACGGACTCTGCAAGGAAAGGTACCACTACATGATTGAATCTGTTGAAATACCGACATTAAAGGAAATGTATAAAATCGATAGACATACCTAGGTAGGTCTTTCCAAGCGCTTGATCAACGCGACGATGGACCGATGAAATTTTCTCGGTCGCGGGAAGTCGGTGGATGGAGGCGGCATTGTGGAAATCATTGGGGGAGGCCTATTTCCAGCAGTGGACGTCTGCAGGCTGCAGATGATGATGATGATGATGATCAACGCGACGCCTGATCAAAATGTATTGGCCCAACGCATAAGCATTGCCATTCAGCGTGTCAATGCCACCAGCTTGCTGAGCACGACTCCCACTGGCAGCGGGCCATCATCATCAGATGTGTTTATTTTAAGTAGTTATTAGGTATGTAGCGTAGTTTTCATTGTAATTTAGTTTTCTTCACATAAACATAGATTATATTATGTCTGTCAGTCCGTCTCTTGCCTATTAGTGTACTACCGCCATCAGCTGATCATTAAAATACGACTGCAAACGAAAAGTCATTAAAGCATCCGTACCACAAGAAATCGGTTGGATAATAATTGCTTCGGGAAACTAAATTAACACATAACTACGTTTCGTTACGAGTAAATAACCTTAGGGCATGCTTTACGAGCCACCATTTGTGTCAACTTGTTTCACAGGCTACGCAGTACAACTAAGGGCCACAGCACACTAGCTACTTTTAGCTGCGGCAATTGGTAATTAGTTACTAACTAGATGCCGCGACTAAACACAGTAGACTACAGGCCCGTGAACAAAGTTTATGGGTCAAATAAACCACCAGGAGACCTATGTAGGATGATAGAAGGGTATAAAGTAATAAGATTCAGCACTATGCCGTCGCATGATTTTTGTACGGGGTTTCAGAAAAATATGTTAGCAGAGGTACGCTGCAGTCTACAGTGAGTCGCCGAAACGCGATGCAGCATCGATGTTGTTCGTTTCTTTGGGTTCGCACTTGACCCCCATCTCGCCTGATGTTAAGCGACGATGCGATCTATGATGGAGCGTGCTTACCTAGAAACCTGAACGCAAAGTCGCCAGAACGCGATGCTGAATCGAGGCAGTCGCAAAATTGTCGATCATGCTAAAAGTGGCATGTCTGCTGTGGCCCTAACAGCATGCGGCAGGTAATAGAATAGCAGCTATGATAATAATAAAACTTAAGTTAACTGCGATGAAAAAGTGAATCAAATTGGATTTATTTCAATTTTCCTATTATTTATTCAATGTGATATAGAAAGGACACCAGCAGATAAATACTTTTTTTTTTTTCGATAATAATAGTTTTGCACGTGACCGCGATCTTGCCTGATATAAAACAACAACACCGTCAAAATGGAGACTTGCTGACACTCAAATCATATCCATCAAGAAATACCCACGCAGGCAATGAATTCATAAGTTCCGATGTTCTTATTACGAAAGTAGAGTCAAATCTCTTCATCCGAGTCTTTGGAATACCAACCATGAAATGGAGTCGCTTTCTGAAGCTACGAATAGTACAATAGATAAAAGAGCAAGATATTTAAGTGTTAGATTATGCAGACCAAATAATACATAATACTGGATGACTAGTATACGGTAGCAAATATGCAACAAAACAGCATCTACGATTGTTTCATATTGACCAACTATTTATTACCTATTATAGTTTGGCAACAGATTGCTCAAAAATTGATTTCGTTAAAATGATTACCACCGGACAGATTGTATTTTTGAAGATGTTTTGACTCTATGCCCTTTATGATGTTTATGTGAAAGTATAGAATCTAATGGGCTCATAGATTTCATAACCTACTCTTGTACCACTAGTCTACTATGTATAGAGTTTGAGAGTATGTATTTTTGTTTGTTTGATTCCACTTTACGTACCCACGTACAGCTAACCAATGGAATATGCTATTTGATAAGGTATTTCTCAATGGTTACCATGTACCTTATTATTTGGATTTCTGAGGTTACCATCTAGCGTAAGTAAGCAACTATCCGTATTTGTACATTTGTTTCTAATGCTGGGCCTAGGGTCCTTCTCTCACATAAAGAGAGCCAAGGGCACAATCAACAATATTCAAGCACATACCTATACAAAATATTTATGCCCCAGCGACACGAGGCTAGTTTTTCTTGCTAGGATAGGAAGCTAGCATTTAGTAATTAGCATTTAGTAGTAGCATTGGGTGTAAGGGGGAAGCGCTTAACATCTAGCTTCCCCAAATGTCAACCTCTCCTGCGCGTGGTACACCCTGCTGCCAACTAACGAGGCTCGGACGACCGAACCAATGGCGGTATATCCATTTAAAAGCCAGTCCTAAATGGACCAGGCCGATGACGGGCAGCGGCGTCATCGGTGCAAAGGACTGGCTCCGCGGTCACCAACCCGCTTGCCAAGCGTGGTGACTATGGCAAACACCCCCCCTATGAAAATCACAACTAGAAAACGGCCCCTAGTCCCCGGCGGCTCCGCTATTCCAGGCGCTGGTGGCAGCCTTGGTTCCGGCGGAGCATGGGGTGCGAAGAATCTCCGGCAGACGCCCCGCCACCAAACCCAACGACTCGACCTGGCAACGTATAACGCACGGACGCTGAGGGCTGACGAAAAGATTGTGGAGCTGGAAGAAGAAGTGGACAAGTTGCGATGGGATATCATGGGGTTATCCGAAGTCCGTAGACAGGGCGAGGACAGGATAACCCTCGAATCCGGCAACTTGTTCTACTACCGGGAGGGAGATCAACAATCCCTAGGGGGTGTCGGGTTTATCGTCCGCAAGTCTCTCGTCAACAACGTGATAAGGATCGAGAGTGTGTCGAACAGGGTTGTATACCTTGTACTTAAAATTAGCGACCGGTATTCATTGAAGGTCATACAAGTATACGCACCGACCTCGACACATCCCGACGAAGAGGTTGAGGCCATGTATGAGGACATCTCCAAAGCCATACATGTCTCGCCAACACATTTCACAGTTGTGATGGGAGACTTCAACGCGAAACTGGGCAAACGTAGCGGTGATGAGTTGAGAGTGGGGAATTTCGGATATGGGCAGCGGAACCCAAGAGGGCAACGTCTAGCGGATTTCTTGGAAAGGGAGAGCCTCTTTATGATGGACTCCTTTTTCAAGAAACAGCCACAAAGAAAGTGGACCTGGATTAGCCCAGACGGTTCCACAAACAATGAGATCGACTTCATTATGACGACTAAACGGCAAATATTCAGCGACGTCTCTGTGATCAGCAGGGTTAAGACCGGCAGCGATCACCGTATTGTAAGAGGCACGCTGAATCTAAACATTAAGCTCGAAAGATCACGTCTAATGAAGTCCACGCTCCGACCAAATTATGCTCAGATCAAAGATCCCGATAACTTTCAACTCGAACTTCAAAATCGCTTCGAATCCTTAGATGAGTGCGTAACGGCGGACGAAATAAACGACAGGCTAGTGGAAACTGTTCATGCTGTTGGCAGAAAGTTCTATAAGAGCCGACGCCAAAATAGAACTCAAAAGCTCTCCGATCAAACTCTAAATCTCATGGCGGTCAGACGAGATATGCGGTTACAGTCTTCGGTTGACATGACGGTATACAGACGGCTTAATAGACAGATCTCTTCTTGTGTGCGACGCGACATACGCTGCTTCAATACTTCGAGTATTGAAGAAGCGATCAAGCAGAACAAAGGCTCAAAAGTGTTCGCAAGAAATCTGTCTCTTGGGCAAAGTCAGCTGACCAAACTGAAGACCGATAGTGGTAACGTTGTCTCGTCGAAGCCTGAGATTTTGGAGGAGATTGAGAGGTTCTATGAACAGTTATACACCTCTACGCAAGCACAACCTGTCGTTAGCATGGAAAAAGACCATCGAAGGTCGAGCCAAGCTGACCCGACACTTTACCGAAGATATCCCAGAAGTCAGCCTGTATGAGATTAGGATGGCCCTCAAACAACTTAAAACAACAAAGCACCTGGCGACGACGGAATTACGACTGAGCTTCTGAGAGCGGGTGGAAAACCGGTACTTAAAGTCCTCCAGAAGCTGTTCGATTCCGTCATACTTGACGGTAGTACGCCAGAAGCGTGGAGCAGAAGTGTGGTGGTGCTCTTCTTCAAAAAAGGTGACAACACCTTGTTGAAGAACTACAGACCCATCTTACTTCTGAGCCACGTTTATAAGTTGTTTTCGAGGGTAATCACGAATCGTCTCGCACGCAGGTTTGACGACTTCCAGCCACCCGAACAAGCCGGTTTCCGAAAAGGCTATAGTACCATAGACCACATCCATGCGCTTCGGCAGATTATACAGAAAACCGAGGAGTATAATCGGCCACTATGTATAGCGTATGTGGACTATGAGAAAGCCTTCGATTCCATCGAGACCTGGGCAGTGCTTCAGTCTCTCCAGCGATGCCGCATTGACTATCGCTATATCGAAGTGTTGAAATGTATTTACAGCAAAGCCACAATGTCTGTCCGATTACAGGACCAGTGCACAAAACATATCCAGCTACAGAAAGGCGTGAGACAGGGAGATGTTATATCTCCGAAACTGTTCACTGCCGCGCTGGAAGATGTTTTCAAGCTACTGGACTGGAACGGATATGACATCAATATCTACGGCGAATGCATCACTCACCTTCGGTTTGCCGACGACATAGTCATTGTGGCGGAGTCGATGGAGGACCTCGGTGCTATGCTCAGGGACCTCAGTAGAGTATCCCAACAGGTAGGTTTGAGGATGAATATGGACAAGACGAAGGTCATGTCAAATGTTCATGTCTCACCTGTACCGGTTATTGTTGGGAATACCACACTCGAAGTTGTTGACGAATACGTCTACCTGGGTCAAAAGATCCAATTAGGTAGATCCAACTTCGACAAAGAGGTCCAGCGAAGGATCCAACTCGGATGGGCAGCGTTCGGGAAACTTCGGCACATCTTTGAGTCCAAAATACCCCAATGTCTAAAGACGAAAGTCTTTAACCAGTGCGTGTTGCCAGTGATGACTTATGGAACTGAGACGTGGTCCTTCACTGTTGGTCTCATAACGAAGCTCAAAGTCACACAGCAAGCTATGGAGAGAGCTATGCTCGGAGTCTCTTTGCGCGACAGAATCCGTAATGAGGATATTCGCAAAAGAACGAAAGTGGCCGACATAGCTCAAAGAGTAAGCAAGCTGAAGTGGCAATGGGCAGGCCACATCGCTCGCAGAACTGACAACCGATGGGGAAGAAAGGTTCTCGAGTGGCGACCACGAACCGACAAAGAAAATCGAAGCGTTGATTTAATTAACAATTTCAAGTATTATCTAGCTTTTGTAATTTTTAACATGCCTGCCTATAATAGGATAGTGATGCGTAGCTATTTGAACTTGAGAAGTCCAAATCACTACCTACTCGTTTCGAGCACTGGACTGCGATTGTCACCCTTATATTATTATTTATCACTTTTTTACGTTGGCTGTCGAGACTATGGGCCCGCGGTCATCCGACATGAAAAGGTTCTCAAAACAACTGTCGAAGCGGTTGATTCTAGTATCAGACCTCAGAGCTGGCACTTATTTCGCCCATAAAATAAGTATCGCGATCCAAAGGGGTAACGCTGCCAGCGTTCTGGGCAACCTGCCGCGCGGCAGTGATCTCGACGGAGTGTTTGTTTTATAGGTTCCTTCTTATTATATTTATATATAAATTATGGTTACATACATAAGTTTAGTTGTTATGTTTCTTTATTAGAATATAGTTAATGAATTACTTAATAGGTATATTAAATCAAATTGACTATCTCGTTTATCACTTTGATTTTTATTATTTCAAGTTCACTGAAACTTAACTATGTTACGTTTTCATATAATTCAAATCAGTCGCGAATGGATCCGCAGAATTCAACTAAATAAGTGTTTGAACCCGTCATCCGTGGTTTGAACTAAATAAGTGTTGCCAAACGCAATAAGTACGCATATATTCTTTCAAGTTATGTCTGACATCCGTCATTGGTTTGGGAAATAGTTATTTTAATTTAATGTCATGCGAGTACTTTAGTGACCAAATGTGGCCTCAATAAGTAAACAGTAAACACGTATTAACGCATTGACGAAACTGGCTTAGTATTATTTCATAGAGTAGATAAACTTTCTCGATTTGTAGCACTTTCAACCTAAAGAGTTCTTGCTTTAAGTTGAAAGTGTCGAAAAAACTAATCTGAAGTCTGAAGGTTAGGATTCGAGTCTCGTGAATCAAAGGGATGAAAAGATCTTCCGAGTTTATTGAAAGGGCGAACATTCTCGTATTACTGATTTCATTTTCTTTGAAGATAAATATCGAAACTAATCCTAATTAATATCAATGTATATGTTACAGTCATAGTGATTAAATAGTTATTATACATAATGACTGGTCATTATATATAAAAGCCAAATTCACTAGACAATGTAATTAATTAATCACTTTATCTGGACATTATTCATAATAGCGTGTCAAAGTTAGCTAAAGTAATAATACGGTCTAGCCGACTTGTTCCTCCCTCCCGCGTGGCGTGATCGCCGCCATTTTGTGGCTGACGCAATAGTGTTCGTTTTCGTTTTGTTAGGTTAGGTTAGGTTAGCTTAGGTTAAGGTTAGGTTAGGTTAGGTTAGGTTATTACTTTATAACAATGTTAATTGAGGCATGCTTAAGGCAAATTGAAATACAAATTTATTCTTAAACGAATATCTACTTGTTTTATTACATTATCCAAGTCTTCGAAGATATTATAAAAAATAGCTAGTTAATGTGATTAATTTTGTGTCAATTATCACATTATCTAAATTGAGTAGATATTACATATAATGGCTAGACAGTATATATAATATCCAGATTCATTACTTTGGCTGTAACATATATATTATAAGTAGATGTCCGCCCCGACTTCGCCCGTGGTACATTATAAAGCACTTATCGAGATCCCGTACATATCCAACGGTGAAAGAATGACTGAAATCGGTTCTGTCATTCCTGAGAATATCGCTTTCAAACAAAAAAACCTCCTCAGCTACCTGTTACGCCACCTGCCGGAAATTGGTCGGACCAATTCAGATATAGAAAAAAATAATTGATTAGCAAAGTTGAGTAATGTAATCTGTGGCAAAGGTTTATATTCAAAGACGCAATCTTTGACACATGCTGTCATGTCAAAGTAGGTACAGTACGAAAACTCTCAAAATGGAATATTTTTCCCGATTTTGTTACATTCTTGATTCATGCTCCGCTTCTGTTAAAAGTAGCGTTATTTTCTATAGCATATAGTCTTCCTCGATAAATGGACTATCCAATAGAAAAAGAATCTTTCGATTCGGACCAGTACTTCTCGAGATCCTAGCGTTCAAACAAACAAACAAACTCTTTAGTTTTATAATATTAGTATAGAAGTATAGATATATAATAATCATCTTGAACATCATCGTAAAATTGAAAACTGGCTTTTTATCGGGTACATTTCGGAGAGTGTGATCGATTGAAATTTAAGTTAGCTGATCTTCGTGATTTAATGTCATCTTACACTCTCTAGCCGGGCTGCTTGTAGCCCAAAAAAGCTACGTCATTTCTTGATTGACATACCAAAAACTGGAGGAGGTTTAGCTCCAATTTTGTGATTAGAATGTCTAGGTTGTGGAATGTGTTGCCAGGTTTTTACTTAACCTTGGTGTCTTTATGTCAAAATTGAATCGGTGTCTTCTAGGTGAGCACGCTTCGTCGTAGAACTGTGGGAATATGAAACAATGCGTTTTTAGAGCACCTCGCGTTTAGCGCTTACGCAAGCAGCTGGCTGTGAGTTGTGAGCGCCAACGCATTGTTTGAGATATGCAGTGGACAGTTTTGAATAGAAAAAGGGAAATCAAGAGCTTGTCACATCTACGGCTGTCGCTTCCGATGTAGAGAATCATTATTTCCATGATCATCTCATGATATTAAGTTCGGTAAATAATTTAAATCTTAAATTAATTCGTAATTTCGTTTTTAATTAAAGCACTGATCATCAGCATTTTGTAGATGAGTCTGTCATTATAACTGTCACCAAACAAATTGACATTCAAATTAAATACAGTATAAGCATCACGGGTAGTCCATTTTTTGTTCCCAGTGTTGCGACTTCGCGCCTTCTTTCATATGGAGAGAGTCAAGGCTATAATCCAACAGACGTATGTATTTCTTTGAACACGCCGGTTTCTTCACGATGCTCTTCTTGGTTGTTCCACAAATGCTCTTAGATTTTCCCCTGGCAGGGGATTTGTGGAACTTTGTTCATAAATCCCCTGTGATATTTTGGAAAGGATTTGTGGACAAACCTCCACAGATCCCCTTTCGTATTTCACTGGCCTGGGATTTTTTGGTTATCACTGAAATTTGACTTCGGGGGGCTGGTTCTTGGATGGGTGTAATCTTACGAGTTGGCTCCATCGACATGAGTAATAGCTGCATATCTGTAACTATACATAATATGACATATTTAATTGTGATATTGACTGGTCTCGTGGCTTGGTGGGTAGTACTTACCTCTGCCTGCGAAGCCGAGAGTCGTGGGTTCGATTCCCACCCAGTGTAAATATTTGTGTGATGAATTCCAATATTTGTACTGGGTCTGGGAGTTTTTATGTATAATAAGTATTTATTTACAATTATCTAAGTATTATATCAGCGATCTGGCAAATGGATATTATAAACTTTGCTTAGTTTTGGGTCAGATGGTGTTGTGTGGGAATTGTCTACCGATTTTATTATTTTCAAAATCAAACCATTTATTATTATTTATTAATGAATAAATACTAGTGAAATTTCATACTAAACTTCTAAGTTATATCGGCAGACCCTACGACTGCCAAGTTTTTTTTAACCCCCGACCAAAAAAGGGGTGTTATAAGTTTGACGTCGATGTCTGTCTGTCTGTCTGTCTGTGTGTGTGTGTGTGTCTGTCTGTGGCACCGTAGAGCTCAAACGGATGAGCTGATTTCGATGCGGTTTTTTTATTTGAAAGTTAATTACCGTGCGGGTGTTCTTAGCTATGTTTGGTTAATATCGATTCAAAATAGTTGCCTCCACAAAATGGCGGATAAAATATTTCTTGACAACCTACCTCAATATGGGTATCAAATAAAAGGGCTTAACTAGTAGAGTACTATACGCTATAAACATAAACATTTCAAATCCAAGATGGCCGCCACCACAAAATGGCGAATTATATATTTTTTCACTACTACCTCAATATGGGTATCAAACGAAAGGGTTTGATTAGTAGAATACTTTGCACTATGACAAATGTCAAATCCAAGATGGCCGATACCACAAAATGGCGAATTACATTTCTTTTTTCACAACTCCCTTAATATGGGTATCAAATGAAAGGGCTTGACTAGTAGAATGTTGTACAGATAACAAATCTTAGGTAGTCGGGGGTCAGTCAACATTTTTAATTTTGTTCTTGTTTTTCTATTTCTTCCACAATTTACAAACGACAATTCTACCCTTTGCCAAAACAAAGCCTCATTAGCATGAGGCTACAAAACGATCAGAATGATTCACGACTACTCGTGTTACATTTAAACATAACACAATATTATAGATAAATTACTAATGCTAGCAAATGCCTGACAATAGTAAAAAATCCGTCCAGACCACGTGGTTCGACTGCGTAGTTCGATCAATCGGTCAGTATGAAAGAATAGTCATTATGAGTCAAACCCTTGCTTATGACCTTTTTGATGTACGTAATTCTCACCTACAGAGCCAATAGATTGACTTGAATAGAGTTTTCATGACAGTTTGACCTTATAGCGTCTTGTACCTACGGCTTAATTCTCCGTAGTGATGTAACGGCCAAAGTACACTACATTTTGATCATCGCGTTTGATATAAAAGAATCTCTCTGACACCATTACTCAGCGGTATTACCACATTTGAGAGTAACTACGTAATTTTTGTAACAACGTTCGTAAACATTGTCTGCTATCTGATTTCTATATGGCTTAATGGTTTTTCATTAGTCCATTAACACTAATTAGAAGAGTTTTTTAAGTGCAGACTTCGTGAGCTGCGTTTAGCACTTCCAGAAAGTCTTACGAGTACGCGCGACCGACATGCGTAAAGAAGTATAATATACTCGTAGGTGACGCATTTGCAATATTTGCGGTGTTTGATAGTAAAATTCTAAGTTTTCACTCCTATTGTTAGTCCCAATAACCTGACAAATAATAAGATGCGTTAAAATACTGTCGACTCTGGCTACTATAAAATATAAGAATACTACTAATGATACACGAACAAAATAAAAAAATTTGATTAACCCCCGACTACCTCGGAATTGTTATCTATACAACATTCTACTAGTCTAACCCTTTCATTTGTTATCCATATTAAGGGAGTTGTGAAAAAAGAAATGTATTTCGTCATGTTGTGGAAGCGGTCATCTTGGATTTGAAATTTGCCATAGTGCAATGTATTCTACTAGTCAAGCCCTTTCGTTTAATACCCATACTGAGGTAGTAGTGAAAAAAATAACATAATTCGCCATTTTGTGGTGGCGGACATATTGGATTTGAAATTTGTTATAGTGTATAGTATTCTACTAGTCACACCCTTTCATTTGATACCCATATCGAGGTAGGTTGTAAATAAATATTTAGCTGATGAACAGGGCCTGATTAACCCTTAGGCTAATTAGGTTGCAGCCTAGGGCGCGAGGGTCGGGAGAGGCGCGCTGAAATCATGTAGACTTGCCGAAGAGACCTAAGGGTTTTAGAGAGGTCGCCCGACGACCACCGCTGTCCGTCCGAAGGTCTGAAGGAAGGTGTGCTCCAGTGGCGGCGTATTGTTTATGGTGTCTTAGTGTGGTCTTACTGCCTGCTATCTTAGCTAAAATGTTCGATAGTGAGAGATCATATTTCCGGTGACTTCACACTGGAGGTGAGAGGCGCTGGTATCTTTTTGAGAAACCACTACCTCGCAGATCGAGACACCTGAGGAGCAGCAAGAAGGAGGTTGGACTCTTGCTCATTCGCGAAGGAGGAAGCGGCCACGGGGGGCGAGCCACTTTGGCTCGTACTCTGTCTCCACTTAGAAAGCCTGAGGTATCGGATATTCAATCCCGTCCAGCACCCTCTTTCAGCAGATGGAGTGGTGGCCCTCCCGAAGAGGTGACGGACTGCTGGTTTCCGTTTCATGGTTGTTGTGCAATGTTTCTGTCCCCCATGATAAGGTCAGTCTGAAGCAATCAAATCTCAACAGTTCTGAGATAGAGTCAGCAACAGGGTTGCTGTCGAGTGCGAGAACGATCTAGCGTGCCCAAAAAGCAGCGATTGAAACACCATGAGTCCGAAATCATTACATTTCGATTACATTACATCGAGACATTAGGGTGTACTTAACCCCTTGCGGATGCCAGACACATGCACTAGCCTCCTTCTTACTTCGGACCAAGGCACTGAATATGAGCTTAATAACTTCGATGTTTTGGAATTCTCGAGAATTTCGGAGCTCAAACCCCAGCCGTTGGTATGAGTGTTTTGTCACCATGGTAACATGCTCATGAAACGTGAGCCTCTTATCAAATGCGACGCGCAAATCCTTCATCGACACCACACGCGAAATCACATTCTGTCCCAACTTGTACTGGAATTCAATTGGCCGTCGCATTCGCCCGAAAGTCATCACGTAGCATTTAGTCCAATTAATGTTCATACAATTGTTCGAGCTCCATCTAAACATATTGTTTATGTCTTTTTGCAGTTTCAGACAATCGTCTCCCGTTCTAACAACTTTATACAGTTTCAGGTCATCTGCATACAACAAGCATTTCGAATCCCCAAATACATCTGGAACGTCGGTGACCATAATTGTGAAGAACAGGGGCCCAAGTATCGATCCTTGACTTACTCCAGAACGCGTGTGATAGGGCAGAGAGTCGTAAATACCTAGCCTAACAAATTGTTGGCGATTCCAGAGGTAGTCGGCGATGAAGTGGAGATATTTTGGAGTGAGTCCCAATCGACTGAGTTTCTCTAGTAGTAAGTAAGTCAAGGTACAACCTTACGATTTTGTATCACACATTATATTAAACTAGGCCACCAAAGCTTCTTAGGGTTCCGTAGCCAAATGGCAAAATACGGGATCCTTCTAGATTCGTCATGTCTGTCTGTCTGACTGGCCGTCCGTATGTCACAGCCACTTTCCTCCGAAACTATAAGAACTATACTATTGAAACTTGGCAAGTAGATGTATTCTGTGAACCGCGTTAAGATTTTCATACAAAAATAGAAAAAAAACTATAAATTTTGGGGGTGACCCATACTTAGAACTGAAACTCAAAATTTTTTTTCCATCTAAACCATACGCGTGGATTATCTATGGGTAAGTCTTCAGAAATGATATTGAGGTTTCTAATATTTTTTTTCTAAAGTGAATAGTTTGCGCAAGGGACTCTTCCAAAGTGGTAAAATGTGTGCCCCCCTCCCCCTCCAGTAACTTCTAAACTAAGAAAATGACAATACTATAACAAAAATATGAAGTACATTACCATCTAAACTTTCATCGAAAATTGGTTTGAATGAGTCCTAGTAAGTAGTTTTATTTTAATACGTCATAAATGAGACGATCTTCTTAGCATTCCATGGATTCACCGTGCGGGTGCCGGGTCCATCGTGTGGCAGAGAGAGAAAAACTCGAGTAGTTCCCGAGACTCGTGACTCGGGCGTAGGTTTAAGGGGCCCCTTTCTGACATACATCAACACTCACCTTCACTACTCGTTTTTCTCTCCCTGCCCAGCCAAATCTGATATGAGCCTACTAGTGCAGCTTTAGATACTCGTTCTAGTATAGAACTTACTGCACTTCTGGATAAGCCAAGGTCTTTCAGTAGGTTATAGAGAGATTTTGCTGGAATACCTCTCGCTCCCACTTCTACAGCGTATAAACTTATAAACTAACTACATAGCCGTTTTTTGTTAATTCGTTTAGGAGGTCGTAATACTTATTTTGTTTCATCGCGTGGTCTTTAGGTATATTAGTTTCCCACGGTACAGTAAGTTCTACAAGGACTATGCGTTTCGTAGCTCTAGAAAAAAGGAAAATGTCCGGTCTGGATGACGAAACACCCACATCCTCTGGGATTTTGTAGTGCTTTTCATACGTGTCCATTAAAATAGTCCAATCAGGTGCTGTACCCAGGATTGAGTAAGGCTTGTTCCTGGAGTTTGAAGTTAAGCCTTCTTTTACAAAGTTAATTTGTCTTTTGTTTGTCGTCAATCCCTTTTGGGCTCTAGCTACTGAAAGGCTCATGGCTTCACGTATGATTTCAAGTACTCTGTCATGACGCCGTGAGTAATGACCCCCATTAAGGAGCACCTTGCATCCCACCAATATGTGCCTTGCTGTACATATTGCCTCTTCACAAGTATAACAACATTTTTCAGAGGCTTTTCCCCACCTTACCAAGTTACTCTGGTCAGGGAGGGTCATTTGGAATGCATTTAGATAAAATTTTAATAAAGCAGGAGACCAGTCATAGATCAAGGTGCGCCACTTTAGAGCTAATGGGATACAGAACTCACCTATGGTTAACCACTCACTTTGCATTTCTAAATTCATAGCGTGCACTTTGTAACCGTCATTTTCGTCTTGTTGTAGAAAGGTTTTACCATGTCTCGGTCTTCCTTTTCTTTCTCGCACCCAACCCAGCAGTATTTACTTGTGCACCTGCCATAAATTGTTTATGGAATTGAAGTCTAGATTCAGGTCTGAAGCAGTTTTGTCTTTTGGGAGAGATGTAATTAATTCGTCTTGCTACTTTCCCAAAACATGCGTTTTTGTAACTCTTAGGTCTTTGTAAAGTTCAGACGGTTTCTTTTGTTTCAGCCCAAAACTATTGTGATCCCTAAAAAGAGTAGAGGGATCAGCCGGATGTGCCAATCCTAACCATGACTTCAATATCTTTATGACATTGGCATCTAGCTTTGCCAGGAGAGTTTTACCGATGTCATATACTAGGAAAAGCCAAGTGAGACGTGATGTGAGGTAGTTGTCATATATCCATGCTTTCTTGACATTGCTGATAGGCTGCTGGTCTACCTTATTGAGGTTGTTCATGAAATTTTCAACAACCACCTCTAAAGATGGTGTACGTCCTTTGTGATATATCTTTCTACCAAGAAATTTGAAAGGCACTGCCTCTGCAATTGTGGCAACTCCTTGGCCACTTATGGAGAGTCCCGGATCGTAAGACGTATATTTGGTATGTCGTCTACCCAGACAAAGACAATGACATTTAGATGGTTTTGTCCTCATTCCCTCCGTCCATGTAGCAGTAGGGAATTTATGAAGTATTAATTATAAAAACACTGATTAAAGTAACATCGAACTACAAGAACTTTATATTATGTTACTTGCTGCTACGGAAGCCTTCATGGGCGAGTCAGACTCGCACTTGATCACTTTTAATTCAACAGAGAGCCTATTTCAGTTTCACAACCTGGCGTCTTGTAAATTGAAGATACAATTTATTGCCGAAATACTTGATTGGTCCTAATCCTCTTCACTTAAACATAAACACTGGTAAAGTTCTGTGTATATTTTGAATTTCGTAACGTTACGCTTATCAAACCAGTAATAGCAACACTTTACTCATACAAATAATACTACTCTGCCAATGTACCAATAAACTAAACGATAGACCCACAATCGTAATACAGCAATACTTGAGTAAATAGTTCACGGTTAATTTTAGTGCCACCCCTCTACCGTCTAGCTATTGAAGGCCTATAATGATGACTGAGCTTATTAAGATGACGCCACGTGTTATGAAACGCAAATAACCCATCTGGCTGCACAAACAGGTTCAAAGTCCACTGCGAATCTTTGCGATTTCTAAAAATAATCACCTTGTTGCGGCACCGTTCTAACTAACTGATACTTATGCTATGGTTTGAAGGCTGGTCAAAGTTCAGCATAGTAAGAGTGAAAGATACCCGTAATATATTGAACAATAGTCATCATCGATGTTTCCAGAGAAATTACAGGGCTTAGAGATATAACATCTTAGATCTCTGGGTGACGATCGCAGTGCAGTGCTAGGTAATGATTTAGACTCTTCATGTTCCAATAGCTACGTGTCACTGTGACGTTAAAGGCAGAGCTGTTGCTTACCATCAGGTGTATATGCTGCTTAACACTCTAAAAAAGCAAGTCGGTGTTCCAAATAATTGTCGCTTTTTGTTAAAGTTACCTATGGAAGTATGTAACAGTTGGTCTGTAAAAAAAGTTCCTAAAATCTCTTCCTAAACTGGTTAAATCAGTACCGAGTTCGGGTATCTTCAAAAAACCGATTAAAAAGCTGGCTTATCGATTAAACTTTTTATAGTTACAGTAGGGTTACAGCGAGTTTTTAAAGAGTTATAGAGCAAGATCCCAGGGCCGCCAGACGTCACTTATTTTCTGATGGATGAAATTTGGACGATTGAGAAAAGCTAGTACGTACTAAGAACATAATGCTTACCCGCTAACTTTCTTAGACGTCCAATTTTGAGATACAGGGTCCAGAAGATACATTACTTTTTCACGTATTTTCTAATAAATGATTTTCATGTATGTTGTAGGCAATATCTTTAAAACTAAGGTCCTAATACTCTCAGACACTTTCCGTCAACCGTTTTGCTTAACACTCGCTTTAAAGCTCTATTATTCGAAGGTTTTAAAGCATCTGTTAAGCAAAACTGCCGACGGAAAGTGCCTGGCAGTATAGGGGCCTTATTTTTAAAGATATTACCTATAACATACGTGAAAATCAATTATCAGAAAATACGTGAAATAAGTAATTGTAAAAAATTGACATAGTTCATTACAATTGTAATAAGTACATATATTTTAATGTTTGACACTTATCGTACAATAGAATAATCAATTTAAACTTTTAAAAATGTTATACTCTTTGTATGCTCTTATCATTATTATTTTTTTTAATTGACGTGTAAATTGTACATTTATCAATGAAGAGCTTTGACTTTGAGTACAGCATCTCGCAGTATGACACCTAGGGTGTCCCGTTATTTTCATTTTGCCATTCGCTCCGCTACTCACCAGCCAGAGAGTCTACCGCCTAACTAAAACTGTCTTAGCTTTGTTATTGCTATTTCTTTTCTTTTCGCTTGAAATGATAGAGTCCGCAATAGCAAAGCGAAAGCCGATGTTGTAAAGCGTCGAAGGGGCAGGTTGGCTCCTTCGTGTAGGGAGGGATATAATAGGATAACGATGAGACAAGTTTTCAACTTGCCTCAAATACCTACCTTAATTTTGCTACCAGCTCTCGGAATATACCAATACTACATACATATGACTGTTTTTCCTCGTTGCTATCACGTATATTTTATTTTTCTCGTAGAAAGGTAATAATTGATTGAGACATCACAAATGACATTGACCCGTCTAAGTTTACTTTATATTTAGCGTCGCTTAGGCAAAATCAGATGAATCACGGTGACTTGCACTATCACAAAATTTGAAGTAAATTTGATGTGACTACATGTTTTGCATTTTATGTATAAAATTCAATATGAACATATCATCTCAAGATTTGATCTAGGAAAGTACGTGTGCAACTGGCAGCAGCTCTATACGACGACTTGTAAATTTTTGTCATTTGGTTTTTCCTTCACACCATATCATCCTTATATTTCTGCTTTGTATCTTTAATGGGATGTGATTCGGAGTACGCTCCTTGCTGCTGCTTTGAAGGAAGTCACGAACGCCGTGTTGGTGCCTCGGCTGCCTGTTAGATTGGTTGAGGCTTTTCCCGCGGCTGCCCTCTGCTGTGCTCTTTCGGAGCCGGAAACAACTACCGGAATGGCTGAAACCCGGCTACCGCAGCATGTTGGAGGTACCATACCTCAAGATATCGGAACGACAGAGATGCTGGAAATTTTGTCAATCATACAGACACTAAAACAAAAATTTTCACAATGTAAAACTTTCATGAAGAAAGTTATTCTTATTATGACACATCTAGGACATTATGTCTAGCCCCCATAATCTACGCATACTATATTGGAATGCTGATGGCGTCAGTAAAAAGCAACAAGAACTTGCTGAGCTTGCGGTAAGTAAGCTAAACGTAGACGTTATTGCAGTTTGTGAGACAAGATTAAGCAATCGGCTAACTCTCCACATTCCCGGGTTTTTGTGTTATCGTCAGGACAAGCACGTACGCTGCTTCGGCCAGGGTGTAGCATTGCTGGTTCATGCTGACGTTGAGCAGAACCTTATTGAGACTCCATTTACTCATAACCTAGAATCGATTGGTGTTACTCTTAAACTGACTAAGGAACACATAACGATTTGCTCAGTATACTAGTCTCCCAATCTTCCACTACTGACAAGTGACCTTGATAAAATAATGGCGCTTGGCTCCAAGGTACTAATTATGGGTGATCTGAACTCAAAACATCCCTTTTGGTCAACCGGTTCTAGTAACACACATGGTAACAAAGTATATAATTATATGCTCAAAAACGAGTTTACTGTTCACGCCCCCAAAGATTCCACTTTAGTGCATTATCGTGCTGGTCTTACGGCCTGTAGCCCCGACATCATTTTGATTAAAAACTTTAACCCCCCATCAAACATTACAGCCATCTCAGCGTTATCTTCCAATCATTTCCCCGTTTTTGTTCACTTTAATATACAACCAAGCCGTAAACCAATTCTAAAATACAACTATGCTAAGGCAGACTGGGATAAATACAGAAATTTGCTCAACCAAAATGTAACATTGTCGTCAAAAACCTACAATACTTCTCAACAAATTGATTCAACAATTAATGACTCTCAAAAATTGTTACTTGAAACCCGAGACATGTGTGTTCCTATCTCAACCTTGAAACCATGGTGCTTATCCTCATTACCTCGACATATCAAACGCATGATCAGTAGAAAAAACTGGTTACGCAGATTTGCTGTAAAATAATCTAATCAACTTATTCGTAAAATGTTAAATTCAAAAATAAAAACTCTAACATCAGAAATCAACCAAGCAATACAAAAATACAATGATAGTGTTTGGACCAACAAACTCAAAAAAGTCGACAATCCTGGCAATGATCTTTGGCGCATAGTAAGGTCCTTACGTTCAAACACCACTCCTATTCCAGCTTTAAAAACAAAGGATGGCACTCTTACCTCCTGCCAAGAAACCCAATCCAATATACTGGCAAACACTTTTCTCGAAAATATGTTGTTAACCGATCACTGACACAGCGACGAACTTCCGGCCATAGAACGCTCTCTTTCTATCTTAAACGAACAAACGACCACTAACGACAGCTCCATGTGGGTCCGACCATTTGAAGTGAAAAAATATATCAAATCTCTGAAGCCCCGTAAAGCTCCTGGCCCAGACGCCATCACCAACCTCCTGATTAAAAATCTTCCCCAGAAAGGTGTAGTACTACTTACCAAAATCTTTAACGCTTGTTTAGTCTTGAGTCACTTTCCATCCTTGTGGAAAGTTGCCAAAGTCATAGCAATTCCCAAACCAAGAAAAGATCCTTCAGATCCGACTTCCTACCGGCCAATCAGTCTTCTACCTTGTTTAGGAAAACTCTTTGAAAAAGTTATCTACAGGCGCCTAATTCAGACGACTGGTGATCGTTTGATTAACGAGCAGTTTGCATTTAGACAAGACCACTCCACGGTTCAACAGCTAACCAGAGTACCCGAAACCGTGTCTCATAATCTTAACTTGCACCAGTCGACTGGAATGGTTCTTTTGGATATCGAGAAGGCGTTTGATACGGTCTGGCATAAGGGTTTACTGCACAAGTTGTCATTAATTGGATTACCAACTTCTCTAACTAAAATTATTAAATCTTACCTTTCCGATCGTACTTTCAGTCCTATACTTTAGTTAGTTGGTCCTATACTTTTCCTTGGGTACCTAAATGATATACCTATCCAACCAAGAACCAACATTGCCTGTTTTGCAGATGACACAGCGTCCTTCTCGTCTTCTCCTGACATTGATTTTATTATAAGCCGCCTACAAATTGCCATTGACTTACTATTGACTTACTTCAATAAATGGAAACTTAAATTTAATTGTACTAAAACTGAAGCAATAATGTTTACCAGACAACGGACGCTTCCGTCCAGAACACTAACAATTGAGAATTTTAAAATACCCTGGAGTCGTTCCGTTAAATACTTGGGCACAATTCTCGACTCAAAACTTAACTGGACAGCAAATACAAACAACCTTTGCGTCAAAGGCATTACAGCATTAAACGAGTTAAGTCCTCTCATGAACAAGCGATCATGCCTCAGCAGCAAAACAAAACTACGAACATACTGCACCCTGGTCCGACCTTGTATCACGTACGCATGTCCTGTCTGGAGCAGTACTTGCAAAACAAATTTCAAAAAATTACAAGTTATTCAAAACAAAGCTGTAAAATATGCCTACAATACCGCATATCGAACCAATCTCCATAAATTTCACCGCAAAATAGGACTTCCAAAAATCGATGCCTATGTGTACAATTTATCTGAAAAATTTTATTTACGCAAAAATCGTGATAGCAAAAACCCACTTATTTATAACTTATGCCGAACACGTAACAAAGATCTCACATTTATCGATAAATACTATCGATACAAGTTACCACACCATCTATTCCTAGCGCGCAACGACAACGGCAGCGTATCACAAATCGGCCCAGCCCGGCTGCTTTTTTTTTTTTTTGCATACGCACCCTTATAACTGGTACTAGAAGATTGAAAGTTGCTTGCAGCCACGCGCGACCAGTCAATAACTGGCTCGCTAGTTCCTGTTGCTTAGCCGCTGACGCCAAACATTATTCCAATTTTACCCACATTCATCTTATTACAACTAATTACCCGTATTACTATAAACACGTATTACTACATGGGTTCGTTATTATTTTATAGCTATAACTTAACCAAACAATAAATTAAATGTAATGCTCAATACACTAAAGCTTACATAATTTTTTCTTAACAACCGTAACTTTCTGCAACCTACTAAAAAAATGGCTTATATCAAAAGTCTATTATAAGTTAAGTGAATATTTTGAAAATTAATGACCTATTATATATAAAGATATATATTATAAATAGTGATAGATATAGGTGATAATTATAGTTTTATTTGTAACAAGGTCAAAAAACCATCCAAGGTTTATTTATTTGTTTAGTTTAACTGTGTAAGTTCCCACTGCCAGGAACATAGTATTTAACACGGATTCTGAACAAATTCTGTGATTATAGAGATATACATATGTACTCATATATTTGAAAATAGCGTACAATCTTTTCATGTGTTTATTTTTTTGTAATAACTCAACTTTTAACTTCTTTATTTTTAATTTAAATTTTATTTGTAAATACTTTGAATACTTACATGTAATAATTTTGTGTGAAAATTGCATTACATTTTGAATATTTTATAATAATGTAAAACTTAAATTGCACGCCCGAAATGGGTAAACTGTTGTTACTTTTGTATGTTTAGTACCTACCATCTTATGTACACAGTTAAGCAATAAAGATTCTGATTCTGATTCTGATTCTGATTCTATTATACATCTACCTATTAACATTATCAAATCTCCAGTTGAAAGTTTTGCATAGACCTGCGTGTCTTATAAACAAAATATTTCGATACATTGTACTGCTAAGATGAATATACACTGGTAATTTGCACCATTGTAAATATTTATGAACATTAATAAAGACTTTTTAAAACTGAACTGAACTATGCGGAATTAGCTCTCCATGAAGGACAGGAGCCGTGTTCTGTTATCTGGATCTGCTAAGATGTTGTGGAGATCCGAGACAACCAGCCTTCTGTCGATCATAGATTCGAGCTCATGTCTCGCGGCCATGAATCGGGGACAATCGACTAGCACTTGCCAGACCGTTTCGGGTTGGTCTGGGTCACACTCGCATGCAGGACTGCTCTTGAGCTTAAATCTGTACAGGTATTCTGCTATTCCTATTCCTATATCCCGTCAACGCTGGAAGGGAATCAGTTTCTTGGTTCTCATCACCCGATATGCGTTTGCTACATAGGGGAGGAACGTCTGGGTGTCTGGTTGCCGGTGTCTGAGGTCTCATATCGATCCTGCCACTAATGGTAGCATGGAAGAAATGGTTATTAGCGATAAGGCTTCCATTTATGGCACAAGTAATAAGTATTTCAAATTCTGTAAAATATAGTTAAGTGTTACTGTCTGTCTGTCAGCTAATCTCTGGAGAATGGAACCAGTAGAATCGAGTCAAAACAGATAAAGTATTTCAGTTCAAAGTAGAGTTCGATGGCCTATCTGAGAAGATAGGCAGTTCCGCTACAGGGACGCCTATCGATCTCCAATGTGTCGGCACTACGTTACTAGACAATTAAAACTGGATATAGCCTGCCGTTCCGTTATCCTACCATGTATTGTATATCCTACTATTATCAACAGTCATTACATCAACTATTTAAAATGTCAAAGTTTGCGATGTTTCAATATTTGGGTGATGGGATTATTTATTATTATTAATTCAATGAGCACGCAAAACAGAATGTAATAAACACGAACTATTATAACAGTACCTGGGTGACGGAGCTTTGCTCGAAAAAAAAGAACACTTGCAAAAAGAAAGGCGGCCGGATGGATTCGAACCCGGACTTGCCAGGTTATGACCGCCCAACACCCCGACTGAGCTAAAATACTGTCGCGCGACGTCGCGAAATTTACCGTCGCATTCTAATGCATAAGTAACAGTTTTTAATTGTCTAAAAACGCGCAAAAAAGCGTTTTTAAAAAATAAAACCTGGCTAGATCGATTTATCGTCCTTGAAACTCTCTGTATACATAATTTCATGAAAATCGTTCGAGCCGTTTCCGAGATGCAGATTCCATATATAAATATACCAAACGAAGCATGCTAAAAGCTATAACAGATTCTAGATGAGTCATCCATCACCGATGTCGAAGGACTTGTGGGTAGCCAAACCACATAATGCGTATTCCATTTCACTATTCCATCTTTGTTAAACCACAAGCGCATTTTTGTAGATGATTCGATAGTTTCAGTGATTTGATGCACATGCCATTTTAAATATGTATACTATAATTATGATACAATGACACACCCAGATACATATCAAACATACGTATTCTTTGCAAAGTTTTTTTTCGGATAGCATTTGAAAGATAAGTGCATAAGCATAAGTGCTTTTAAAAAAATACGTTTATTTTTGTCGAGTCAAATTATATAATAAACAACATTGCAAGTACCTATTTCTTAATTTTCAAAACATATTTTTTGTCCATTAAGAAATTCTATTTTTTTTAATACTATACATAGGTACTGTATTTATAGTGTTCTAAAATCATTTAAATTTTTTTTTGACGTGACAACGTCTTATAAATTGGTTTGCCGGGTGACACTTCAAGAAACTGCGTTACGCTCCGCTCACGTTATGCGCTCACAACGAGAGCGAGTGAGACGCACGCGTCCCTTCCACTCGGGCATGTTTAGCCCGCCTAAGAGCGAGAGAGACAGACATAAAAAGTGAAAGGCACGCGTCCCTTCCGTAAGATTATTTTACCACTCAAAGTCGTTGTCACGTAAAACTTTCGCCCGTATACCGACTTTACAGGCAACCAATTTTTTTTTTAATAAATTGTTGACGGTTTGACACGTTATAGGTACTGTATTTAATAGTGTTCAAAAAACAGTATAAAGAAGTCTTGTATTTATATTGCATAAACAAAAAAGGCTTTTTTGAAAATTGAGAAATACTCGCAATGTTTTCTATTATATAATGTAACGCGTCAAACCGTGAAGTGTGTTATATTGTGCAGTATAGTGTTAAAAAAATGACAATGTGAATGAATCACTAAATTGAAAATGTAAAACAAATGTATGGATCTTAAGCTAGTTTGCTTCCACAAGTCGTGATGAACGTTGACCTCTTGATCTCCACTTTCCCCTGTAAGGCGTGGCGCAGACTGTCAGATCCGTGACACTTGCTGAAAGTCTTCCGTATTGTGATCACCGGCTTATCCACTGGTTCTATAAGAGTGATCTCCATATCTTTGTTAAACAAAACCATCTTTATAAAACGCGAAAGTTTGTAAGTATGATAAAACTACTGAACAGATCGGGCTGAAACTTGAAATATAGATAGATATAGCTTGGAAGAACACATAGCCAACTTTTTATACCGAACAAAATGAGAACGACATGAACGGGAACATGGGCACTTCTTGTATAGAATATTTATAAAATATTTGTAAAATTACCAAACCACTCAGCCCAATCCTCGGTAATATGGATTAGGCCTATGTTCAGCAGTGCACGAATAAAGGCTGATGCTGATGATAACTAAACCAAATTACAATAATTTGGTTGGAGATATATACTATACTAAATCCTCAACTACAACTAACAATTATTAAAGTTACTTGTCATAGATACCTTTTCGTTCATTCAGAGGATAGACGTAGTGTATTGTCAACCATTGTTTCGAAACTTATAGGACATAATTATTTTTCGCTAAAATAGTATACAAACTACTTTAATTTAAACTCACACTCTCAACTACTTTTAATGAAATTTGTGAAACTTCATAATACAGATTTGCAAAGTAAAAGTTAAATCGGATTTATGCCTGCGCTAGTCATCGTAGGAAAGGTACTCGTTGAGTAAGATAATTGAATATGCTAAGTAGGTATTTTCTTTGCTTTAAGGTATGCTTTCAAGTACACTCTACGTCTGAAAGTATGTACGTAAGTAGTGTGAGTGCAAAGACTTTACATATAGTACGTACAGAGCTACCCCTACTACAGAGCCCTAAATTTAAACAAGCTCTCAAAAATTGGTTAGTATCTAATACATTTTATGATCTCCAAGAATATTTTAGTAAAGATACAAATTAATACATTTTCTCCATTTTTAATATAGTTCGTTGTGTATCTTAATGTAAGTTTAGTTATTATGTTATCTAATTGTTAACTATTTTAGTCTCTATTTTTCATTAAGTAAATGATAAATAAATATTGTACGTTCGTAATGGACAGAGCTGTTGGAACTACTTCAATTGTATCACCTATGCTATGTACACAGTTTTTTACAATAAATATTATTCTATTCTATTCTATTCTACCACAAACGCTTTACACCGAAAGCACGGGTGGCATCTTTTTTGCCTTATCGCTCTTGTGGAAGTGTCATACTTTTGTCGCGACACATCACTCTGTTGCCATAGAAAGTATGCATGTCATCTGCTTACGATTGACACAAAGGAACCGTGCGGAAAATCTAACTCTATACGTATTAATCACCGCCTACCTCAGATTTGTTATCTGTACAACATTCTACTAGACAAGCCCTTTCATTTGATACCCATATTAAGGAAGTTGTGAAAAAAGAAATGTATTTCGCCATTTTGTGGTAGCGGCCATCTTGGATTTAAATTTGTCATAGTGCAAAGTATGCTACTAGTCAAGCCCTTTCATTTGATACCCATATTGAGATAGTAGAGAAAAAATAATATAATTCGGCATTTTGTGGTGGCGGTCATTTTGGATTTAAAATTTGTCATAGTGTATAGTAATTTACTAGTCAAGCCCTTTCATTTGATACCCATATTGAGCTAAGAACATCCGCACGGATATCAACCTTTAAATAAAAAAAAAACCGCATTGAAATCGGAACATCCGTTTGAGCTCTACGGTGCCACAGACAGAAACACACATACAGACAGACATCGACGTCAAACTTATAACACCCCTTTTTTGTCGAGGCTTAAAAACCAAATATATTCGACTGCAGGCCCGTGAACAAAATGTGTGGGTCAAATCTATACTTATAATAAAACTGTAACGGGTCGAATTCTGTACATTGAAGATATTTTGAAAATTTTTTTTTTGGAGCACTCCATAGTCGATACTGATGGCGAAACTGCATTTTTTTTCTTTCATGTCTGTCTGTCTGTCTGTCTGTCTGTCTGTCTGTCTTTCTGTATAGGGATCACGCATCACGCCGAAACTACTGATTCAATTCAGCTGAAACTTGGCATGATTTTAGTTTAAACTAAGGAGATTGCTGTAGGCTACTTTTGATCCCCAAATTCTGATCGGTTTTCTTGCGGGAGGGGGTGAAAGTCAGAATGTGTATTTGGTTGTAACTCATGTTTGCGTTGTTTAATTTCATTAATTCTTTTTTTGTTAGAAAGAACACATTTTTTTATATTGTCCCAACAAAATTTAAACATTATCGGTTAGGTGGTTCGGAAATTACACAAACATTAAATAATAACGACACGCACGGCGCGTTCGGTACATACTAACTTCTAAGTATTCTGTGTATCACAGACGATCCACAGAATATCTAGATTCTAGATTCAAGAAGTGCCCACGTGATCGCGTCGCGTCGTCTTGAATGACAAAATAATTGTCAAAAATATATTTTTGTGTGGAAAAAGGAGGAGGATGAATATCCTCCTTCAAACAAGGAGGATGTTCTCAATCGGGTTGCATGTTTTTTATTTGGTTTTATTTTACACGATAACTCCGGTAATTGTAAGTTGATTTTGATAATTCTTTTTTTGTTTGGTAAAAAATACTTCAGAGGTGATCTTTTATATCGAAAACAGGGAGGTAGTTTTTCGAATATCAACAAAAAACAAATATCAGCTTAGATTTATCTGTATTTAGTTAGTCGAACGACAGAATTAAATTACCTGTCATAGAAGTAAATTTTTGTTCGTTTGGAGAAAACATATCAGCATAATAAGTAGCAGCATAAACAACCCATTAAATGTTCCCACTGCTGGACGTCGGGGCCTTCTCTCGCAAGGAGAGAGACAAGGCTATAATCCACCACGCTGACCCAGTGTCGGTTGGTGGATAACATATGACTTAGAACTTAGATTCTAGGTACATTTCGGTTTCCTCACGATATTTTCCTTCACCGTTTAATTACCGGCATTACGAACATGACTCAGAAAAGATAGTGGTGCGCGTGGTTTTGAACCCTGGGTCTCCGGATCGACAGTCTGCGTTCTCCCGACTAAGTCAGCTGTAGCTTACTAGACCAGTCGTAACTTAACGTATTATTTCAATCCAAATACTGTTCAACAAGCTTCGGTAACCGAAGCAGACCGTTGTTAGGGTTCCGTACCTGACTTCGCTGTCCGTCCATCCTTCCGTCTGTCACCAGACTGTATCTCAAGAACGGTGATAGCTAGACAGTTGAAATTTTCACAGACGATGTATTTCTATTGCCGCTTTAACAAAAAATACTAAAACTAAAATAAATATTTAAGAGGGGCTTATTTCCATACAACAAACTTGACTTTTTTACCGTTTCTTGCTCGATACTAATAACGTACCTGTCACAGGTTGACGCTTTCACTATTCACATAATATTAAGTTTTATGTTCTCTTTAAATGTAAGTAATTAAAATAAAATAAATTTTTAAGGCTCCCATACAATAAAATCATTTTATTTGCTAATGGTTCAGAACCCTTCGCGCGCGAGTCCCACCGGCATTTGACCGGTTTTATTTTTTCAAAAATTTTGTAATATCCTATCCTTTCCTAATATTATATAAATATGTCAATATTTAAATTTTTGCTGCTCAATTACGTTGGAATGGCTGTTAAATGTATCGAGTTAAAATTTGAAACATATTCTTGGCTTAGCTTAAGTGACACATAGGGACATATAGATAAGTAACTATACATAGGCAATGTTTGGCCTATGTGTTCTTCCAGACTATAATCTAATTGTATTTCAAATTTCAGCCCGATCACTTGATACGTTCCGCCATGATTAAGTAACAAACATCCAAACATTGACATTCATAATATTTACAGTTACAGGACAACGTTGGAACGGCTGAACATATTTGGAAG
The DNA here is from genome assembly GCA_017562165.1 of Ectropis grisescens. NCBI lineage: Eukaryota > Metazoa > Arthropoda > Insecta > Lepidoptera > Geometridae > Ectropis > Ectropis grisescens. The sequence goes on from CM029767.1 coordinate 30,947,463, forward strand.
GAATTCGAAACACACGTAGTTTGTAATCAGAAATAGCAAATCGGTTACTTATAGGTTACTGTGACGTCGGAAAGACTAAGCAAATTTGGTAGAAAATTGAAACAGAGATAACTTATAGTCTGAAATACCACATTTATGTATTATCTATCAACCTGAAAAGAAGCATGGGCCCTAAGGAAACAAATGTTAACTATCACGTCAAAACGGCACAACGAATTGGGTTGGCATAACACAGATAGTTTAGAGTCTAAAATTTCACATGGGGTCTCTAAGTCTATATTTTCGTTTAACTCCATATTAATCTATAATAAGTATATATTTTCGTAAGGAACTTGGTGTGATGGTAAGGTAAAAGCCAAATATGAAAAATATATGCACCCGTTTTGGCGTAGATAATACAGGTGATTTGCGTTCGCAATCAAAATAACAAGCAACAATATATTCTCATTAGATGGCGCTAATGCCAGTTTAAATCTAAAAGCACTAAAGGCCATTTAAATCAACGTTTTGCTATTGTGGTATGTATTTTTTCTTTCATCACTAGGTGGCGTTACTGGTATTCTAAATTGTACTAATAAGTTTTGCTGCTGAAATGATTTTGATGCCGAATTTGGATTCTTTCGTTCTTGGATTTTTTTTCTGTGTTACTATTAAATTCATGCATTAACATTTCACTAAGACTTGGCTTAGATTTACGGGTTCAACTTGCTTGAGTACCTATCATTAAAACTCAAAATTTTAATCATTTTGATTCCACACAGGCTTCGTTCAAAATTTTAAGCGGGCGAAGTCGCGGGTAATAGCTAGAAAACAGCTTGCGGATAAAAAGAGAAAAGTAGGTAATCAGATCATGCACATCAGCTTCAGACTTTTCGTAATGTATCCTATAAAAATCCTACAAACTTAACACTTGCGGCTATGTTTGATACTACGAAAACTTAATAAGTATGTTTGATTTTGTTAAAAAAATAAAAATAAAGATGATAAAATTAAATATTTTTTTTGTGTGGGAAAACAAATTCACTCGGTTTTTCAATGATTACATTTTGCAAATATTTTGACGTACGATACTTCCAACTAACTTACACTATAAGTCAGTAACATCTGCTTACGCGAACGAAGTAGCGGGTTCAGCTAGTAATATAATAAGTATGTATTTACAATTATATAAGTATTATATCAGCTATCTGGCTGCCATAGTACAAGCTTTGCTTAGTTTGGGGTCAGATCGTGTTGTGTGTGAATTGTTCACCAATATTTATTTGTTTATTATTATACATAGAAAACACCCAGGCACAGTATAAATATTTGTGTTCATCACAGAAATGTTTGCACTGGGTGAGGATTGAGCCTATGACCCTCGGCTTCGCAAGCAGGCTTACTACCAACTAAGCAACCAGACCAGCCAAATAGTCGTTTAGGTATAAAAGAAACTGATGCATCCTTGATTTTGTGGTGAATACCACAATGTAATGTCTTTTAAACATTCCTGATGTGATTCCTGATAAACATTCTTTTTATTTAATCACCATTCTTTCATCATTCTCCTCCAATTATCGTAAACCTTTGTCATGAAGGTACAAGTGCACTGACAAGACGAACACTTTTAGCGACACATAATGAACTTTCGTAAACCAAATGTTAACTAAGTCAGACTAGACACTAGACCAACATTGTCACACGTGAGTAACCCATCAATTAAAGAAATTATTATTTTTTTTAAATAAGAAGTGACGAGACGAGCAGGACATGTGCCTGATGGTAAGCAACATGCCTGACACATAACAACACAGTGACGCGTAGCTATTGAAACATGAAGAGTCCAAATCATTATCTAGCACTGCACTGCGCTCATCACCCAGAGATCTAAGATGATATATCTCTAAGCCCTGTAATTTCTCTGAAAACATTGCCCTTCAAACCGGAACACAGTAATGTTTTCACATTAATGTTTGGCGGTAGAATAACTGGCCAAGGTGTGGTTCTTCCACAGGCGGGCTCTGCTAGGAGTCCTACCACTACACAATTCATTATGTCTGGTAGTATCTATGACCAGTACCTAACAGATCACAGTCGCACGTGAAAAGTTCAATCTTTAAGTGAAGATATGATTATTTACAGAAACTCTACGGGAAAAAATCTCTATTTATCTCCGAGTAATGAACGCTGTGTGGTACTAGGCAATAATTGGTTTATGTTAATTTTATTTTAATGTGTTATTATGGGATATTGCTTACTCTTTACTATGAAGCATTGTATCCTTAATAAAAAAGAAAGCATGTAAATTTTATTATCCGAAACAGAAAATTAAAAATTTGAATGGTATATAAAACTATTTTCTTTACCTACTTTAATAACACATGTACTCAAGGATACCATTTTTATAACAGTGGTTTTTACACATATTCCCACTCTGGTAGAATGATAAATGTTCGCTCCTGATTTCTATATGAAATTGTTGTATCCTAAAAACGAATTCAACTTTACAACAGAAAATCCTTACAAAAACCATATTTATAACCTGTGAAGTAACTTATTTTCTCTGACTGACGACGTAACATCTACATATACGATAAACTACGTAATGGCGCGAAACTAAGTCACGATTTCTGTAGCGGTGCATCGTGCGGCAAAGTGCACTCGCACCCTAACTATGCATACGGAAATCATTTTAAAAAATTCATTACTGTAATTTTTGTTGACATGCACTACCCTACATGGTATGGGTAGTAAGTAAGCGTCGTTAATTTTTATTTAATTGTGTAGTAAAGAAGAAGCACTGGTTGGTCATTATGAACCGGAAACATGCTGGTACGAATTTTATAATCTGTAACTACAGTATATATAAAATTTACATACACAACGATTGTATCGTGAAGGTTGCTTCACATACTAGGTAGAGAGATACTCTGGTTGATTGCAACCAGACATGTTTAAGATCGGAAACGTCAAATATCTACGCATAGAACCATGGCCTACTTTTCCACATGTAGTTCAGAGGTCCAACTCTGTTGTAGTATTGGGTATAGAATATTTAAAAGAATGTTTGGATGCGCTCGGAAATAGTGAGGGTCAGACAGCCGTGGTGCAGGCTCTAGATCTGAGAGAAAGTGACTTAGAAAATGGCAAATGACGATGTCGACTCGATCACTAGTGGAGACCCCAACCGGTAGTGATCGACTCAACTAACGAAATCGGACTAAAAAGCATTAGAACTAGAAAATGTTCCCTACTTCCCCCTATTTTCATTTTCTTCTCCTAATACAGAATATACATCATAATATATTAAAAGAAGTCTGTGGATTGGGTACCATACATTTAAAAAAAACAGTAGGTAGGGTTCGCCGTCATCGAAAAGGATGAAGAATTTCACATTATGTCATCTACGGGCAATACACCTTGCCTGGGAAATATGTCTTTGTAGTATCTGCTGCAGCGAATACATAAATAACTCACAATAGATCAAATAAATACGTTATTGGTGATGAAATCGTCGCGAAATCGTTGTTTTTATACAAAAACTTACATTAGACTTTCCTCGAAACGTTTTGGCAATCGATTTGGAATCGGGTAATTAGAAGTAATGGATATTAGACAACGACAATTAACGTGCTTCACTAGTCGAACGTTCTGTTAAGGTCTGTGTACAATACATACTTACATATAACATGGTCTTGGACATACAGAAGCAGCACTTTAATTTCCCACTCGGGAGTCGAGATTTTCTCTCACATGAAAAGAGTTTAGGTTGTAATGCTCTGGTTAAGTGCGAGTGGGTTGGCGGATGACACATGTCTTTCATGACCTTCATCGCCAGTGGTGATGACAAACTGGTACAACTTGAAACATGAAAGAATTAAAAAATGGTGCACGTGATATTCGAACCTATGACCTTTAATGATTATGTAATACGATGCTCTAGTCACTGGACCACCACGGCTTAGATGTTTACAACACAACTTTTATAGTTATTCCGGTTTGAAGGACTATTTTTAAAGAAATTAGAAAACATGGAGATACATCATCTCATAATATGTCTTTATCTTTTATCGCAGTGTGGACTCTTAATGTTCCAATAGATGCGAGCCACTGTTCTGTTATGGGTTATGGATAGCCATATTGTTTACCATCAGGCTCCTGGCCTATCACTATAACTGAGGGTATATTAACTCTTTATCAGGCCTACTTTGATCAGAACTGTGCTATCGGAGTACGATTACGAGTATTTAGATTATAAAAATTTTGAGATAAGTACTTATTTTTAGTTTTATCAAATTATTAACCCTTTCCGTAGTAGGAGTTGTGATTTCACTTGATCGTAGTGATCGTACCATAAAGTGACGTCACTGCGCACTGTACCTTCGTTATTGTTTTTTGTGAAACAAAAGAAAAAATAAGTGTACGAAATGTTAAATGATCTAACTGACGGACAAATATGTTTTCTAGTCGTCGCGCCTTTAGTGACTCTGATGAAGCTATAAACACTTTGATATCCGGTTAAACTTAAACCACAAGCATAGCTTAACAAGCGCTTAACTCCAAAACCATAATTGGCATAGCTTGAAAGATAATTCCGAGATATAGCTGTGATAGATTTTTGAACTAGGATGAATACTTTTATAAGTGGCCAGAACAACCTTCGGCAAACTACGCCGAGACGTGGCATTGCCCATCTCGTATCATTTATTGATAAATTCTGCAATCAGTTTTCTTTAAAGGGGCCTATCAAATGCCTTCTACTGGCTACCAAACTTAGGGCCACCTCAAAAGGCGCACTGCAGGGACCAAAAGTTTAGTGGATATCTTACTGTACTCAACGAGTAGTCTTTCAGTAGTACTCGTAGAACAGCTGACTGTGAGTTCTCTCTCTTTGGACTAGGGCCCTTCTCTGACGTGGAGAGAGTCAAGGCCATAGCACACCGCGCCGGTAAACGCGGGCTAACAGGATGACAAATGTTTTCGAAAGATGTCAAGTGATGACAAACTTTGATAGGTGTTGACATGATGAAAAACATGTACATCTATCTACACTTGAAAAAACTTGGGACCCATAAGAACTGCCGATAGAAGTGAAAACTTATAACTCAGGATTTGATAGCTAACTTTGAGAAACCGGAGGGTTAATCTAGATCTAGAAATAATGCTGATGCATTTCTAGATGTCCAATGGGAAATGGCCATGGTCCCGAGTTTACCCGAAGATTTCTTATCATTTCCGAGCGTGACGCTAGAATTCAATTCACAGCCCACGAAAAATCTGTCTGTAGTGCGCCAAAAGAACACTTCAACAATTCAATTTTTCACACACTTCTAATTAAGGAAACTGGCGATGGTTGAGTTAAACCAAGAGTAGGAATGCCATCGAAAACAATTTCTTGTAATTTTATCCACGTAAAAGTACCTACAGCAGCAGCAGCAAAAGCAGCCTACTAAATGTTCCCACTGCTGGGCCGAGTCCCAGCACTGGGAACATTTAGTAGGCTGCTTCTAACACCTCCACTCGTAAAGATCTCTCTTTGCCAGTGAAGGTCAGGTGCAAGGTCCCGAGTCAAGTCTTTGCGAGTCAAGGTCAAAAACCACCACGTAGGCCAAGTGCGGGTTGATAAATGACATATGCATATGACCTCGAAAGATTTTAGGTACATGTCGGTTACCCCACGATGTTTTCCTTCATCGTTTATAAGTTAGCGGCATTAGGCACATGACTTCAAAAAGACAGTGGTGCGCATGAGATTTGAACCTGGAGCTCCGGATCGTCAGTCGCCTTTTTCCTGAAAAGACCAACCGTAACTTAAAAGTACCCACAGCTGTGTAAAATAACCTTTAGATTGTTTTGAAGTGGTGGCTAATTGATTTATACGGCAATTATAATAAAAATAACAATACTCGTAATATGTACTCGCAATTACTTTGTAAGCCGCCGACGAGCTATTCGTGATTTGTTTCAACTACGAATTTGTAATCAAGTATGTATCTGTTACCGAATTTGTACACTTGGTTGATGCAAAATACCTTGCATAGAATATCACTATCTCATTATCATTGTTACCGTAAACATCACCGTCACTATCACTGTCTTTTGTTTATTGTTAAGTTACACAAAACAGTATACAATCAAATTACATAAATAAGGCTATAAAATAACAGATAAATACAGTTCTAAATCATATATCTATAAACTATTTTTTACAAAAAATTAAACCGACTTCAACACCACAAATAGACACTCAAAAGCGAAAAATAATGTAATATAGGTAATTATTATAACCTCTACTCACTCATCCATATGAAGTCGGTGCCAGGCTAGTTAAAAAGTTAGTAGATATACTATGTACGAGGTAGTAAGTAAGTAGGCATAGGTAAGTAGTAACTATCTACTACCTGTTAGAGTTGGCTGGTACCGACTTCATATAGATGAGTGAGTAGATGTTATAATAATTACCTATATTAAATTATTTTTCGCTTTTGAGTGTCTATTTGTGGTGTTGAAGTCGGTTTAATTTTTGTAAAAATAGTTTATTTTACCCTTTTTAGTGCTAAACAAGTTTTCACTAATGCATTTACACGATTTCGTGTTGAGATCTCAATACATGAATTAAACCCAAACGCTGGGTAGTTCCTGTAAACCGTTAAGAAATTCCCTTGACTGTCCTTTATCTTCATCATCAGACCACTAATGACAGTCACAACCCATCTATGTAAAAAGTTCTCATCAATACAAATTCATCGAGCCCAAACACAAGGTAACTACTATGTACCGTCAAGGAGTTCCCTCGACCGTCATCCCGTTCCCTCATCAGATCGACTCCAGACCATCTTTAAACTATACTGCTTTAAAATGCTCAAGCAAAAACTTAACTAACGCACTAGTCATCTTTACAATTTTCGAAAGTTATCCTCGATTTCTCTAGGATACCATCATCAGATCCTGGTTTCCTTATCATGGTACCACCCTTGGAATATCTCCTTTACAACAAAAAAAGAATCATCAAAATCGGTTCATAAACGACGAAGTTATCCGCGAACACACATAAAAAAAAAAAAAAAAAGGAACATACATACGGTCGAATTGAGAAACCTCCTTTTTTGAAGTCGGTTAAAAATATGTGTACACAGCGGTACCTAAAAATATTATAACAATGACGAAAAATTAGTAATAAGTAGAGTTAATAATATGTTTGTTGAGGCTTGATTGCCCTGGAATGAAATAATGGCTAAATTACATTCAAGTATATCAATAGATTGATGATGTTTTTGAGGATATAGTTTAAGATCCCGCTATACAACGACCTTCACCGAGCTGTTTATTGGATGAAAAGTGTTTTATATGCAATTTGATTTGTCAACAAATATATTGCAAATGGGTTGCATAAAAATTTTCGTAATGTTAATTAATCATATTCTGGACTGAAATTTTTTAGGCAATCCATTTGCAATATATTTGTTGACATATTAAATTACATAGAAAACACTTTTCATCCAATGATCAAGTCGGTGAAGGTCGTTGTATAGCGGGATCTCCTACTAATATCATTGAATTGGCGACACATTCTGACAATGGGTTTGTATAGAGAAGTATTGTTCTTATTTTAAAAAGACCTATGTGAGTTAGGGGAGATATTGATGACATATTCTGACAATGGGTTTGTATAGAGACGTATTGTTCTTATTTTAAAAAGACCTATGTGAGTTAGGAGAGATATTGATGACATATTCTGACAATGGGTTTGTATAGAGAAGTATTGTTCTATTTTCAAAAGACCTATGTGAGTTTGGGGTGATTTTGATGTTTATGCTCGAAAGCAGAGAAGGGTCTGTCTATCTGTCAAGAGGATTCTAACGAAAGGCCTGGTATGGCTAGGTTATGTAAGACTAATGCTTGCGAATAACTAATTTAGCCGCTAGGTTTTTAGCCATTGTCTGTAATATATGCGAGTTTTGTTATGTAAGGAGTTTCTCTGATTTCAAGGAAAGATTAGACAGAAAGGAACTATTCAGCAGTGTGGACTCGAGTAAACCGAAATTAACGAACTCATGACAGAACATTTTGTATCATGATTTTATTTTGTATTCTCAATTTCGTTGTATTGTGATTTTTTTGTATGTTAGTTACGCGATAGCTCCGCTAATTGTATCGGTTTTGATGATTCTTTTTAGGGTTCCGTAGCCAAATGGCAAAATACGGTATCCTTAAAGATTCGTCATATCTGTCTGTCTGTCCGTCCGTATGTCACGGTCATTTTTCTCCGAAACTATAAGAACTGTACTATTGAAACTTGGTAATTAGATGTATTCTGTAAACCGCATTAAGATTTTCATACAAAAAATAGAATAAAACAAGAAATTTTGGGGGTTCATACTTAGTAATGAAACTCAATTTTTTTTCCATCAAAACCATACATACGTGTGGGTTACTTATGGATAGGTCTTCGAAAATGATATTGAGGTTTCTAATATATAAATTTTCTAAACTGAATAGTTTGCGCGAGAGACTCTTCCAAAGTGGTAAAATGTGTCCCCCTATTAGTCCCTAGATTTTCCGACAATTGACATAGTAAAGCTGGTCATTTGATTATGTACGGCATTGGTTCCATACAGTCTCAATACCTCTTCTAATCCATTATTCCCGATATCCGTTATTATTCCACAACGCCGTACAAAAATCATGCGACAAGGAGAAATTATCGAGGGTTAGAACTCCTCTTCTTCAGTTGCACTAGTTGGACAGCTTACAAGTGACGGCATAGTGCTGAATCTTACTACTTTATACCCTTCTATCATCCTACATAAGTGTCCTGGTGGTTCATTTGACCCATACATTTTGTTCACGGGCCTGTAGTCGATACATCATTTTCTCGAAATGTTCGTAATTTTAATATTTCAAATAATATAGTTTAGTTGTGTAGTGTGTAGTCTTTAATAAAAAGTCAGATTCAAACTAGAACAGAATACAAGAGTATATTATGTCTTTATACATTACCGTTTGGTGGTAGAGTAACTGGAAAATATGCAACGTGTGGCGGAAAGGTCCAACAATATTTATTGTAGTTCATCAATACTAGGTATCGAATCACATATGTGAATATTAGACATGAAAGCACAACAATTTTTTTCCATACAAAGTAAAAAATTCGTTGTTTATTTTTTTATTTGACAACCCTAATTACCGGCGGCGCGGCGCAGTCACTGACCGCCGGCCGCCGCGCGCCGCTCCGTCGCGTCGTCGCACGCCGCGCCGCCGCGTATTAGGGTTGAAGCTGGTAAATTTTACATCAAACTTTGACTCGTATTATCTCGCGATCTAAAGTGCTGAGGAGAAAGAGACCTTCGGAGATGAAGTCCACATCATTGTTGGAATTACCTATTCAAATATTGTTGGACCTTTCCGCCACACGTTGTATAAATAAGCTAAAAAAAACTCATTGTTAAAGCCAAAAAAAAAAGATTTTATTAAAAAATAAACTCAAACTACTATAAAGCGTACTACAAATAGTTTTATACTAAGTAATTTTGATTCAAAGCGTACCTCTTTCAGAACTAGTCATCATTGCCGGTAATCCCTGTAGAATACCAAAGCTTTAGGGGACAGCTAGAATTAATTTTAGTAACCTTTAGTTTTAGTCATCTCATAATGGCAGCACTAATTGAACTTTCGAACGATCAGAGTTTTTCAATGGTCGTTAAGTATAATTGCTATTGTGTATCGTATTCTGATGTTGTTAAGATCACTTAGTATGCGAGTACTCAAATTGAGTCCATGTGCAGTACATATGGACTCAATTTAAACACATGCATGAAATTGCGTTTAAAAATATATCTAAACCTATACAAATATTATTATACCGAACTACCGAATAGGACAGATGTCGAACTGTGTACCTACACGTCATATAAGCAAAAAATAAACTTCATAAAATAAAAACGGTGACAGAAAATATCATGAGGAAACCGACATTTACCCAGAATCTTTCAAGATGATGTGTCTTCCACCAACCCACACTAAGCCAGCGTGGCGGATTACAGCCTTGACTCTCTCCTTGCTAGAGTAGGCCCCGCATCCTGACAGTGGGAACATGTAGTGATTTACCTATTATGTTTTAATTTCATTAAAATAAGCTGAAAATACCAAAAATCTAGTTATTGATATGAACCTTTGATTGACGAAACATTTGAATACACCATTAAAATAGGTGCATCCTAAACAAGTTAGGAGGAGATAATATTGTATTTCCATTCTTTAAAATAGTTTGGAAATTTGTTGTAGATAGTAATATCCATGGTCTAAGATCCCAGATCCCAGTAATATCTATAGTCTAAGATCCCAGAGCCGCCAGACGTCGCGTATTTTCTGATGAACGAAATGTGGACGATTGCGTAGAGTTAGTACGTACTAAGAACACATGTTTACCCGCTAACTTGCTAAAACGGCCAATTTTGAGATATGTGGTCCAGAAGTTACATTACTTAATTCACGTATTTTCTAACTGATTTTCACGTATGTTATATTCAATATCTTTAAAAATAAGGCCCCAATACTTCCAAGCACTTTCCGTCGGCCGTTTTGCTTATCAGACGCTTTAAAACTCCCAAAATATCACTTAAATTCTCATACTCCGTTTGTTTATTATGTTTATCAGACAACTATTTTAAAGCCTTTTCCGAAAAGACAGACCGATCTAAGGGGCCGTCATCCCCTAAACTCATAATATCGTTCATAAATGTTTTTTATGTACCTTCTGGAACCCTTATCTCAAAATTAGCCGTCTAAATAAGTTAGCGGGTAAGCATGTGTTCTTAGTACGTACTAACTCTACTCAATGGTACACATTTGGTTCATCAGACAATACGTTATTTCTGGCGGCCCTGGGTCTGGCGGTCCCTACCACGCAGTAAACTTTATTACGTAACGGTATACGTTCCAGCTGGTCTTGTCGGGAGAACGGCGACTGCCCTGAGCCCAAAATTTGAATCTGACGCGCACTACTGTATTTTAGAAGTCATGTGCATAATGACTTCGAAATCGACCAACTTATAATGACGCCAATCATTATGAGGAAACCGACACGTGCCTAGATTCCTTCTAGGTCATGCGTCATCCACCAAATGGTACTGGGCCATTGTGGATTACGGCCTTGAATCATTATTTATAGAATAAACTAAATCCTAAATTAATCATCCGATTTGGGGTAGTCATTAAAAAAGTTATCAGCAGACTTATATTTCGAAGATCCATTTTTTATAAATCAATATGTAGAATGTCTCGAGAGGCAGCATTTACCGGGTTTGTAATGCTTATTCTTAACTTTATTACAAAAGACACAGGAAGCATAGGTTCTTTCTTTAAATATCAGTTTAAATAACGTACAAGTGTGAAATGTGCCGTGATGAACTAATTTATGGGAATAAAAATGCATTGTAATCGTGAGATGAGCTGTTAACTCGCTGATTAAGATAAACGGTTCCTAGTCACATTTCTTGTTATTATCTTTTTATACTGTAGAGATCTTTTAGCACAGTCCAAGCTTAAAGTCTTCGTGTGTTTCTTTTATAAGGTTCTCACAATTTATCTGATACAATTACTCAAAGAACAGTAATAGGTACAGGGTACAGATGTGTCTTTTGTGAAACGAAAGAAACTGATCAGGTAGTATGACGGTACTGTCAGTATATTGTGAGGTTAAGATAAGATAAGAAAGCTTTGTCAAAAGCCACAACAGAAAAGAAAAAAAAACAAAAAGAAGGTTCAGGTCCATAAAAATTAAATCAAGTATTCATTTGAAAGCATTTTACTTTGACATTATTATTTTATTCAGTCATTTATTTTTCTTCTTAATCTCTAAGTTTTTTACAATAGATATATGAAAAAAACATTAAAAACTTTAAAACTAGGGTGCCGCCAGCAGCGGAGCAGGGCCCAAGCTACCGGTGGTTAGGGCTGCAGAGTGAGGAACCTCTTGATTACTTTTATTATTACGGACGACAGTTTAACGTGACAACGTTATAACAAAAGATTCATGAAATGATTTCATACAATGCAATCGTGTGGAAGAGAGATAAATGCGGCGCAAGCGTACAAAGAGCGTAATGGGACACTTTTTTTTGCAGCATGCGTTCATCGATTTATTAGACGTAGTCACATCAATAAAATATATTATACAATCGAATTAAAAACCGCATCCTTTTTTATGTTGGTTAAAAATATATAGATACTAAAAATAATGGATCCAATGAAACATACTCTAATTATATTTATACTTTTATATTTAATATGATTATGAAGTCTTGTCTATATCAGTAAATATTCTTTGTTGAACTCGTGGGAAACGTTCTTGAACTTATCAACAAAGTTATTGTCGCTTTCCTACTAAGACCACAATGCTGGGAGACCGCCGCCATCTTTGAGATCAACGCTCAGATAAGATGCGACGCATCTACAACTTCATTAGGTGAAACATCCATATGTGGGGAGCTAGGCAGTTATGCGTCGGGAGGATGTACAGCGAAGCTTCGGATCAAAGTGTAGCTAAGCGGATTAAAATGTGTAGCGGGGCTTTGAATCGGTGTGTATTGTTGCCTCTACTTGCCTAAGCGGTACGTGTTGCGAACATTTCGAACAGCGTGGATCTTAACAGCTGTCAGAGAATGTGTATCAAATCCTTGGAACTGTTATAGAGTAAGATTCCAGAGCCGCCAGACGTCTCGTATTTTCTGATGGATGAAATGTGGACGAATGAGTAGAGTTAGTACGTACTAAGAACACATGCTTACCCGCTAAATTGCTTAGACGGCCAATTTTGAGATATGGGGTCCAGAATTTACATTACTTACTTCACGTATTTTCTGGTAACTGATTTTCACATATGTTGTAGATCTTTAAAAATAAGACCCCAATACTCCCAGACACTTTTCGTCGACCGTTTTGCTTAACAATTTTTTTTTTTATTATTGGTGGACAATTCACACACAACACCATCTGACCCCAAACTAAGCAAAGCTTGTGTGATGGCAGCCAGATAGCTGATATAATACTTATATATTTTTAAATACATACTTATTATACATAGAAACACCCAGACACAGTGCAAACATTTGAATTCATCACACAAATATTTGCACTGGGTGGGGATCGAACCCACAAAATTTTGCATTAATTATAAGCAAAAATGCCGACGGAAAGTGTCTGGGAGTATAGGGGCCTTATTTTAAAAGATATTGTCTACAACATACGTGAAAATCAGTTATCAGAAAATACGTGCAGTAAGTAATATATATTCTGGACCCCATATCTCAAAATTGGCCGTCTAAGTAAGTTAGCGGGTAAACATGTGTTCTTAGTACATACTAACTCTACTCAATCGTCCACATTTGATCCATTAGAAAATACGTGACGTCTGGCGGCTCTGGGATATTGGACTCTTACCGAAAATCCTCGGAATATTTTTTTATATTTTGCATAATGTACGTCAGGTACTCTACATTTCCAACACTTCATTTGCTTGCGTTTTTGGTAGATGCTTTCCGCACTCTGTGCAGAAACAAATTTTTAACACCCGATGCCAAAACGATGGGTGCTATAGGTTGTGTCTCGCTCTCTCTCTCTTTGTGTATGTGTGTGTGTGACATCCTGTGACTCGCCTAGCAAACAAGTGAACTGACCATGCTGTGACACATTCAATTGTGATTTGGGACCACTCGTTAAATAATGGTCGGTATGGAGATTTGAGCGATAGAGCTATCGTTAGAGAGTAGTTCATGAATGCGCCTCAGGTGTAATTTCTAGTTATATCGCTCGCTAGTTGGTCGTGCACAAAACAAGAACATACACAACTGATTTATGATTCAAATTTGCTTGTTTCATCATTGATAAGCTTATACTTTACCACCTTGTTGTTTGAAGGTACCAAGATTGTCATAATCAGCAAAAATTCAAAGTTTGCCCAAATCGCAGAAGTATGCGTTCAGACATAATTATTTGTGATAATTTATTTTGCACCGTAGGCATCAAGCAATGCATGTCGTTATCCCGGCGATGGTTTGACCCATGCTTGTGCAAGATGGATAACGCAAACTCAATATAATTGGCTGGGCAGCAATAAGTACCGAGCCTCATGTCACCAAGGATAATAGAATCACCAAAAACATTACTTTTGACCACTATACTCTTATAATCACATCTATCGATCTATTGCCGTCACGAATACGAGAAACTATCGACAATAGCATTGGGCTATGCTTGTTGCACACGCCGTGAAAAGAATCGATGCATACGTCACTTTATTATTATAACAACACTACTAACAATTAAACGATCGCAGAAGAGAAAACGAGGCACAAACGACTTTATTTTTATTAAAGCCATTATCTTCTGAATAACATACATATGCATAATCAGCTCACTTAATATTCCCATTGCTGGGACTCGGGGGCTACTTCTGGCAAGAAAAGAGTCAAGGTCATCACCCTGCGTACATCGTGTGTCATCACCTAAGCGTCTCTCTACAATATTTCGGCGGTCCCTCTGCAATATTCCGGCTTCTTAACTATTTTTCGCCGATAAAGTGATAATAGCAATAATATATCACTTACTTGGCCTGTACTTGAAAAATACTTAGAAGTGGATTCGAATCTACGAACGAACGAGATTACGATTATGGAAACTGACGTTTTTGCTACTATGCCACTATGGCTTTATCCCCTTGCACCCTTGCTCAAAAATCAATATCATCTGTTTTTGGTACTGTTCGAACGCTGTTTCGATTCGTTTTCGTTCGTTTGTGCGACTAGGACAAAGATATATACGTGTATCGCACGATTAATGCGACAGCAATACCATCTACGAGTACATCACTAAACAGGGTTCCAAACGCTTTCCACATCCTGTATGAACGTTCAATTCCTCAACCTATCAAGTAAGTCGTAATAAGCCACCTTCGTAGTCGAGCCAAGATCTCTCATTACCCAAGAAAAGACACTTCCTTAATTTCAAAGAAATGTTTCGTCACCAATCGAGTGCCATCACGTGATATGACGTAACCGGCACACGCACTAAATCGCATTGTTGGACAGTGGACGATGATTAGCATTTTTAGTTGTAAACGAGGTGGAATGAGCCTACAAAATGTACATATATCTTGTTGGCTTACTTCCATGTCTTGATTACGCGACTGGCTCAACAGGAGTGTTTTAATTTGAAAATCTACTGTCCTTATGGCTCGGTTTTTTACATGGATCGGTTCAATGAGCTAGGTCTTGAGTTCGTTTCTCACTGTTTTAATACTAAATGGTGACGAGCTCAACATGTGTCTGATGGTTAGCAAGACGCCTGCCCATGGCATGACAGTGTCATTGGAACATGAAAAGTCGAAATCATTACTTAATTTATCCCCTTTGATAGTATTTTGTGCCATGAATGTTTATCTCTATGGCTTGTACTTTTTCTGGAAACAGTGTCCTTCAAACCGGAACACAATGACGTTTGTACATAACTGCTAGGCGGTAGAATAACCAGCAAAGGACGTGGACCATATTAAGGATATTGATATAAAGCACTAAGTTAAAACAACAGGACCTGAGTGTTCGTGTAGTATACGAGTACATATTTTAGAATAAAAATAAAAACGTATCTACCTAGCTATGTTTGCGACACAACTTGAGAGATGTAGTTTTAATAAATAGTCTCAATAATTAACAACTGATAGATTACTAAAGTTGATTGTTGTTATTGATCGTAAGTTTCATAAGTCTGGAACAGATGGCGCTTCAAAATTTTTTTTACATAAAATTTTGTTGATCATAAACGTATGCGTGGATTTTGTTATATTTTTATAAGAAGTTACATATATATGTATTAAAATACTACCGAGGCAAGTTGTTTTGTCATGCCTATTGTGCACCTAGGGTCCACGAAGTAGAGGTTCCCGAGCCACTCCAGGCACCCCAGGCGCTCCAGGCAGTATAGATTCAACCCAAAATGACGTTGGGCCGAGCCTCTACTAATATTTACAATTAGCATTTAATACGAGTATCTTTACTAATATTATAAAGCGGAAGAAGCTTTTTGTTTGAACGCGGTAATTTCAAGAATTATGCGACCGATTTCAAAAATTATTTCACCGTTTAGGTTTATATATTATGTACCACGGATGAAGCTGGGACAGACCGCTAGTATTTTATAAGTATGAATAATTATACATTGTTTATATCACTTGGCAACTCGGCAGCCCCTGTAACTACAAAACATTTTTCTTATTTTAGTGAAATCTTCGTTTGACGTGGTACAAACAGATTTTTCATGGGCTGTGAATTGACTTCTAGCGTTGGAATGATAAGAAATCATCGGGTAAACTTGGGACCATGGCGAATCTCATGGACACGCCCTCCGGCTTCACTCGCGTAAAAAAAGTAAGCTTTCAAACTCTGATTTATAAGTTTTTACTTCTATCGGCAGTTCCTAGGGCTGTCAATTTGTTTATTTTGTGTGATGTTACAAACTTAACACATGATTAAGAATAATGTTGCAAATCGGCCACACTTGTCTCATCGAATCAAACTATTATAAATCAAATTAAAACACACTCGTTAATGTTATTGCATGGCATGTCAAAACCATCTTCGAAACCGGTTCGACAATTTATTTTACTTGATGAGGTATTAGGTACTCGTATTATTACGAAATATGTTTTTGCACCGAAGTGGAATATTGCCAAAACAAGTGTTTTTTTTCGATTGAAGATTTGCATTTGACCGCCATTTCTTCTTATGCTAAGCGACGATGCGGTCTATGATGGAACATGCTTACCCATGTAGACGCAACCGATTCACTATCGACTTGGAGACATACCATATAAATCTATCTAGGAATACCCGCTCAAGCGACGTATTCTACGCTATATGTATTATTACTTTATAAGTGGAGTCAAACTACTTCCTTTCAAGTCTCTGAGACAACCACCACGAAACGATGTCGCTTTTTTTACTAAATAGATCATGCAGATGAGCTGCACACTCACCAAAGTGTATCAGATAAAAACTGAAAAACTCGCAACTTTGTGGTGATGTTCAAGACCTTGGAATAATTTCCGAAAAAAAAAACAGTTTTTTTTCTCAAATGGGTTTTTTGCTTGTGTCGACGGCTTGATTCACTTTTTGTAATTGACTAGTTCTAATTTTTAGGGTTCCGTAGCCAAATGGCAAAATACGAGACCCTTATAAATTCGTCATGTCTGTCTGTCTGTCTGTCCGTCCGTATGTCACAGCCACTTTTGTCCGAAACTTTAAAAGCCATACTATTGAAACTTGATAAGTAGATGTAATAAACTATAAACCGCATTAAGATTTTGTTACAAAAAAAGAAAAAAACCAAAATTTTTAGGGGTGTCCCATACATAGAACTAAAACTCAAAAATTTTTTTTGATCAGTACCATACGTGTGGGATATCTATGGATAGGTCATCAAAAATGATATTGAGGTTGAGGTTTCTAACATTTTTTTTTTCTAAACTGAATAGTTTGCGCGAGGGACTCTTTCAAATTGGTACAAAGTGTCCCCCCCCCCCCTCCACTTGACCACTTTTATTACGATTATCATCGTCACCTTCATGGAAAATTTTAATTACCTTTTAGTTGAAATGATTTCTAAACATACACAAAGCATTCAACATGAAAAGTTATATTTTCGATTCAGTAGTTGAATTGTCAGCCTTGTTAAACGATCCACGAAGGTGACGTTGTTAAAATAATATTTAGATAAGTACTCGTATAAACAAACTATTTGAGAGTTTAAATATTCATTAGACAGTAAATGACAATGAAAAATTCTGGCGAAGGTTTTATCATTAAAATTAAATATATACAATACATAAAGACGATCAACCGAATATAATTTGCTATTGATTAGCGTCACTGGGTTCAACAATCAGCTGTTTGTTGCAATGTTTAACTGCGTCGGGAAGTGTGACACGACGAGAATGCGAAAAATCACCCCGATTTTGACCGTTCGTGTTATTTTTAGTTATAAATAATAACTTCTATTGAAGCAAGCTTTACATATCTTGTAGCATATTAAATGCTTTATTCACCCATTATCAACTTAAACTTAACTTAAACCGTTTACAAAATATGATAGTGTGACCATGAAATTTGAGCAGCGATGAGAAATAGCCAATTATGTCACTTTGCGCGACGCACGCTTACACTTTTGGCGGGAAAACGGGTGTCAAATTACCTAAGTGCGTTTGTTTACGCTTCGGCATATGAAGTGCCGCGTTACTTGTATTTGTTTAAGCCCATTATTTTCAAGATAGTTTCAATACGCTTCTGGCAGCATCATTTGTTTAAATTAATGTGCTTGAAATGTAAACTAACAATTTTTTACACTTGTTTCGGTTTTCGAATTCTCAAGTGTTCTAGAGCCATAATATCTTAAATTATAAGGAAGAGATAGTGATTTTATATTTTAAATTAATTAATTGTATACGATATAACAAACACGGAAATACAAAAAAACCGGACTCAATAGCGTAAATTAGATTTTTTTAAATTTTTCGTTACTGCGGGATCATTTTCCCGCCAAAAATTTATTGTTTTTTAATTTAACGATTTTTCTATATGAACGAAGTTTAATTTTAACGTGGTTTATCTCAAAAAAAATACCGGTTCAAGCAGACGCCATTATCGGTATACCTTCTCAAATAAAAATACAAAAAAATATTTTTCCCCGCCAAAAGCCCGACCGCAAAGTTAATTTTGTAAATTTTCGTCATTCCGTGTAATATAGTTCCCAAAGTGTGTCAAGCAGTTATACAATCTAACCTCTGAAAATAAAATTGTGTTTAACTTTGATCAAAAGTAAATAAGTTTCTTATACATAGGGCTTTTTGTGGGGTTCACGGAACTCGCCGTGACCCTAAAGATGCATCGTTCGCATAACGAGTTCTGCAATCAAGTAAAGATTCGCAATTTTTGAGGATTAGCGTGCTCCCAAAAATTGACAAAAAAGGCCTGAAGATACGTGCACTATAACACGCCTTCATAGACCGCATCATCGCAAAGTGGCTGTCAAGTAGAAACCTACAATTATTATCATAAAAAACAAAGTAATTTCGAAAAATATTTCAATAAATAAACACTTTGTAATGCAACCATTGAGACTGTTGAAGGTGCTATTGCAGTTCCTTTTTAGACGTTGAGACTTGAGACTCATTAGCTATAATGACTTTTATAGCACTGAGCCTCACAACACAGGCCCTCCCTAGTGTGAGACTTAGGGCTCATAATTCTTGAGATTATCGAATAATTTGGTTACTTAGTTATTTATTTAGTTATAATTTGGATGCTAAGTAGTTACTTTAGGTATATAATTTAGAACAAGGTCAAATTGTTAAAAGGAAACAAATGTATTACTCATTTATATCACAATCGTATTCTCCAACAAAAAACGAAACCTATTTTATAAAGTTATGTAGTTCAAAAATGTTTCTAGAAAACTTCGGCGGTGGCACGGGCTTGTAACCTATACCAATGCAGAGACCGATTTTTTGGCTACCTGAGCAATGACCATCCCCACACTATAAAATAAACTTTCTATAATTTATTCGAAAACAGCCTCATTATCGCAAGTAAAATTACAGGACAAAAACTGCATCCATTTGAGCACAACAAAAACAAAACTTATTCAGTTATTTCGTAATTTGTTCCCTTTAACCATTCTGTAATGTCCGTCTTGTTGTTGACGATAAATACTGGTGTTCTGTTCGCGTATACTTTAGCAATTAAATGAAAACCCCAGATCCGATTTACACATTCATAACGGCTTTAGTTCGAGTCTTTTGTCTACTTGTTATTTGGGTTGGTTGAATTTCCGTGAATGTTTGCTCTAAATACCCTTCTCTGAAATAAATAAAATAAAATGTACGAAAACAACAATAGGTATGTCGGTTTTAGGTCGGCGATTGGTCTTGGAATGGATAGGTCGTGTTGCTATGTCTTGAAGTTCAATTAACTTTTGTTATCGGCGCGATAAGCACGCACATGTGCCTGATACCTAGGCGTTCGTTTTGTCGCAATGGAGCAAAGGAGTCGGTGGAATGCGAATTAGATGAAATTACTTCTTGTAGCGCGAAGAGCACTACAAAAGAACTACTAATGACAACTGGAGCACCGTCACTTAAGAACATAAGATCCATAGATGAAATAGGCAAGGTCAAGTCGAGGAGAAATCTCATTTTAGTATTACATCAGACAACATACTACCGAAACAGTTCGCATTAGCCCGCTTACTAAAAGAAAATAAGATAAAACACCCCCCTGTTCGCTGATTATACCACCTACATCAGAAATCGTTGTACGTTATTATGGCAGGAATATTTTGTAGCGATAGTCAACTGTTGTTAGACCTAGTTTCACAGACGATTAAAGTATCATTGAGCTATCTAAGGAAGTTAGCAGAGACGATTTTCTTAGCATTCCATGGATTCACCGTGCGGGTGCCGGGTCCATCGTGTGGCAGAGAGAGAGAAAAACTCGAGTAGTTCCCGAGACTTGTGACTCGGGCGTAGGTTTAAGGGCCCCTTTCTGACGTACATCAACACTCACCTTTACCACTCGCCTTTCTCTCCCTGCCCAGCCAAATAATCTGATATGAGCCTACTAGTGCAGCTTTAGATACACGTTCTAGTATAGAACTTACTGCACTTCTGGATAAGCCAAGGTCTTTCAGTAGGTTATAGAGATTTTGCTGGTATACCTCTCGCTCCCACTTCTACAACGTATAAACTAACTACATAGCCGTTTTTTGTTAATTCGTTTAGGAGGTCGTAATACTTATTTTGTTTCATCGCGTGGTCTTTAGGTATATTAGTTTCCCACGGTACGGTAAGTTCTACAAGGACTATGCGTTTCGTAGCTCTAGAAAAAGGAAAATGTCCGGTCTGGATGACGAAACACCCACATCCTCTGGGATTTTGTAGTGCTTTTCATACGTGTCCATTAAAATAGTCCAATCAGGTGCTGTACCCAGGATTGAGTAAGGCTTGTTCCTGGAGTTTGAAGTTGAGCCTTCTTTTACAAAGTTAATTTGTCTGTTGTTTGTCGTCAATCCCTTTTGGGCTCTAGCTACTGAAAGGCTCATGGCTTCACGTATGATTTCAAGTACTCTGTCATGACGCCGTTAGTAATGACACCCATTAAGGAGCACCTTGCATCCCACCAATATGTGCCTTGCTGTACATATCGCCTCTCCACAAGTATAGCAACATTTTCAGAGGCTTTTCCCACCTTACCAAGTTACTCTGGTCAGGAGGGTCATTTGGAATGCATTTAGATAAAATTTTAATAAGGCAGGGGACCAGTCATAGATCAAGGTGCGCCATTTTAGAGTTAATGGGATACAGAACTCACCTATGGTTAACCACTCACTTTGCATTTCTAAATTCATAGCGTGCACTTTGTAACCGTCATTTTCGTCTTGTTGTAGAAAGGTTTTTACCATGTCTCGGTCTTCCCTTTTTTTTCTCGCACCCAAACCAGCAGTATTTACTTGTGCATCATCATCATCATCATCAGCCACAAGACGTCCACTGCTGAACATAGGCCTCCCCCCTAGATTTCCACAACGAACGGTCCTGCGCAACCTGCAACCAGCGGTTTCCAGCGACCTTTGTGAGGTCATCTGTCCATCTAGTGGGAGGCCGTCCAACACTGCGTCTCCCGGTTCGTGGTCGCCACTCGAGAACCTTTCTTCCCCATCGGTTGTCAGTTCTGCGAGCGATGTGGCCTGCCCATTGCCATTTCAGCTTGCTTACTCTTTGAGCTATGTCGGCCACTTTCGTTCTTTTGCGAATATCCTCATTACGGATTCTGTCGCGCAAAGAGACTCCGAGCATAGCTCTCTCCATAGCTCGCTGTGTGACTTTGAGCTTCGTTATGAGACCAACAGTGAAGGACCACGTCTCAGTTCCATAAGTCATCACTGGCAACACGCACTGGTTAAAGACTTTCGTCTTTAGGCATTGGGGTATTTTGGACTCAAAGATGTGCCGAAGTTTCCCGAACGCTGCCCATCCGAGTTGGATCCTTCGCTGGACTTCTTTGTCGAAGTTGGATCTACCTAATTGGATCTTTTGACCCAGGTAGACGTATTCGTCAACAACTTCGAGTGTGGTATTCCCAACAATAACCGGTACAGGTGAGACATGAACATTTGACATGACCTTCGTCTTGTCCATATTCATCCTCAAACCTACCTGTTGGGATACTCTACTGAGGTCCCTGAGCACCGGGGTCCTCCAGTGACTCCGCCACAATGACTATGTCGTCGGCAATATTTTCTTCGCCGTATTTACTTGTGCACCTGCCATAAATTGTTTATGGAATTGAAGTCTAGATTCCAGGTCTGAAGCAGTTTTGTCTTTTGGGAGAGATGTAATTAATTCGTTTTGCGACTTTCCCAAAACATGCGTTTTTGTAACTCTTAGGTCTTTGTAAAGTTCAGACGGTTTCTTTAGTTTCAGCCCAAAACTATTGTGATCCCTAAAAAGAGTAGAGGGATCAGCCGGGTGTGCCAATCCTAACCATGACTTCAATATCTTTATGACATTGGCATCTAGCTTTGCCAGGAGAGTTTTACAGATGTCATATACTAGGAAAGGCCAAGTGAGACGTGATGTGAGGTAGTTGTCATATATCCATGCTTTTTTGATATTGCTGATAGGCTGCTGGTCTACCTTATTGAGGTTGTTCATGAAATTTTCAACAACCACTGTCACGTTAGGGTGAACACAAAAAGTCTTAGGGATGGGTAAATGAAAAAGGTCAAGGTAACAAGTATATTTTAAAAAAAAGATGAAATGAATGAAAATAAAAATTAAAACAGACGTAACTTAAAAAGAAAAAAAAAACAGGAACTGAGAGGGTTTGAACGGTAGAATGGTAGGATTCCGTGGCTCGCAGCAGGGATCAACAGCGGTAGTAGCCCACAGCAGTCCACAACATCAGTGGCTCGCAGCAGGAATCAGCAGTGGTAATAGCCCACAGCAGTCCACAACATCAGTGGCTCGCAGCAGGAATCAGCAGCAGTAGTATCCCACAGCAGTCCACAACATCAGTGGCTCGCAGCAGGAATCAGCAGTGGTAATAGCCCACAGCAGTCCACAACATCAGTGGCTCGCAGCAGGAATCAGCAGCAGTAGTATCCCACAGCAGTCCACAACATCAGTGGCTCGCAGCAGGAATCAGCAGCAGTAGTATCCCACAGCAGTCCACAACATCAGTGGCTCGCAGCAGGAATCAGCAGCAGTAGTATCCCACAGCAGTCCACAACATCAGTGGCTCGCAGCAGGGATCAACAACGATAGTAGCCCACAGCAGTCCTATTTCCACGTTGCACCTTTCAGGGTATCTTGTGATGCTTCTTCTTTGAAATCCAAATGTTGACTGCCCATCTCAGTTCCTAGCTTTTACAAGAAGACTTGGTATTCTAATAATGGTATTCAAATCTAAAATGAGAGACAGTTTATTTTATAATTAGCGGCCAGAGAATTAGACCTAAAACTATTCAACCTTATGAAAATGATAGAGGTTGCTAAGCAATAGTGAATGTTTTGAAATATTATGACATGAAGTAAATAAATAAAATTTTCAGAAAAACGTATTTTCTACCGTTTAAAATAGAAATAATACATGAAGAATACTAATATTATGATCAGAAAAATATGCTTTATCGTGAGGACACGATAGAACAGATATTAGTTGTATGAAAATTCACTATGTAAGTACCTAAGTTTCTACATAGTCTCCAATGAATGATGATTTTAGTAGAAATGTACGCTTACATATTGTTTAAAGCCAATATGTAACGTTACATTATTCCCCCCGACTGCGGAAATTTTACGCTTCGGTAAAATTTTGAAAGAAGTTCCAAAGGGTTTAAGAGAGGTATTGCCCTCACACAACCATAAATCCATTCAAGTAACCTTTCAAATCTTTTATTCATCACTTCCATTCTGTTTGGGTGTAAGTTCACATTCAATGACGAACACTCAAAGCATACACTCTCGGCGATGGCAGGCTTATTTAAGGAGTCATCAACCGCTCCAATAGTCGGCTTATTTAAGGAGTTATCATCCGCTCCATGGAGAAGAAAATAAGAATGATAAAAGGGATGAACATAAGGGGTCGATAATAGTAGGCTTATTTAAAGAGTTATCATCCGCTCTTTATAAGGAGAAGAAGCATGAGCGGTAGGGCTCAAAAGCTAACATGAGCGGTAGGGCTCAAAAGATATCTTGAACGGTAGGGTTCAAGATAAGAAGAATATGAGTTTAGGGCTCATAGTATAAAAATTCCATGAGTTAAGACTCATTGGTTAAGATTGTTAATGAGTTTAGAGCTCATTAAACAATTAAGAAAAAGGAAATACCATGAATAGTTGATGTAAATGTCCATGAAGGTTTAGATGAGGCGAGAAGAAATTAAGAAAAGAATGAGAATCATGAGGGTTTAGATGAAGAGAGACTATGAGGACCATTAGGGTTGAGGTGAGGAGAGAAGTTATTAACCAAAGAGTGCCGAAAAGAAAAGATATATAAACTAGTGGTAGTATTATTTTAGAATTTAGAAGAGTAAGTGACCATGATGGCCATGAGGGATTATATAAAGAGGGAAGTTGTTAACCAAAAGTGCCGAAAAGGAAAGATATATACTAGTGGTAGTATTATTTTAGAATTTAGAAGAGTAAATGACCATGATGGCCATGAGGGATTAGATAAAGAGGGAAGTTGTTAACCAAAAGTGCCGAAAAGGAAAAATATATATATACTAGTGGTAGTATTATTTAAGAATTTAGAAGAGTAAATGACCATGATGGCCATGAAGGATTATATAAAGAGGGAAGTTGTTAACCAAAAAGTGCCGAAAGAAAAGATATATATACTAGTGGTAGTATTATTTTAGAATTTAGAAGAGTAAATGACCATGATGGCCATGAGGGATTATATAAAGAGGGAAGTTGTTACCCAAAAGTGCCGAAAAGGAAAGATATATATATACTAGTGGTAGTATTATTTTTAGAATTTAGAAGAGTTTCAGGGATTGAGGGGTCAGGGGTTCTTTTTGAAAAGTTGGGCGCCAAATGTCACGTTAGGGTGAACACAAAAAGTCTTAGGGATGGGTAAATGAAAAAGGTCAAGGTAACAAGTATATTTTAAAAAAAAGATGAAATGAATGAAAATAAAAATTAAAACAGACGTAACTTAAAAAAAAAAAAAAAACAGGAACTGAGAGGGTTTGAACGGTAGAATGGTAGGATTCCGTGGCTCGCAGCAGGGATCAACAGCGGTAGTAGCCACAGCAGTCCACAACATCAGTGGCTCGCAGCAGGAATCAGCAGTGGTAATAGCCCACAGCAGTCCACAACATCAGTGGCTCGCAGCAGGAATCAGCAGCAGTAGTATCCCACAGCAGTCCACAACATCAGTGGCTCGCAGCAGGAATCAGCAGTGGTAATAGCCCACAGCAGTCCACAACATCAGTGGCTCGCAGCAGGAATCAGCAGCAGTAGTATCCCACAGCAGTCCACAACATCAGTGGCTCGCAGCAGGAATCAGCAGCAGTAGTATCCACAGCAGTCCACAACATCAGTGGCTCGCAGCAGGAATCAGCAGCAGTAGTATCCCACAGCAGTCCACAACATCAGTGGCTCGCAGCAGGGATCAACAACGATAGTAGCCCACAGCAGTCCTATTTCCACGTTGCACCTTTCAGGGTATCTTGTGATGCTTCTTCTTTGAAATCAAATGTTGACTGCCCATCTCAGTTCCTAGCTTTTACAAGAAGACTTGGTATTCTAATAATGGTATTCAAATCTAAAATGAGAGACAGTTTATTTTATAATTAGCGGCCAGAGAGAATTAGACCTAAAAACTATTCAACCTTATGAAAATGATAGAGGTTGCTAAGCAATAGTTAATGTTTTGAAATATTATGACATGAAGTAAATAAATAAAATTTTCAGAAAAACGTATTTTCTACCGTTTAAAATAGAAATAATACATGAAGAATACTAATATTATGATCAGAAAAATATGCTTTATCGTGAGGACACGATAGAACAGATATTAGTTGTATGAAAATTCACTATGTAAGTACCTAAGTTTCTACATAGTCTCCAATGAATGATGATTTTAGTAGGAAATGTACGCTTACATATTGTTTAAAGCCAATATGTAACGTTACACCACCTCTAATGATGGTGTACGTCCTTTGTGATCTATCTTTCTACCAAGAAATTTGAAAGGCACTGCCTCTGCAATTGTGGCAACTCCTTGGCCACTTATGGAGAGTCCCGGATCGTAAGACGTATATTTGGTATTTCTTCTACCCAGACAAAGACAATGACATTTAGATGGGTTTGTCCTCATTCCCTCCGTCCATGTACAGAACTCATCGACTTCGTTCAACAATTCTTGACACTGTTTAGGATTACGTGTAAGTATTGCAAGGTCGTCCGCAAAGGCCAAGATTGACTCAGTGTACTTATTGTTGATTTTAAACCGGTAGCCCCATTTCTTTTCACGGGATATTAATTTGTCTACTAAAATATTTATAACTATATTAAATGCTATTGGTGATAAGCAGCACCCTTGGAATAGTCCTACATTGTATTCAAGTGGTTTTGTGTATTCCTTGTTTACTGCTATGACGAATTTTAAGTGGCAATAATAAGAATTAATTATGTCAATAATTTCAGCAGGAAAGTTATACCATTTAGGGCAAATATCATAAGTTCATGCTGGACAGAACCAAACGCGTTCTCTAGGTCTATCCAGCAGACTGTAATTTGCCTCTTATGTGTTCTGGCATCTTTCAAACTTTCTGCTAGGAATGTATTGTGTTCCAGGCATCCAGAAATACCAGGCAAGAACCCTTTCTGGTGATTGGGCCTGAAATACCTATTGCTAGTCATAAATGTGGTCATTTTGTTTGCAAAATACTGAAAAAGATTTTAGAAATTGTATTGGTTAGGGCTATCGGTCTGGTGTCTTTGGGATGAGTTACTTCCTGCTTTTTAGGGATGAGGACAAAATTGCTCTTCCAAATGCTACTGGGACTTGCTTTCTTGACCAGATCTTAATGAATATATTCAAGATATGTTTACGAACTGATGGACACTTTTATACACTATGTAAGGAATGCCATCTGGGCCAGGAGCTGATTTAGTAGTTTTCTTTTTAATTTGATAGTTTACTTCCTCTTCACTAGGTGGGGTGCTTTGAAAGCCTGTCAGAGGATCATTAGGTCTTTGGATGTTTGGTTCTACGTACGAGCTCCGCGTTTAGGCACTTCGTATGTGCTTTTAAAGTGATCGTAAATTTGCGCGTTAGTCAAGATAAGCTTTCCATTTGCTCCCTGAAAATATTTTGGAGTATTGAAAAGGGTTTTATCAAAGTCTACTTCGTGTTTAGCTCTGTTAAAATTATCACGATTTTTACTAATTTGAAGCGATATTCCTTGTATTAATTTAAGGATTGATCTTAGAGCCCTGGACAGTTGGTGACTTAGATGGTTGTCGCCCATGGTTTTAGCTACACGAAGACGTTTTATTAACTCTCTTTTCTTCCTCCGCAATTTCATTTTGAACATATTTTCCTTGCTATTTTGAGCATAACAAGTTGATGGTGGGTAATGTTCCGAGAAGTATGTATATATGGTGTTCTGGAAAGTTTCTACTGGGCTGTTTAGGTCTTGTTTTGGCCCAGGATGTTCTAACAAGATCGCCAAGTTTTCGTCATGAACTTTCCAGGTAGAGTTTTTTAGACTGGGAATGCCAAGACGTGTCCTGATGATAATGGACTCCTGGAAGTTTTCACTCGATGGTTCACCTTGGGATATATGAGGGTCAACTCTATCCATAATGTTTGTCGAAGTACTGACCGACGGCTGTCGTGCTTCAACACCATCATGTGTCTTTAAATGCTTTTGGTACCAGGCTCGTCTCTTGTAAATTTTCCCGCACACAGGGCATCTCAAATCCGTTTTCGCGCCAGCGTCGTCATTACTATCACACGGTGGACAGATCTTCCGCCCCGCCTCTCGGACTGTCCCAGGGGTATTATTCTTATTCGGACTTTTAGCGATTTAATTCCCGGGCTTGGCTTGCTAGGCCTTCACCCTCGGCTGTCTTTCCAACAGTCAGATGTCTTTCCATCCGTCAGGTGTCTTTTCCACCAGCCATCTGTCTTTCCAGCGTCATCCCGTCTCTCCAGGCTGTCATTTTTGTATGAGACGATTTTCTTAGCATTCCATGGATTCACCGTGCGGGTGCCGGGTCCATCGTGTGGCAGAGAGAGAAAAACTCGAGTAGTTCCCGATATCCAGCCCGATATTACAAAGCATACATGGATTAGCAATACCCACCTACCTCGTGATATCTTTGCTCTCAGTTTTCGTTCTGAACATATTCCATCAAATAAATTTGCATTTCTCATGAAGAAGGTGTGGTGACGACTGTGGGGTAATTGAGGACGTCATGCACGTATTGATGGAGTGTGTACGGAATGACAGGTTCAGAAGATCATGTTTTCAAATAGAATGACATCATCATAACATCATCATATTGTTATACTATTTTATCTTTCCTTGATACCGACACAGCTCTTATGTTGCATATTCTATTGGTTCTGGGCTTGAAAATATAATAATATTATGTGTTTTAAGACATTGTTTTTGTATTGTGATATGATTTTGAATTACAGGGCGATGTGGTCGATTAGCACAAAGCCCTTTCAATAAATTAAAAAAAAGTTTGTTCTAGCATCTATACTACAGCTACGGTATATACAGTTAGCTAAATATATAGTTTTAACTAGTTCTGATACCAGATCACTTTTCCGTATTACATACCAGTTTCGACAATTTCTGAAACGAAAATTATTAGTAGGATTATGACATTTTTGCCACATTCTCTTCCTTTTTAACCCCCGACCAAAAAAAGGGGTGTTATAAGTTTGACGTCGATGCTGTCTGTCTGTCTGTCTGTCTGTCTGTCTGTGTGTGTGTGTCTGTCTGTGGCACCGTAGAGCTCAAACGGATGGGCCGATTTCGATGCGGTTTTTTTATGTAAAGGTTAATATCCGTGCGGATATTCTTAGCAATGATTGGTTAATATCGATTCAAAATGGCCGCCTCCACAAAATGGCGGATACAATATTTCTTCACAACTTACCTCAATATGGGTATCAAATGAAAGGGCTTGACTAGTAGAATACTATACATTATAACAAACTTTAAATCTAAGATGGCCGCCACCACAAAATGGCGAATTATAATATATTTTTCATTACTACCGCAATATGGGTATCAAACGCAAGGGCTTGACTTGTAGAATACTTTTCACTATGACTTATTTCAAATCTAAGATGGCCGCTACCACAAAATGGCGAAATATATATATTTTTTCCAAAACTACCTAAATATGGGTATCAAATGAAAGGGCTTGACTAGTAGAATGTTGCACAGATAACAAATCCGCGGTAGTCGGGGGTTAGTCAACATTTTTAATTTTGTTCTTGTATTATACAATGGGTTTCTGAAAACTGTTCATCATAAACACTACAATAAAGTCACACATTCATTGTAGATCAACATTAAGGAGAGGAAATCCCGTAAGCCTACAGTCAGGCTTCTGAAGGTAAAAAAATGTTGCGTCGCGCCTAGCGCCCTAAATCAATACCTTCACCTATAATTCAGTATGCAAGCACTGTGATCTAAGATCTGTGATAAAAGATTTGTCACACAGAGAAGTCCGAGGCAGGTTAGGTTAGTACAGGTTAGGGACTGGCTGCAGTTCCTAAGCTATAAGAAGGGGGAAGAACTAGTTAAGGTGTACGATCGCAATATTGGAAGCTATGCAACAACACCAAGATACCGACCAGGCCGAGTTTGGGTTCCACTTCCTATTTTTCAAATTGTAGTTATCAAACACGTGAACTGGATAAATATTTAACGTTATCTTATCTATTAAGTTCTGATGTATTAAAAAAAACGGCCCGTTTTATTTATTTCTACTGTTCAATGCATTCTTTGATTTCATTCCATGACTCTTAATTGTAAGCTACAAGCGAACGTAACATTATATTTAATTACCATGACCCCTCGACTCGTTTCTCGGTTTGTAATCAATATCTCACGATTAGAAATTATTTCCATATCTATATTTAAGTTATGCAATTCTAATAACAGAGAATTTATAATTTATAGGTGTGTGTAATTTTTGTAATTTATACAAAACTTCAAGCATTTCTGTTAATTATGAAGGATGGTGTACGATGATTTTTAATATGGATAGGGTTCCGTGTATTAGAAGAAAAAAAAACTATTTTAATAGTCTATGATAGTAGTAGATATTGTATGCAGATGATGTGGCTGCCATAGTAACCGCCCTTTCAATAGAGGAATTAGAAGATACATTAAATACTGTAATTAACGGTTTAAACACATGGTTTCGTGCCAACGGTTTTATGGTAAACTCCAAAAAGACTCATTTTATTCACTTTTGTCTGTCGGGTCACTGTACAAAATCGCTAAAAGTCTTTCTTGACGGGGTCCGGATTGAGCAGGTACAAAGCACAACATTTCTGGGGTTCGAGATTGACCGCTGCATGACATGGGAACACCACATCGACGAGATGTGTGCTAAAGTAAGCAGTGCGTGCTTTGCACTACGACGGGTGTCCCGAGTGGTGTCTGCAGATGTCTCTCGTTCGTGCTACTTCGCCACGGTGCATTCCCGGTTACAGTACGGAGCCGAACTATACGCACGCGCTGCCGACTGGAAGCGTGCTTTCCGCGCCCAAAAACGTGCCATACGCGCCATCGTAGGCGTGTCGCAATGCACATCCGTCAGACCATATTTCAAAGAGCTTGGCATACTTACGTTGCCTGCTTGATCTACCAAGTAGCTGTGTATGTCAGAAACAACTTAGATTCATACGACACGCGAGGAGAGAGACATTTGCGCAATATACGTAACGCTGACAAGCTGGATAGTATACCTCACTCTCTCGCGAGATCGGAAAAACTGACTCACATTATGGGACCGGAAGTTTCTAACACTCTTTCTAAAATAGTTAAATCAGCACCGAATTCGGGTAGCTTCAAACATCTATTAAAAAGCTGGCTTATCGATCAAACTTATTATAGTTACAGCAAGTTTTTATACAGTGATGGTAAACTCACAATAAAATTGTAAAAAATTGACATTGTTCATTACAATTGTAATAAGTACATATATTTTAATTTTTGACACTTATTTGTACGATACCTATTATCGTACAATATAAAGTTCAATTTAAACTTTAAAAATGT
The DNA here is from genome assembly GCA_017562165.1 of Ectropis grisescens. NCBI lineage: Eukaryota > Metazoa > Arthropoda > Insecta > Lepidoptera > Geometridae > Ectropis > Ectropis grisescens. The sequence goes on from CM029767.1 coordinate 30,978,821, forward strand.
ATACTCTTTGTATGCTCTTGTATGTATGTTTTTTTATAAAATTGACGTGTAAATTGTACATTTATCAATAAAGAACTTTGACTTTGACTTTATAGTGTTCCGTGCACTAGAAGAAGAAAAAAACGATTTAATAGTCTATATATCAATAGAAGTTACATGTATATTTCGTTGTGGAAATTTCAGTCGATAGGTAAGTCCCACTCCAAGGTGGGAGTGGGACTTATCTATTGATTAAATACTTATGAACTTTTTAATATAATCAAATAGGTACAGTATATTTTTAACATTTTTGCCGTTTCAATAATATATAATATTTTTTAATATCCTGCCATAATAATATGTCAGGTCAAGGTAACCTAACCTAATAATCTGCTAGTAAGTATTGGACTTCATTTTTATTTCAAAAAATACATTGTAACATAGCAAATGTAGGGCACAGCTAGTTATACAAAATTAACATATTAATAAATATACATGAGATGTAAGAACCACAATACTATTTGTATTATTAGTTGTGTAAAAAATAAGGTGGCGCCATCCCCGAACCCTACTTCTACAGTTTACATCACACACTTAATTGATATTCAACAAAAGACTCACTTTTTGTCGTCCAACAAAACATCTTGCTCAACACCATAATTGATTCAGCATTCCTTTACAATATAACCATTAATATTACTACGTACAAGGTTCCATCTTCTGTAATCCGTAAATTATCCAAAACATCCATAAATAAACTTTATTCCGCATTTAGCAAGTCTAATACATTCCATTATTTACATTGTTATACCAAAACCAACCTTACACCCATATTTATTGAGTTAAAATTTTGGTTTCGTATCTAATTAAGACTTTCGCCATAATTATGATAATTAACATTCCATTGTTAACGTTTCTAATGATTTTATAACTTTAGGATTATCTGCTTATTAAAATTATTGCATTCTAGGTCAGATACGCATTCCATAATATAATGTGGTTTTTATAGCAGTCAAATAAACAAATTACTTTGTTTTATGTAATATGTTTATACAGGATGTTGGGTACGACAACAGCAACTAAAAATTAAGCCAGTTAGGGAATAATTTCGGTATTCAATTATTTTGGCTAGAGAACGATATTTTTATACTATTTTAGGGGTCAATCTGATTGTCCTCCCCGCAGTAACACCTATTAATGCGGTCCAAACTCGAGAAACAGTTTTTAAAAATTCAGAGCTGAAGCGCTGTACGTAGGCCTCTCTTGAGATTTGAGATTTCAAATAGTAAACATTAAAAGTGGTCTCTAGTCAGTGTAAGATAATACCTATTTGTAAATTTATTGACAGAGTTTTTTGTCCAGGAAAGTTATGCCAACATTCCTAATTTTTAGTTTTTTTCACTTTCATAGGTTTACATTTGACCGCCCTCTTGCCTGATATTACGCATCGATGCGGTCTACGATGGAGCGTGATTACCTAGAATAAACCAATTCACTCTCGATTTGAAAACACAAAGATTGTAACCATCGGGGAAACCCCACTCAGGCAACGTATTCCACAGCCTGGGTGTTCTTATCACAAAAGTAGAGGCGAATTTTCTCGTGTCTTTGGAACACCGACACTGAAATGCTGTCGCTTTTTCAAGCTACGAGCATTCCGAAAGAAACATTCCTCACTGTCTCCAATGCTGAAACCTGATGGGGCACTGGCTCACACCGCAATGGAGAAGGCAAACTTGTTTGCATCTTAGTTTGCGGAATCTTTTTGTCTAGATGCTGGTAGTCCGATTTTGATGCCAGAAATACATATTCGCCAAATGAAGGTTCGTAAAGTACTACGCAATCTGGATGTGAACAAAGCCAGTGGCCCGGACGAAATTCCTGCCCTAGTGTTGAGTTGTCTCCTGTACTGACGCGCTTGTTTAAACTCTCTCTCCATACTGGGCAAGTACCGAAATCATGGAAGCTTGTTAACGTGCAACCTGTGCCCAAAAAAGGTAGTCGTACTGACCCTGCCAATTACAGGCCCATACTCTGCAAGACTATGGAAGGTGTCCTAAACCACAGGCTCCTGATGTACCTAGAATCTAATGATCTCCTCAGTAACCGGCAACACGGGTTTCGCCGAAACCGCTCCACTGGGGATATTCTAACGTATGTCACCCACATCTGGAGTGAAGCTATCGAGAAACACGGGGAAGCACTTGCAGTCTCCCTGGATATCTCGAAGCCTTTCGACAGGGTTTGGCATGATGGCCTTATTAGCAAACTGTCCAGTTATGGTCTGGCTTCAGGGCTTACTGCGTGGATGTCGGACTTCTTGAGGGATCGATCCATACGAGTTGTCATTGATGCAAGCTGTCCAGTTATTGTCTGTCTTCAGGGTTTACTGCTTGGATATCGGATTTCTTGAGGGATCGATCCATACGAGTTGTCATTGATGGCTGCTCGTTGGATCGAATAGCTATCAATGCCGCAGTCAAGGGTCAGTACTCTCTGCGACGCTGCTACATATCAACGATCTGTTGAAGCCCGGTATCTTTGGGTACGCAGATGATAGCACCGTCGTAGAGAGTTACATATCTAGCGCCGAGAGCCAGTGGACAGCAAACTAAGGTACTGAGAGAGAGTATGATCGAACGTTAAGGAATTCTCTGAATGGGGCAAAACCAATCTGGCCAAGTTTAACGAGGGAAAGACGCAGGCGTGTCTGTTCTCCGCAAAAAGGAGTCCATTTCAACAGACTCTTACTTTTCGAGGTATATCCGTGCCGGTTACTGATCATCTTGAGCTTTTGGGCGTTACCTTGAATTCTACGCCCAACTTTGGCTCGTATATCGAGTCCAAGGCTAAATTAGCTGCCAAAAAACTAGGTGTCCACTCAAAAGTGCGAAAGTACTTTAAATCTGAATAATTTTGACGTGACGTCTTATAAATTGGTTTGCCGGGTGACACTTCAAGAAACTGCGTTACGCTCCGCTCACGTTATGCGCTCACAACGAGAGCGAGTGAAAGGCACGCGTCCCTTCCGTAAAATTATTTTACCACTCAAAGTCGTTGTCACGTAAAACTTTCGCCCGTATACCGACTTTACAGGCAACCAATTTTTTTTTGTTATACAAAGCACAGATTCGCTCTTGTATGGAGTACCGTTCGCACCTTTGGGATGGATCGACTAAGTATCAGCTTGAGGCTCTGGAGTCGATCGAGAGGCGTGCCAAAAGACTCATAGGCAAAGACATGCTAGCGCGAAAAAGACTTTAAAGTTTTGAAAATTGCCGCAAAATTGCTAGCTTATCGGTTTTTTATCGGATACACTTCGGAGAGTGTGCTCCTTGCCCTTTTTCTATCGTACTTCTCGTAACTCGAAGAAGCGGCACCATTTCATGGTGGATATTCCAAAGACACGGACGAAGAGGTTTGACTCTACGTTTGTGATAAGAACGTCTAGGCCATGGAATGAGTTGCCTGAGTGGTCTTTTCCCGACAGTTTTGTCTTTATAATCTTAGTGTCGTCAAATCGAGAGTAAATCGGTTTCATCTAGGTAAACACGCTCCATCGTAGACCGCATCGTCGCTTAACATCAGGCGAGATGCTGGTCAATTGTAAACCTATTAGGTAAGCATACATTAATATTGAAATTTACAATTGTGAAGTTTATGTAATATTATGAGAAAGACTTCTGCCTGATGATAAGCAATACGCCTACTCATTATGGAACCGCGCCACTCAGCTACCTACTTGATTTCAGATTACTTCACTACTACCTAACACTGCGTTCCTTACCCAACTATATACTATACATTTATCTATTTGCTGTGTAATTCCTATTAAAGCTTCATCCTTCAAACCCGAAAACAAAAAATTAATTAAAATATTTGCTTGGTGGTAGAATAACTGACTCATCCTCACTACAATCTGACGTCAATAAATTCTTAGTGTATTTATAGTTTTGTGTGTTCTAGAGGGTATTGGTAACTTGATTTTGATTTTGTAACAACGTTATTACACATTCGGGAAATACATCTTTTAATTTGTGAACCGTTCCAAGTTATTTTGCTAAATGCATATATTTTTTGTTTTCGTCCACCAAACTTAAGCCATTTTACAATAGAAAAATAGACGATGCTGTACTGACCTAGTAGCAAGAATCACAATCGTGTGTTCTTGGGTTTGAATTCCACTTGAATCTTCAGCCACAATCAATATTTTCCGAGTACTCAGTACGAGTTTATCATCACTTGCTTTAACAATTAAGGAGTTAAGAAAGCCGTGTTTCAACACACATATTTCGAGGACAAGTGTCATCCAACGAACCCTGCTGGGCCAGCCTGGTGGATTGTGGCCTCTATACTCTCTATAAAGAGAGCAGCTTATGATTTGAAAGAAAGACACATGTATTGAACTGTTTAGGAGACAATAACACAGTAATTACCTAAGCCAAATAGGCCAGCGTAGCCTAACACCCTGTATAACTAGTCAGCAATTAAGAGTGTGTTGACTTCATATACTGCTATTAACTAAGCCAGTAGGTAAAGGCTTGTAAATTAAAATGAGGATGGAAAAAAACAATTTGAAAGAAATCTTGGTAAAAACTTAATGATCCGAAAACTAGACGTAATCCGTAATTAAAAATATTTTTCGTCTTTTGAATCGTTATTCATGTTTTCTTAATTAACATTAATCGCGATTTATACAATTATGCAACGTTAACTTTGTCGAGAAAAATTGTGGAGAGTTCCGTACGAGCAAACGTAAAAAAAGGTAATGAAAATAAACCATATAAGGTCTACAAGGCCTAAGATAATAAGATGATATATCAGGGACTCTTTTACAGCCGAATAAATTTCAACTTTATTGCAATCAGGAAAAGAAAAAATTATAACATAAATTAAGACAAATAAATGGAAGGACGCATTGCAACTTGTACTAGAAGAATACTAACTGCAGTCAGTATTTGTATGTATGTGTATGACAGACCTTTAATTAAATCGTGTCTATACGAATTGAATTGATTTTCATTCCGAAATCTTTCTAACTTTAGTAGAACAGGTCACTTTGAGTACGTTTAATATCGCATAGGTCAAACCTCTCTAATCTGATTTCATCTTACTCGAAATTTTTTGCTTGCTTTTATGCTTTTTGGCTCACGTACGGTTTGGGCACAGTCTATTAAATTATACAGTCGATCGACGAAGCCGTCTAGACGGGGCAATAGTGCGGGGCGTGCGGGGTGAGACGCGGGAATCGCGCTCCTGCATTGCCTTCATTACAATGTTAGTATTGCAGGAGCGCGGCTCACGGTTGACGTCTTCTGTATGTTTTAATTTTATTTTGGTAAGAAGCATTTTTGTTTTTGACAACCCTATCCGTGTCTAGACATTATCGGCGTTCCTCCCAAGATCAAAGGTGATAAACTACTGGTAGTATTTCTTTATACTGTGGTTTGGGTATTTATCCAAATACTGCATACTCCATCGTTCCTAATACTGCACTAACAAATTCTATTTACGTTATCTTTATTCACATTGTTGTAGAATATCAGGGGTGCTGTTTATACAGTCAGCTATACTTACTGACTAATATTTAGTATTGGTATGTCCCATAACATCATTGGTATATTAAATATTTATATTATATATAATTATTCTGTACGTGTATTGAATGTGAACTCCTCCTAAGCGGCTCATCATCATCATCATCATCATCATCATCATCATCATCATAATCAGCCCACATTCGTCCACTGCTGGACATAGGCCTCTCCAATAATACGCCACTCAGCCCGATCCTCGGCTTTACGTTTCCAACCGCTACCAGCTGCCTTACGTATATCGTCACTCCACCTAGTCTCAGGGCGTCCTACACTACGTTTGCCGATTCGTGGTCTCCACTCCAGAACTCGGCTCCTAAGCGGCTGGACCGATTTAAATGAAGCCGGAACAGGCCTTTAGTATTATAATTATACAAGTATATTCTTCTTTACTCGTACGAGAGGCATAGCAAGGATTTTGTTTAATCTGGTGCGAGACATTTATATCCATCACGTGACAAGAAGAAAAGTTAAAGTAAAACACACCTATAGGTGTAGCTGTTAAATATATAATTTTTTCAACACGATTGCTTATAGATTGGCTCTAATTTCACCGCAATCATGCATATAATGGACACCTGTAATCAAACTGTGACTTTTTCATTACTATTATTCACTAGTGAGTTATAGAGTTTTTTATTGGTTGAGTTGCTTTGTTCATAAAAAAATTCGATACAAAATAGATTGTGCTAAGTAGAAAAACAACCTATTGCTTGCTGACTGGATCAACTTCGTGTTGAAATAGATAAACTCAACTAGTACGTGTTTAAAACTAAAATTTACACTCAAATATAACTTTTATTTTCTTTGTAGTAAATAAAACTTTAAATTCCACATCTTGTAAGTGGCTGCTGTCCACAGATAGCCAAAAAAGAGCTATGCATTAGCTTAAAAGAAACCAATTTTTTTTAGTCTGTGGCTGCTCGCTATTTTTAGTTGCGCGCGCATTTGACAACTGATTAATTATGCCCGACATAACGAATCATTTGTAACAAACCCGTTCTCATTGCTAAAATTGTTTTTTTTTCACAAGTGTGTCAAAAAACGTCGTATGATACATATGTGTATGGATGATTAACGTCCTTAGCTGTATTAAGCCCCTCGCCTTCAGCTCGGGCCTCATCAGCGCCTCATCGGTAATCGCCAACATTACACACTTGTACCATAATGTACTGATATTGTTAAGTAAAATAAAAACTTAGTGCGCGTTTTTCCAAAAATTGCGCGAATGGACGAGTATGTATGAAACTTTGCACATTTACATATATAGATTAGGCGTGCAGAATAATAATATGATTGTTTTTTATATTATGCATTTCAAATACATTAAATCAATAAAACAACATTACACACGCATGCATTTGTCACACACTCATAAATACTCTTATGTTTACTACTACTAAAGTCTTTGGTCAAATTGAGCATTTTTTTTAACTAGAATAGGTTCACACTTGACCACCATCTCGCCTGATGTTAAGCGATGATGCGATCTACGATAGAGCGTGCTTACCTAGAAGAAACTGATTCACTCTCGATTTAAAGACACCAAGATTGTAACCATCGGAGAAAACCCACTCAGGCAACGCATTCCACAACCTAGACGTTCTTATCACAAACGTGGAGTCAAATCGCTTCGTTCGTGTTTTTTGGAACATCAACCATGAAACGATGTCGCCCTTTTGTGGAACGAGAAGTCCGATAGAAGAAAGGGCAAGGTGGAATTAGATCATGCAGATCAGTTGCACACTCTCCGAAGTGTATCCGATAAAATAACGATAAGCTAGCAATTTTTCGGCGATGATCAAGACTTTGTAGTCTTTTTCGCAGAAGAGAGAGTCATTGCCTATGAGCCTTTTGGCACGTCTCTCGATCGATTCCAGGGCCTCCAGCTGATACTTAGCCGATCCATCCCAAAGGTGCGAACAGTACTCCATACAAGAGCGAATCTGTGCTTGATACAATGTGAGCAACTGTTCAGAGTTGAAGTACCTTCGCACCTTTGAGAGGACACCAAGTTTTTTTGCGGCTAATTTAGCCTTAGACTCAATATACGTGCCAAAGTTGAGCGTCGATGACAAAGAAACGCCCAAAACCTCAAGATGGTCAGTGACCGGCACGGATACGCCTCGAAAAGTAGGAGCCAGTTGGAACGGACTCCTTTTAGCGGAGAACAAACACGCCTGTATCTTTCCTTCGTTGAACCCGGCCAAATTGGCATCGCCCCATTTAGAGACTGCCTGAAGGGCCAAGTTCAAACGCTCGATCATATTCTCTCTCAATAGCTGAGTTTGTTGCCCACTGGCTCTTGCGCTAGATATATAACTCTCTACGACGGTGCTATCATCTGCGTACCCAAAAATACCGGGCTACAACAGATCGTTGATATGTAGCAGGAAGAGCGTCGCAGAGAGTACCTACCCCTGAGGAACTCCGGCATTGATAGCCATTTGATCCGACGAACAGCCATCAATGACGACTCGTATGGATCGATCCCTCTAGAAGTCCGATATCCACGCAATAAACCCAGGAGACAAACCATAGCCAGAAGGCTTGCTTATAAGGCCTTCATGCCAAACCCTGTCGAAAGCCTTCGAGATATCCAGGGAGACTGCAAGTGCTTCCCCGTGTTTCTCGATGGCTTCACTCCAGATGTGGGTGACATACGCTAGAATATCCCCGGTGGACCGGTTCCGGCGAAACCCGTATTGCCAGTCACTGAGGAGGTCGTTCGATTCTAGGTATGTCAGGAGCCTGTGGTTTAAGACACGTTCCATAGTCTTGCAGAGTATGGACGTGACTGAGATGGGCCTGTAGTTGACAGGGTCAGCACGACTACCTTTTTTTGGGCACAGGTTGCTAGCAAGCTTCCACGACTTCGGCACTTGCCCAGTTTGGAGAGAAAGTCTAAACAGGCGCCTTAGTACTGGACAACTCGGGTGCATAAAATAATATTGCTTAAAGGCCGAACCCCGAGCAAATGCTCTTAGTATTTCTTACCTCATCGCACACCGTAAGAAAGAGCAAGAAAGAAACAGTAGGATTTGTCACTCTTAAACGCTTGAAATTTTAGGATAAAATCTTTAGAAAATCAGATTTTGTTCTTTTGAAAAAAATATTTTTTACCATAATGTTTTTAAATCCAAATAAAGGCGGTTTTTTGTGTTATTAGGCATGACAATACAATTTTTCTAATGTTTATGGTTTCGTTGTAAAGAGATTAATTGTTGTTGGAGATTAATTAAGGGTGTTTTCTATGTATATTAAGTATGTATTTAAAAAGATATAAGTATTATATATCAAATATCTGGCTTCCATAGTAACAAGCTTTGCTTAGTTTGGTGTTGGATGGTGTTGTGTGTGAAATGTGGCCATGCATGACTGGCCATGTGGCTTAGTGGGTAGTAGCTCTGCCTGCGAAGCCGAGGGTCGTGGGTTCGATCCCCACCCAGTGCAAATATTTGTGTGATGAATTCAAATGTTTGTACTGTGTCTGGGTGTTTCTATGAAATGAAATATTTTTAATGTTTTTTTATTTATTTAATATTTTTTTATTTGCTGAGAATGATGTTATCTGCTGAGTTTATGTTTATGTATTTACAACTATATAAGTATTATATCAGCTATTTGGCCGCAATATTACAAGCTTTGCTTAGTTTGGGGTCAGATGGTGCTGTGTGTGAATTGTCAAATAAAAAAAAATCCATTTATTTATAAATAAACAATACATCAATAAACAAAAAAAGAAGCTTCCATTTTGAAGTCAAGAAGTTTGACTAGTGGGTATATATGGGATAGATATGAAAATTATACAAAAAACTAGTTAAGCTTGGGGACGCGCCTTAAGATAAAATGTCAAAGACTTAATGACCTCTAGCTCGAGTAAACTGCAGTGCACTGCTGGTATGCGATATATTAAATGTTCCTTAGCTGCATCCTGATCCTGTGGCGGTGCTTGTTGTCGGGCAAAGTAATTAATCGACGTGCCCCCCTGCTGTGTTTTGGATGGTATTTGAGGCACAATGGCAGCTTCTACAGAGACCAGACTTAATACTGTCTCTTACGATGTATTTCCTGTAATTTCGTGTTTCAATGGAACCTGTGTTGAGAGCATAAACCAATCTGTTTCTAGGAACAGTTAGCTTCGTTCCAGCCACATATTCGAAGAGATTCTGACGAAATAGGGTTTCAATAAGTTTCAACGGCGCTGTTATGTAGTGCTTTCAGGAACTAACTTTGTTAGATTTCTTTGTGAGATATATAAGAGTTTCTTCGTTTTGTTTTATGTGACTGTGTAAATTAAGAGGTGTATTTGTGGTTGGCACTTATCTACAACAGTGCCGTACGTGGGGGGATGTGCTGAATTGTAGTAGAATAATTAGTTTTCGCTTAAAAATAAAAAAAACTGACTTTAATTTAAAAATCAAACTCACATAGTTCACTTTTAATAGAATCTTATAAATTTTAAATTATTAATTAACAAGTTACGGCTGGTCTAGTCGGAAGAACGGCGTCTGCCGATCCGGAGACCCCGGGTTCAAACCCCACACGCACCACTGTCTTTTCGAAGTCATGTGCGTAATGCCGCTAACTTAAAACGGTGAAACCGACATGTACCTAGATCTTTCGAAGTCATGTGTCATCCACCAACCCGCACTGGGCCAGTGTAGTGGATTGGTGGATTATGGCCTTAACTCTCTCCTTGCGAGAGTAGGCCCGAGTCCCAGCAGTGGGAACATTTAGTGGGCTGTTGATGATGATGAATATTATAAATGTCAGTGTGTTGCTGTAACGACATATCGGATATATTTAAATATCAGCTAAAACATAGTTAAAATGATAATATGATGATGATGTCGACTGGAAAATATCAAGATGTCGATAGTTTTACAAGTCTTATCCATCTCAAGCGCAACCCCATTTTTTACCTACTCACAGTACAATATCGCCCAATTGTATAATGGGTGTATGTATAATGGTGTAAAGGAGCACCTGGTTTTGTACCCTTGTGTACCATTCAACGGCCAAATCACACAACATTAACCAATAATAAATAAATTGCAGTAAGGAACCTTAGACTTGGCACGACTTTGTCTAGATTTCATTACTTTTTAGAAATAAACAAGCAGCTCCATCGAGACTTGGCTAGTTTTTTAACAGAATGTTTTTGGTAAGATTATATTGTTAAATCACCTGCATTCATACTAAAGCTTTTCGCTAATCCTGCTTACGATCCCAGAGAATTCCGCTGAGTCGTAGTCAAAACAAAAACTTCAAACATTAACATCCTAAATAATATATCTACAAAATTGTTATAGATCGTGTTGACAGAGAAATAACCTGTGAAATGCTTATGTTATAGAATTATGACATGAGTTCTCAATGACTACTGAGAATTCACGTATCCCAGTGTAACCCAGTGTATACCTATATTACATTATAATTGTTTTATATTTTTGATATATATATGGAAACATTATTTTAGTAGGTATGTTTGAAATAAATCAATTAATAAACTATTTTCGTACAAAAAATGAAACCGACTTCAAAACCACAAATAGGCACTCAAAAGTGAAAAATAAATCATTATCATTATTACAAGTGCTACAACTCACTCATCTCGTGCTTGGGCTTTTACTTCGTACTCACGAAGTCGGTGCCAGTCAGGCCAAAAATACTATGTAGGCACGTGGTAGGTAGGCATATCCACTACCTGTTAGATTTGGCTAGCACCGACTTCAAATAGACGACTGAGTCATGTGCGTCAATATGTCGTTTGATATATTTGGTCCAAATAGATTGAGACGATTGCGTTACATCGAGCAACTTTTTTTCTCTTCTCATCTGGAAAAAAACACACCACAGCGCGGCAGGGTTGGCTGAATGCTGACAGCGTTGCCTCTTTGGACTGCCAAACTCCTCTTTTGAGCAAAGTAGGTGCTAGCCAGCTCTAAGAAATATTAAATTTCCTTAGTCCCAAGAATTTTATATTTTGTAACGGAGATGTAACATTAACGGCAGGTAGCCAAGCCTTAAAAATTACATAAAAAGAGGATCATTGTTCAATTGTGAGAACACATAAATATAGATTATATCAAATGATTGTATTACGTGTCCAAATTCCTATTCAATTATTACATCAATCCTGGTCACGAGACTAGCTAACGCACCGTTCAGACTGGCGAGAATTTTTAGTAGTTAAATGACATTGTAGTAAAACAATTAGTGGATAACGAAAACTTTAACTGTATCTCTTTTTTAGAACTCTTATAAGTTTCTAGATTTATATAGAATAGACTCAGCATTTTTTTATTTAAATAACATAAAGAAGGTTAGATAAATTGCAAAGTGATGAGAACTGTAGTATTCAGTTAAATGCGCCATTTAGATCATTCATCATCATAATAAACACAATATAGGAAAATAATAGTCACAATTTTGGTGTCTTCAAACCAAGTGTGAATAGGTTTCTTCTAGATAAGCACGCTTCATCGTAGACTGCATCGTCGCTTACCGTCAGGCGAGATGGTGGTCAAGTGTTAACCCATAAAATTGAAATGAAAACTAGTAAAAAGTAAACAATATAACTAAGGGAAATCATTTAAATAAATAAAAATAAGTACCTAATTGAAACGATAAGCTGTCTGTTCCGCAATTTAACCGACATACATACTCGTTGCTGCTAATATATGGTGAATTTCATTTTTTATCTATTCAATACCTACGACGACATAATAAACAAAGATCCCATAAGAATAAACCTGTAGTAGTCATAGTAAAGTTTTCCAGTTACAAGCATAGGACAGGTTTCTTCTACTTAGCTTGTAATCATCATCATCATCAGCCGCAAGACGCACTGCATGTCCAAATAGGCCTCTCCCTAGATCTCCACAACGAACGGTCCTGAGCAACCAGCGGTTTCCAGTGACCTTTATGAGGTCATCTGTCCATCTAGTGGGAGGCCGTCCAACACTGCGTCTTCCGGCTCGTGGTCGCCACTCGAGAACCTTTCTTCCCCCAGCGGTTGTCAGTTCTGCGAGCGATGTGGCCTGCCCATTGCCACTTCAGCTTGCTTACTCTTTGAGCCATATCGGCCACTTTCGTTCTTCTGCGAATATCCTTATTACGGATTCTGTCGCGCAAAGTGACTCCGAGCATAGCCCTCTCCATAGCTCGCTGTGTGACTTTGAGCTTCGTTATGAGGCCCACAGTTAATTAGTTACCCACAGTTAGTTAGCTTGTAATATACTGGATGGAAAAGTTAAAAGCCCTTCACATTCGGAATAGTTCGCAAACCCGGTATTAGACCGGATAAACAAAACAAATCAGTCAAAAGGGCTATCTAGTGAAGTGAAAACTTAGAGCAGCACTAACATTGCATCACCAGTGCCGATTTTAGCAGTACCAGTGGCCTGGGCGAAATTTGTTTCTTCTTTGACTTGGCCTATCAATGAGGGAAGCCTGGTTACAGACTAGTAAGTAACAAAGGGGCGCCTGAGCTTGCGGCGCGGCGCCCCTTTTCATCCGACACCCTAGGCGGTCGCCCTACCGCGCCCTACCCTAACGCCCTGTGCGTCCCCTGTGCTACAGATATGTGTAACGCTTTTAAGGAGCGAGTCGGTAAAGCAAACTCACAAGATACTCAAAACTCAATCATTTTATTGCTATTGTACATTTGTTGGTCTTACTTATACAAGTTACAGTTTCCATAGTGCCCCTGATTGGGCGTGGTAACATTCATCCATCGGAAAAACTTCTAACACTCACGTACTGCATTCCATGGCTTCACTCACGTTCTGATACTACGCATGTCGCTGACCCGAACCCATAGCATTTTGCCCTTCCAATAATATATTTTCTACGTAAAAACCAAAACTGACTTCAATTTAAAATTAAACTCAGGCATACGCAGGAAGCAATCACTAAGCCATCGAAGTAACGAAAGTAAATTTACGCTCAATTAACTGGGAAGCAATCACTAAGCCATCGAGGTAACGAAAGTAAATTTTATGTTAAAAAAACTTAGAACAGAGTTATCGATCTCCTCTTTTTTTTAGAAGTCAGTTAAAAAGAGTCATTTAAAAATCTAAAAAGATGCAAAATAGGCATGACGACTCATTTTTGATTTAACATACCATCAAAAGGCTACTCAATAACTGAAACATAGGTAAAAGAATTACTTTGTTATCTTAAAAACTTCCCGAGATATCACGATTTTAAAATCACAATTTTGGACTCTCCCAAAAACGCTTTATACAAAGCACTACAAAAGCGTGACGTCACACTGACGTATTTTCTATACGTCGCGCGTAAAGTTTGTATGGTAGCTATATTAAATATTGCGTTTAGGAAACTGGTTTCATAACAAAAGTAACCTGAAATTGCATGGGTTATGCAATGGTAAATACATTTTCTAATAATTTCGTACTTAAAATGGGCTTGCCTATCCAGCTTTTAATGATCATAAACAAAAATTATCAAAATTAAAATTGGTACATATTTTATTCTTTTTAAATACTGTCATTATATCAAATAATTTGACACGCCTATTGGTGGAACTCTCGCCTAACATAGAAAAAAAATATGCAACCGAATTGAGAACCTCCCCCCTTTTTGAAGTCGGTTAAAAAGTGTTGCCTTCACAATTCTAAACACAGCTTTACAATTTTTTCGTTTAAAGATATGCACGGGTCCATCCCACAAACTACCTACCGAATTAAAATGAACATAAATTTCTAATTTAAAGTCTATTTTACGCGTTTTACATATTTTACGGTGGCGCCAGCATACTTTGTAAGCCCACTGGCGCTGGGTTTATGCGTTAAGCAAAGAAGTTCAGATGTCAATAGCTCTATTATGCGTGATCAGCACATAAAGAACTAAAATTAAATCTGTATTGATTTTTTTCAGATTTCGAATAGTGAGGAGGTTATTGTCTAGCTATATAATGTGTATAATTTATTTATTTCCATCAACGAATCGTTTTCGAAACGGTTATGATAGTCAGGTAAAAAACAATGTTACAATATAGACATTGTAGACGTATGATAACCAAATGTTATATGACAGTACGACCATACACCTCTGAGGCCCTCATGGACCCTGTGACGGCATCAAGATTGCGTAGATCGTAGATTGATAATAGCATAGTAAAAGTGCTTTTACCAAGGTTTTTAATTGGTTTAGTTGTATTCCTTTCAAACAAATACAATCTCTGCCTAAAATTTGAATACATATATAAATAAATAAATAAATAAATATCTGAAAGAAAAAAAATATTAACGCCATGTGGCTGAATCGAGAACAGATGAGAGATTTTGACAGATGTATCCCAATCTAAAAACGCTACAATGTGAACTTTGGTTTGGTTCTACTATTAGACCCATAAAAATACTCCCTGTGTTTTTAACACGCTTTTATTAACTTCACTTGATGTAACTATGTATGTAAAAAATCTTGGAATCTTAATATGACCCACTTCCTGGTCTTCGATGTCTTTAGGATGAAATTTTGCATACGCTCTGAGTTCTGGCGACAATACATGACTAGCTAAGAAACGTCATAACAAATCCAATGTGGCGGCTTCCCTAAATAGCGGACTTTTTTTTTAACTTTTATATGATACACTTGACCGCCATCTTTTTTTTATATTTTTTTTATTAAATTTAGCAACTCCACAGACTCCGGGGTCCGTGACCTTTGTCATTTGTTTTCTTTTTTTTTACATGAATCTTGGATTAGGAAGAAAAGGAAATAGGGGAGTAGGGAACATTTTCGTTCTAATTCTAGGCCTATTTTATTTTCTAAGCCGCCTCCTCCCGGCTCAGCGCCTCCACCACGACTGCATTTCGGTCTTTGATGGTCATCTGCAAATTGAACTCTCGGATGGTCTTCAGTGTTGCAGCCAACGCTCGCCGAACGAACCGACCGATGGCGTCGTCGGTGTCGTCAGCGTAGTACGTGAAGTCCCTTGTGTGCCGTGAGATTGCGACGACCGCATGGGGCACGCTCTCGTGCAGCTTCATGTTTGCCTTAGTTTTGATTACGATTACCGACTCGTATGTCAGTCCCTGAGCTTCATGGATGGTAAGGATGCGTGACCCGGTGCCTGACCCATAACCCTGGTTTATCAGGGTGTCCTTCTCCTCTTGAGTGTGAACTAAAAAGAGGGTGTTTGGTTGGGTGCTGGGTATTTGCGCTCCCTTATACCTTCTCTGCTCTAGGGACTTTACACGGGGCACCGAGGAGTACATACCGGAGTATATTTCCCTCAGAGCGCCATCTCGCCTGATATTAAACGACAATGCGGTCTACTATGGAGCGATGGACTGGCTGTTTGAAATCCACCCCCATGATATGGGTATCAAATGAAAGGGTTCGCTGTCTGGAATACGAAAAAAATAGTCACGTGACTTAAATCCAACATGGCGGACATCCAAGATGGCGGATTGCCTTTAAGCGTGGTTTTCAGTTTTTTAAAGTACTATATTTATTAACAATATAGAGTGACAAGCAATGGCGGATACAGGAGAGATCATGCCCCTGTTTGTAGCTGAGAGTTGGAGTTTCTTCTAACCAGTTGGTAGTCAAGGCCAGCCTAGAGGATTATGGCACGGCTGGTCAAGTGCAAGTTGTTACATCGGCTCATTCGCATAAGATCAAAATCTCAAAATATCAGATTCTCGAATCCAATTATAGAAACACTAGCAGCGCCCCGCGGTTTAACCCACTTAGTTCTCGTTGTTTTCTCGTTCTCTGGGTGACGAACGCAGTGCAGTGCTAGGTAATGAATGGAGTCTTCATTTTCCAATAGCTGCAGGATACATATAATAAGCATATAACATGACCACAGTGACTCCACTGTGGTCCTGTTATGCGGCAAGCATGTTTCTTACCATCAGGCACATGTCCAGCTCGTCTCGTCTCTCTTTGTTAAAAAAATACCCCGGATAAAAACCCGATCCATTCATACGTTCCGACGATATTGAGCAACCGACATCCAAATTCTCATATTTATAATTTAAGTAGGATAATCGTATTAAGTACTACTTTTACTTGTATATGCCATAGGTGTAGCAACTTGGTGGCGGAAACATCCGATTTTTTTTAGCTCTTATAGGTTTACATTTGACCACCATCTCGCCTTGTATTAAGCGATGATGCGGTCTATGGTGGAGCAAAATTACCTAGAAGAAACCGATACACTCTTGATTTGAAGACAAAAGATTGTCTATGGTTACGGAAAACCCACTCAGGCAACGCATTCCACAGCCTAGACCTTCTAATCACAGAAGTAGAGTCAAATCTCTTAGTTATGTCTTTGGAACATCAACCATGAAGCGATATCACTTTTTCGAGCTACAAGCATTCCGATAAAAAAAAAAGGCAAGGTGGTATTAAATCATTAAAGCAGATTAGTGGCTCTCTCTCCGAAGTGTATCCGATAAAAGACCGATAATCTAGCGATTTTTCGACGATGTTCTACTTTGTTCTACGATGTTAGACTTTGAAGTCTTTTTTGCACAAGAGTGTCGTTGGCACGCCTCTCGATCGATATCACAATCGCGAATTGCAATTCCGCCTGGATTTCTGAATATTTCCTAGTGCAAATGTCTATTTTTATTTCTTTATATAGTACATGTGCCTGATGGAAAACATCTTGCCTGCCACATAACAGCACAGTGACACGCAACTATTGGAACATGTGGAGTCCTAATCATTACCTAGTACTGCACTGTCTGTACCCAGAGATCTAAGATGTTATATCTCTAAGCCCTGTAATTTCACTGGAAACATTGCCCTTCAAACCGGAACCCAGTGATGTTTGCAAATTACTGCTTGGCGGTAGAATAACTGGCAAAGGTGTGGTATTTCCCCAGACGGACTCTGCAAAGGGGTCTACCATGACAAACTGCTGTACTAGTTTTCAACAGTTGCTTTAACCGCAATGCAAAACATCGTGACGAAACGCTGATGATCCACGAAAGACATCTTTTCAGGGTGTTTGTCATCCGCTAACCCGCACTTCGCCAGCCTTGATACCTTATAAATCCTAGACCCAGACCCAGAAGACCCAACAACATACTGGACATAAGGACTGCTAGAAACTGGCATATCGCTTATTTACTATCAGTATCAGTTCCAAATTTAAACCCGATCCGTACAGGTCGTTCCGATGTGATTGAGTAACAAATATCCAAGTATCCAAACATTCGCATTTGTGATATTAGTAGGTAGTAGGATAATGATAGATGTTCCGACTTTAAATAGATGAGTGAGTAGCGCTTATAATAATGATTTTAGTTTATTTTTCGCTTTTGAGTGCCTATTTGTGGTTTTGAAGTCGGTTTAATTTTTTGTACGAAAATAGTTTATTTTACTCTTTTTAGTGTACAAGAACAAAATTAAAGATTTTGATTAACCCCCCGACTACCTTGGATTTGTTATCTGTACAACATTCTACTAGTCAAGCCCTTTCATTTGATACCCTTATAAAGGGAGTTGTGAAAAAAGAAACGTATTTCGGCATTTTGTGGAAGCGGCCATCTTGGATTTGAATTTTTTTCATAGTGCAAAATATTCTACTAGTCAAGTTCTTTCGTTTGATACCGAAATTGAGGTAGTAATGAAAAATACAATATAATTCGCTATTTTGTCGTGGCGGCCATTTTGGATTTGAAATTTGTTATAATACATAGTATTCTACTAGTCAAGCCCTTACATTTGATACCCAAATTGAGGTAGGTTATGAAGAAATATTTTGTCCGCTATTTTGTGGAGGCGGCCATCTTGAATCGACATTAACCAGACATAGCTAAGAACATTTGCTATGGTATTAACCTTGAAATAAAAGAAACCGCATCGAAATCGGCCCATCTGTTTGAGTTCTACTACGGTGCCACAGCAGACAGATAGACACACAGACAGACATCGACGTCACTTATAACACCCCTTTTTTTGGTCGGGGGTTAAAAACAAGTTTTTATTAAAGCTTTTACACAATTTTGTATTGACAGGGTCGAGATTCATAACTTTTGTGAAATCTACAACTACGTCATCCAGATAATTGTACGCAAATTTTCAGTTTTTGGTTCATATTTCAAAACCACTTGACCGATTTCGATAAGATTTATATGGGACCATTCGGGAAGCATACCCTTCCGAACACAAAAAGAAAATTCAAAAACGGTGTAGAGGTTCTCGAGAAATATGGTAACATACATAAAAAAAAACATAGGGATCGAATTGATAACCTCCTCCTTTTTTTGGAAGTCGGTTAAAAAATATTAGGATCAAAGCGTTATTTGGCGACCTACGAGGGGTGATCCAAAAGTAATGATAATCAGTTATTTCTAGTGCACACAAAAATACAAAAAAATTACAGTCACTTGCTCAATTACCCACTAGTTCAGGAAAAAAAAATCATATAAATAGGCCACGATTCCCGGGAGCTACATTCATTTGAATACGGACTGTCAAGGAGTGAACATCAAAATGGAAAAACACGAAATCAGAGCTGTCATTAAATACCTCTGCTTGAAAAAAATGTCTACCAAAGACATACACAGCGACTTGGTGGAAACATTAGGGGACTGTTCTCCTCCATATTCCACAGTTGCACGCTGGGCTAAGGAGTTTAAGCTGGGAAGAACATCGACGGAAGACGAACACCGCGAAGGGCGCCCATCGACGTCCCTCACTGGAGAAAATGTGAAAAAAGTTGAAGAAGTTGTATTGGAAGATCGAAGAGTGACTATCAGGCATGTAGCTGAGGTCACAGGGATCTCATATGGCAGCATTCAAAGAATCCTTGTGAACGAATTGCATATGAGAAAGGTCTCCGCGCGTTGGGTACCGAAAATGTTAAACGACGAGCAAAAGAAGAAACGAGTCGACATGTCAAGAGCAAATCTCGAAAAGTTCTAGGCAGACAAGGATAATTTTTGTCACGTTTTGTGACCATGGACGAAACCTGGATCCACCATTTTGATCCTGAAACAAAACAACAATCGATGACATGGAAACGATCCGATGAACCGACGCCGAAGAAATTCAAAGTGTCAAGCTCAGCAGGGAAGGTTATGGCGTCTGTTTTTTGGGACGCTGAAGGAATAATCATGGTGGACTACTTGGAAAAGGGGCCACTATTACAGGCTCCTACTATGCAGAACAAATAAGTAGATTGCGGGAGGCTATTAAGGAGAAAAGGCGAGGCAAACTGCGGGCTGGAGTGCTGTTCCATCAAGACAACGCACCGGTTCACAAAGCTGCAATTGCCATGGCTGCCATTCAGGAAGCGGGCTTTGAGCTGGTGGAACACCCCTATTCACCAGATCTAGCCCCAGTGACTTCTATCTCTTTCCACGACTCAAGGAACACCGCCGGGGCAAGAAATTTGACGATAATAGCGACGTGATGGCCGCGGTTGAGGACTTTTTTGAGAGTCAAGATAAAGATTTTTTTTCTAAGGGAATTTTAGGTTTAGAAAAGAGATGGACTAAATGTATAGACTTGCTAGGAGACTATGTTGAGAAATAAATTTAGTTTTTGATTTTATTCATTGTGTTTATTATTGATTATCATTACTTTTGGATCACCCCTCGTATACAGAGGCTTGAAAACAAATTCCAATCTTCGTTTATCACCTACATGGTCAATTTCCAATATAGGTCAAATTTAATGGGGATTCAGAAAGCGCGTTCAAACATCATAAGATGTTTAGTAAAATAAATATTGGTGGACAATTCACACACAACATCAAAACTAAGCAAAGCTTGTACTATGGCGGCCAGATAACTGATATAATACTTATATATTTTTAAATACGAGTACATGCTTATTATTCTCATGAAATACCCACGGACAGTACAAACATTTGAATTCATCACACAAATATTTGCACTGGGTGGGGATCGAACCCACAGAGTAAGTAATCACCACGTTATAGTATGATCGAACCCACCAAGAATAAACCAATAGAGAAAAAAACAAATTAACGACGGGTTACAAAACACAAATGCATTAGTAAATAGCAAAGAGCTTACATTAATATGTTAACAGGTATAAAGATAGTTTTAGTATAATATACTAAATCTAATGTCTTCGAATGGCTCATATACGCCACCGGCGTCGCTACCAACCTGCCCGTAGCCGTATACAATGTTTACAAATCATACAAGCTCCGCACTGGTAAGATGCGTTCTCCGCTGGAAGCCATGCGGCCGCTGTGGGCCTTCCTCCAGATATTCGTGATCTGCTCGATATGGGTGCACAAGTCCTCCTCGCTGCCGGACTATGACCTCCGGGCCCTGTTCCTGTTACAGGGCACTCTGTTTAGCAACGTCGCGTGTCGTCTGATAGTGAGTCAGATGAGCGGTCAGCGCTGCGACGTTTGGTCGTGGCTGTCGTGCCCGCTGGCTGTGGGCGCGCTGGCGTCGCTGACGGCGCCGCGACTCGAGCCGCTAGCGCTGTACGCTGTCACCGCGACCACCGTGCTCGCGCACGTACACTACGGCGCCTGCGTCGTACGTCAGATGTGCGACCACTTCAGGATAAGATGTTTCTTGATTGACTCTTAGACGACAATGCGTGTTAGGTGACATAGAGCATTGAGCTGGAATCTACACTGTGACATCTGACATACGCCACCGAAAGTGAGAGTTACACTGAGCGTACTAACACATTCGATCGCGTAAACGTTCGTTAAAAATGGAAAAATAGTGTCAAAACTGGACACTAGATGGCGATATTCACAATTCATGGCAAACTTTGTTTACGCTGCCGCGATCGAGTAAGTAAACGCGTGTAAATTAAAACTTTTTTTTTCGGTAAAGGTAAAAAAAAAAATGTTTGAATTGGCGATGAATAGATATCACATGTCGAAATGAAAGATTGCTTTTATGCACGAGCAACACGACGCTAGTTTGTCAAGCTAGGATTGCAAGCTAGAAAGCTAGAAATTCTAGCTTCGTGGAGACAACGCTACGCAATATGCAACAGATTTGTATACACGAAGCTAGAAGTTCTAGCCTGCTGGCTTACTAACACAAGCTTGCTATCCTGGCTTGAAAAACTGGCCTCGTGACGCTCGGGCATTAGCGCTTATTTTTCCCCAAATTTTTTAATCATATAAATTATTTAAGCATATAAATCCCCTGTTAATTATATTGTGTTGTGGTAAAAAGGGGGTTCAAATAAAAACTAGCATTACGAAATAAAAAGAGTCTAGTGATATCTATTAAACACCATAAAACAAGCTATATTTCTGGAAAATTTTAATAACTACCCACATTGAGCGTCAGTTTCACAGTTTACATTCCAGCTACAAACATGGCAACATTATGTACGCTGTCATACATATCTATAGCTGTCACCAAGTCCAATGAAAAATAATACTGGTAGGAATTGATTTATTGGTAGAAAAATAGTTAAATCTCTTCAATATGCTTAAAACCTGTATAAAGGATCTACTCATTTATGTGTTATTACTTTTGGAGAAGTTGATTTTTAGAACATTTTTAAGCTATTGCATAGCTTTTATCGCGGGCCTTGAGCGCAAATACCGAATCGATTTTTTTTGTCAGAAACCGCTAAGAATAAGAGAGATCGAAGATATAAAATCGTAACGAAAAAACCTGCCACCCACCAGGTCTTTCGACTTTAAATCTGATTTGTTATTATGACTTACATACTATATTTGTATAGCAAGCTGTGTTACATACGTTGTTATAGATATAATGTTGCAATAGCTTTACAGCGGCAGTCTCTGATTGCCACACGTCTTTTTTTGGTTGTGTCATCATCATTTCTGACTATTTTCAAACAGCCTCGTTTTTGGGAAGCTCAGTTTTATAATTTTTAATCGAATTCTGATCCGTAATGATGCATCAAAGGCGGGATTTTAAGCTTAGTACAGGTTTTTTGTAAGGGGGAAGCGCTTAACATCTAGCTTCCCCAAATGTCAACCTCTCCTGCGCGTGGTACACCCTGCTGCCAACTAACGAGGCTCTGACGACCGAACCAATGGCGGTATATCCATTAAAAAACCAGTCCTAAATTAACCAGGCCGATGACGGGCAGCGGCTTCATCGATGCGAAGGGCTGGTTCCGCGGTCACCAACCCGCCTGCCAAGCGTGGTGACTATGGCAAATACCCCCCCCATATGATGGTCACAAAAAAGAAACGACCCCTAGTCCCCAGCGGCTCCGCTATTCCAGGCGCTGGTGGCAGCCTTGGTTCCGGCGGAGCATGGGGTACTAAGAATCCCCGGCAGACGCCCCGCCAACAAACCCAAAGACTCGACCTGGCAACATTTAACGCACGGACGCTGAGGGCTGACGAAAAGATTGTGGAGCTGGAAGAAGAAGTGGACAAGTTGCGCTGGGATATCATAGGGTTATCAGAAGTCCGTAGTCAGGGCGAGGACAGGATAATCCTTGAATCCGGCAACTTGTTCTACTACCGGGAGGGAGATCAATAATCCCAGGGGGGTGTCGGGTTTATCGTCCGCAAGCCTCTCGTCAACAACGTGATAATGATCGAGAGTGTGTCGAACAGGGTGGTATACCTTGTACTTAAAATTAGCGACCGGTATTCATTAAAGGTCATACAAGTATACGCACCGACCTCGACACATCCCGACGAAGAGGTTGAGGCCATGTATGAGGACATCTCCAAAGCCATACATGTCTCGCCAACACATTTCACAGTTGTGATAGGAGACTTCAACGCGAAACTGGGCAAACGTAGCGGTGATAAGTTGAGAGTGGGGAATTTCGGATATGGGCAGCGGAACCCAAGAGGGCAACGTCTAGCGGATTTCTTGGAAAGGGAGAGCCTCTTTATGATGAACTCCTTTTCAAGAAACAGCCACAAAGAAAGTGGACCTGGATTAGCCCAGACGGTTCCACAAAAAATGAGATCGACTTCATTATGACGACTAAACGGAAAATATTCAGCGATGTCTCTGTGATCAGCAAGGTTAAGACCGGCAGCGTTCACCGTATTGTAAAAGGCACGCTGAATCTAAACATTAAGTTCGAAAGATCACGTCTAATGAAGTCCACGCTCCGACCAAATTATGCTCAGATCGAGGATCCCGATAACTTTCAACTTGAACTTCAAAATCGCTTCGAATCTTTAGATGAGTGCGTAACGGCGGACGAAATAAATGACAGGCTAGTGGAAACTGTACATGCTGTTGGCAGAAAATTTTATAAGAGCCGACGCCAAAATAGAACCCAAAAACTCTCTGATCAAATAGATCTCATGGCGGTCAGACGAGATATGCGGTTACAGTCTTCGGTCGACATGACGGTATACAGACAGCTCAATAGACAGATCTCTACTTGTGTGCGACGCGACATACGCAGCTTCAATACTTCGAGTATTGAAGAAGCAATTAAGCAGAACAAAGGCTCGAAAGTGTTCGCAAGAAATCTGTCTCTTGGGCAAAGTCAGCTGACCAAACTGAAGACCGATAGTGGTAACATCGTCTCGTCGAAGCCGAGATTTTGGAGGAGATTGAGAGGTTCTATGAACAGTTATACACCTCTACGCAAGCACAACCTGTCGTTAGCATGGCAAAAGCCCCAGAGCCAAGCTGACCCGACACTTTACCGAAGATATCCCGGAAGTCAGCCTGTATGAGATTAGGATGGCCCTCAAACAACTTAAAAACAACAAGGCACCTGGCGACGACGGTATTACGACTGAACTTCTGAGAGCGGGTGGAAAACCGGTACTTAAAGTCCTCCAGAAGCTGTTCGACTCCGTCATACTTAACGGTAATACGCCAAAAGAGTGGAGCAGAAGTGTGGTGGTGCTCTTCTTCAAAAAAGGTGACAACACCTTGTTGAAGAACTACAGAGACCCATCTCACTTCTGAGCCACGTTTATAAGTTGTTTTCGAGGGTCATCACAAATCGTCTCGCACGCAGGTTTGACGACTTCCAGCCACCCGAACAAGCCGGTTTCCGAAAAGGCTATAGTACCATAGACCACATCCATACGCTTCGGCAGATTATACAGAAAACCGAGGAGTATAATCGGCCACTATGTATAGCGTATGTGGACTATGAGAAAACCTTCGATTCCATCGAGACCTGGGCAGTGCTTCAGTCTCTCCAGCGATGCCGCATTGTTACTGCCGCGCTGGAAGATGTTTTCAAGCTACTGGACTGGAACGGATATGGCATCAATATCAACGGCGAATACATCACTCACCTTCGGTTTGCCGACGACATAGTCATTGTGGCGGAGTCGCTGGAGGACCTCGGTGCTATGCTCAGGGACCTCAGTAGAGTATCCCAACAGGTAGATTTGAGGATGAATATGGACAAGACGAAAGTCATGTCAAATGTTCATGTCTCACCTGTACCGGTTATTGTTGGGAATACCACACTCGAAGTTGTTGACGAATACGTCTACCTGGGGCAAAAGATCCAATTAGGCAGATCCAACTTCGACAAAGAGGTCCAGCGAAGAATCCAATTCGGATGGGCAGCGTTCGGAAAACTTCGGCACATCTTTGAGTCCAGAATACCCCAATGCCTAAAGACGAAAGTCTTTAACCAGTGCGTGTTGCCAGTGATGGCTTATGGAACTGAGACGTGGTCCTTAACTGTGGGCCTCATAACGAAGCTCAAAGTTACACAGCGAGCTATGGAGAGAGCTATGCTCGGAGTCTCTTTGCGCGACAGAATCCGTAATGAGGATATTCGCAAAAGAACGAAAGTGGCCGACATAGCTCAAAGAGTAAGCAAGCTGAAGTGGCAATGGGCGAGGCCACATCGCTCGCAGAACTGACAACCGATGGGGAAGAAAGGTTCTCGAGTGGCGACCACGAACCGGAAGACGCCGTGTTGGACGGCCTCCCACTAGATGGACAGATGACCTCACAAAGGTCGCTGGAAACTGCTGGTTGCAGGTTGCGCAGGACCGATCGTTGTGGAAATCTAGGGGGGAGGCCTATGTTCAGCAGTGGACGTCTTGCTGCTGATGATGATGATGATGATGATACTAAATCTATGTTTATACCCAATTCGTAAGGTCAGGTAAAACAATATCTTCATCGACCTGGCACGTGTCATCACTGCCTTTGACAAGTATCGTATTATTTTTCTCTTGCTAATAATAGAGAGTTAATTAGTGTCCTTTGTTTTCGTACTGAGGGTGAAATTGATACCTGCAAACCAATATAATTCTTCTATTTATTTTTGCAAAGCTACCATTAGCAAAGTATCACGCCCATGTCTCTTGATACTTTAGGCTGAGTTTACACCCGATCAAAGCAGCCAAGATAAATATTAAGATATATAAGGCTAAGATAATTTTAAGATATACACATATTTATCACTAGCAGATAAATAAATAAATATAAATATTGGTGGACAATTCACACACAACACCATCTGACCCCAAACTAAGCAAAGCTTGTGTGATGGCAGCCAGATAGTTGATATAATACTTATATAGTTTTAAATACATACTTATTATACATAGAAACACCCAGACACAGTGCAAACATTTGAATTCATCACACAAATATTTGCACTGGGTGGGGATCGAACCCACGACCCTCGGCTTCGCAGGCAGAGCTACTACCAACTAAGCCACTAGGGCAGTCAAGATCCCCTAGATCCCGTTGTTTTAACGCGATAAAAAAAAATTGGTTGCCTGTAAAGTCGGTATGCGGGCGAAAGTTTTACGTGACAACGACTTTGAGTGATAAAATAATTTTACGGAACGGACGCGTGCCTTTCACTTTTTATGTCTGTCTCTCTCGTTCTTAGGCGGGCTAACCATGCCCGAGTGGAAGGGACGCGTGCCTCTCACTTGCTCTCGTTGTGAGCGCATAACGTGAGCGGATCGTAACGCAGTTTCTTGAAGTGTCACCCGGCAAACCAATGTATAAGACGTTGTCACGTCAAAAAGCCTATATGTTATTTAAGATAAATATCTATGAGCTAAAATTCATCCGGATCCCTTCGGAATTTATAGCGTCAAAGAGTAAAAAACGTCCCCTAAATACTCACAAACGTTTGCATTTATAATGAAGTTAGATTGGATCAGAATCCATTTCCTATCTTCGTAATAGAGGTAGAACTCGTGGCTTTCCAGACTTCCGCCATTTTATAAAGGCTGAAACTTTGCTAAAGCAAAGGTAAAGACGAGGGCATGCTCTGAAGTTTGACTCATTGTGGCTTTGGCAGATATCTGACTACATTATTATGCGGCTTGCTGATCATAAGCAAAATAACCACGTTAATATACGTTGTATTGCAGTATGTTTAGTGACGCTTTCGAGCGGACATTGTCCTTAAAATAGTTCTCTACGTGTCCTTACACCGTTTCACAGCCTCGTTACGCATTCTCACACCGTTTTGACGTGACAACGTCTTATAAATTGATTTGCCGGGTGACACTTCAAGAAACTGTGTTACGCTCCGCTCACGTTATGCGCTCACAATGAGAGCGAGTGAGAAGCACGCGTCCCTTCCACTCGGGCATGGTTAGCCCGCCTAAGAGCGAGAGAGACAGACATAAAAAGTGAAAGGCACGCGTCCCTTCCGTAAAATTATTGTACCACTCAAAGTCGTTGTCACGTAAAACTTTCGCCCGTATACCGACTTTACAGGCAACCAATTTTTACAGCCGTTTTACGCATCTTTGTATTATTTTACAACCTCATTACACGACCACACCTAGTTCCACAGTTTCATTACGCACATTTACACTGATTTACAATCTCGTCATATATTTTCATATTGATCCACAGTTTCTTTACGCACGGCACAGCCACATCACGCGTTCTACCACCATCCCAAAGCTTCATGACGTACCATTATACCGTTCCACAGTTTTGTTGATTATCCTCACACCATCGTACAGGCTAACTCGTACTAACTACGCATGCTCAGTCTGTTCCAAAACCTCTTTTTGAGGGAAGTAAACGAATCGGGACAGTTTGTAGGAGAGGTCGAGTTTCGAGACGTTACATTAAATTATTTTTTTTATCAAACTTCTGTAAGATATAGTTTAAATGGCAATAAACTCTAATTGTTCTAATTCCGCAACTGGTGTATTAATTTACTAATTTCTCGATGTAAAATTACAAATTATTGTGACGTGCTATATTATTGATCCCTTACGCAATGTCACACTATTTGACAGTCTAGCTACGTACTCCCACACCACTACCACCCACGTATCGTTCCACAGTTTCGTTACGAATTTTCGCTCCACAAAGTGGCAGAGTGTCCAGCTCCAAATGGACACTCAGCCTTATTGTAGTATATTTATTTCTTTTAACAAAACAAATGTAAGAGCTCTCTATTTTCGTACTCACGTTTCGTCTAAGTTTTTCCATCTCCATTGTTCTATTTCTTTGAATTCTACTTAAAATTGATACTTACTGGAAAAATACAGAAGAAATAAATAATCGCTTAAAGGCTTCCAGGGCTAACATTCAAGGAACTTAGAGGTATTATTGAGAAATTTCCACTGCGTAGTTGAATCAGAATTAATTAAGAGCCATTAGTTGGATATTTTATATTTAGACTCTAGGTATCGAGTAAGCCGTTTACTTTAAGTCCAAGCTAATGGAATACGGCTTTATACAATAACAAGCAGCGCCCCATGGTTTTGTTCCTGATCCCATTATTTTCCAGGATAAAAAATAGATTGTGTTATTCAAGACCATTGTCTGTCTAAGTACCAAGTTTCATCTAAATCCCTTTAGTATTTTTGCGTGAAAGAGCCACAGACATAATATATACATCCATCCATACATTCTTACAAACTTTCCCGTTTATGAAAATAGTAGGATAAAACGCAACAATAAACATTTTGAAAAACCCACGACGATTAAAAAGTAATGGAAAAAGGATAAAATAATTAAAAAATACTCAACTTAAACAACAAATGTAGCGCGAGATCCCTAATTGACGCATAACTTCAAAAAAGAAAACTAATTTTCATTTTATTAAGTACCTACCTACTGTTGTTGTTTTACTTACCTGCTGAGTTTTATCGAATTTCCTTATTGCGCAGTACACACACTATACTATATTACTACAACAAATGTAATGCAGTGCTCCCTAGTGATCTAATATTGCAACTACAAACTAAAAACTCACCACTGACAACTGCATCAAAAGCGCACTTGAAGTTTTGGAGAAAAATGACAACATAGATTTGCACAAAAATGTTAACTGCAACGCTCTCTGATGAGTTATTGCCGTAGTATCTATCTAATAACATGCACCAATCAAATTTGACCCATCACTAAAAATTTCATCAAAATCGAACTAGCTGTTTTGGAGAAAATTGGCAACATTGATTTGTCCATAAATGTTTTCTTCAGCGCCCCCTGGTAAACTGTCGCCATAATGTTTATCTAAGAATATGCAGAATACCCACCAATCAACCCTTGGCTCATTTCTGGAAATTGCATCAAAATCTGACTAGTAGTTTTGGATAAAAATGGCAACATTGATTGGTCCATGCATGTTTACTGCACCGCTCCTTAGTGAACTGTCACCTATCTAAGAACACGCACTAATGAAACCCTAACCTATGACTAATAATTACATCAAAATCGCACAAGTACTTTTGGAGAAAATTGGCCACATTGATTTGCACAATAAATGTTTAATGCAGCGCCACCTAGTGAGTTGTCTCAGTAGTATCTATCTTACAACATGCACCAATAATTGAAAACTATAATTGAAAACTTTGGAGAAAAATAGCATGTTTGCACAAACATCCTCTCACCCCAAACGCATATACCTATCGCCTCCGTTCGGTCGCGGGTAATAAATAAATACATCCAAAATCCATAAATAAATCCACTAGTGGGATATGTGTGGCTTGAACAAGGGATCTTATTTGTACCGCTAGGACTCTTGGCAGAGTCCGCCTGGGGAAGTAACCCATCTTCGCCAGTTATTCTACCGGCAAGCAGTAATATGCAAACTATACTGTGTTTCAGTTTGAAAGTTAATGTTTCCAGATAAATTACAGCGATTAGAGATACAATAGCTTAGATATCTGGGTGACGAGCGCAGTATAGTGCTAGGTAACGATTTGTACTCTTCATGTTCCAATAGCTGTATGTCACTGTGCTGTTTTATGCAGTCATGTTGCTTACAATCAGGCATATGTTCTGCTCGTCCCGTCACTCTATACTATACAAAAAAGTCTTCCCCTCAACCAAAATGGCCATATTCATAACTAAATAAATAAATATCGGTGGACATTTCACACACGACACTATCTGATACCAAACTAAGCAAAGCTTGTACTATGGAAGCCAGATAGCTGATATAATACTTAAATATAGTTTAAATACTCACTTATTATACATAGAAAACACCCAGACACAGCACAAATATTTGAATGCGTCTCACAAACATTTGCACTGGGTGGGGATCGAACCCACGACCCACGGCTTCGCAGGCAGACTTACTACCAACTAAGCCACCAGGCCAGCCAAACTGTCTTTTGTTTCAATTGAAAGATAGAGTGGTAGATTTTTAAAGTAAAATTTCTTTAGTAATTTTCTAGTTCGTTGGAAAATCGTATAGGTTCGCGGCACCGGCATGCTAATGCCCTTATGTTGGACCGGTGGCAGATCCCACTAATGTTGCTCACTGTTGGGACTCGGGGTCTGCTGTCGCACACGACTTAAAAGACAGCAGTGCGCGTGCGATTCAGACCAGGTGATCTGGATTAGAAGACTTTATTCACATTGGTAAGTATAGGTTTACACTTGACCGCCATCTCGGCTGATGCTGATAAGTGACGATGCGGTGATTTACGATGTGTCCTTACCTAGAAAAACTAATTCACTCTCGATTTGAAGTCATCATTGTAAACTTCGAGAAAAATCCACTCAGGCAACGCATTCCACAGCCTAAATGTTTTATCACAAATATAGGGTCAAATCTCTATGTTCGCGTCTTTCGAACGACGAAACAGGAACGATGTTGCTTTTTAGAGCTACGAGTAATCTGATAAAAAGAGCAAGGTTGAATCAGATCATGCAGATCAGTTGCATACTCTCCGAAATGTATCCGATAAAACCCCAGCAAGCTAGCCAGTTTTCGGCGATGTTCTATATGATCGATACCACAGATATGAGGACGTTGTTTGAAACCCCGCCCGAACGTCTAAGTATATATTTAAACGCAAGATATATGTACAAGTTTCGCACAGGATAGTCCTATAGTCTAGTCAACAAGTTCAAAAACGTGTTAAATAGACATAAAGCTCCTAAAAATATGTACGATAGCTCATTGGATGCGGAATGATGTCTACAAAAATGGGTTTTAAGGGCTTATTAGCACATAAAAAATTGCGATTGTTATAAACACAAAAACAAAATTTAAAATTTTGATTAATCCCCGACCACCTCAGATTTGTTATCTGTACAACATTCTACTAGTTTCCTTTCGTTTTATACCCATATTGAGGCGGTAGTGAAAAAATAATGTAATTCGCCATTTTGTGGTGGCAGCCATCTTGGATTTGAAATTTGTTATAGTGTATAGTATTCTACTAGTCAAGCCCTTTCATTTGCTACCCATATTGAAGTAGGTTGTGAAGAAATATTTTGTCCGCCATTTTGTGGAGGAGGCCATCTTGAATTGATATTAACCAAACATAGATAAGAACATCCGCACGAATATTTACTTTCATATAAAAAACCGCATCGAAATCGGCCCATCCGTTTGAGCTCTACGGTGCCACAGACAGACACACACACAGACAGACAGACATCAACGTCAAACTTATAACACCCCTTTTTTGGTCGGGGGTTAAAAAAAAGATTAAAACAAAACATTTGGTTTTTTCTTAATAATTTCTAAAATATCATTATTATTGTAATGCAAAACATTTTTTTTAATGTTTATTCTTTTGTTAATTACAATTTTTTTTAATTCACAAAAAATGATTTTTATTATAGGATTAACAAAGAAATACATTTTTTTATTAATGATAATGATAATGAATCAAATCAAATCAATTTATTGAGCTTGTTGTTTATTAACTTAACAATTTGTTATAAACAATTAAAATTAATCGTTATTTTTTTTTTTCGAGAACTACAAAAAATTACAAAAACAAACATATATAAAAAAAATATATAGGAAAAAGAATTGTGTTTTTTTTTCAAAATTTCCTCCTGTTTCACTATCTTTTTTCAAAAAAATAATTATAATTTTCCGGCAGAAGTGTCTGCGTTTGATGACGCGCTGAAATCAGCGGTTGAGTCTGTCCTCAACGTTGCCCTTTATGATAATCAATGGTTGCAGGCAGCTCTTCCGATTCGGTTTGGGGGTCTTGGGGTACGTTGTGCGAGGGACGTTGGCCTGCCGGCTTTCCTTGCGTCGGTGCATGGGGCTGCTAACCTTGCCGCTAATATCCTAAATATACATGGCGGTGAGGAAAGTTTGCCTTTTTGCTTCCGATGCGCTGGTAGTTTGAAGTGCCCTTAACCCTGGTGAGGCGTCACCTGTGGAGTCTCAGTCAACGAGCGTGGGATATCATTGGGGCTAAGCGGATTCAAGGTCAACTATTGGCATATGCATCTGGGGTGGATGTGGCTAGACTCCGGGCCTTCACGCAGCCTGAATCTGGGGCTTGGTTGAATGCGCTACCTTCCCCTCACCTGGGCTCTTTTGGAGTTTTGGGTATTTTGGACTCAAAGGTGTGCTGAAGTTTCCCGAACGCTGCCCATCCGAGCTGAATCCTTCGCTGGACCTCATCGAAGTTGGATCTACCTAATTGGATCTTTTGACCCAGGTAGACGTATTCGTCAACAACTTCGATTGTGGTAATAACCGGTACAGGTGAGACATGAACATTTGACATGACTTTCGTCTTGTCTATATTCATCCTCAAACCTACCTGTTGGGATACTCTACCGAGGTCCCTGAGCATAGCACAGAGGTTCTCCAACGACTCTATCACAATGAATTACTAGAAGACAGTTTACTGCGCGTGGCGATGGCTCTTCGTCTGCTTGCGGGCTGCAAGGTGTGTAAAGCCCACATATGCACCTGCGGCTCCATAGTGGAAGTCAATGGCCATCACGCTTTGAGTTGCAGACGGTGCGCGGGAAGGTTCTCGCGTCACCATGCTCTTAACGACGTAGTTCGGCGAGCTTTGGTGTCGGCGGGCATTCCCTGCTTACTTGAGCCCCCGGGCTTATGCAGGTCGGATGGGAAAAGACCGTTCATGTCAGAGTTGGGGCGCAGGTTCAGGAAGAATACAGGTGACTCCCGCTCCGGCGCGTTCTAGGAGCAAAAGTTGGCCATTGCCATTCAACGTGGGAACGCAGCGAGCGTCATGAGCACCTTTGCGCCGGGAGCGGTTCGGGGTTGGTTATTTGGGGAATAGTTTTAAGTTTAATTCTAGAAGTTGACATGTTATGTAACGCGTGATTAAGATTTATATACATATTAGTTTGTTCCGTGTATGATAAGCTGATTTAAATGAACTGTGATAATGCCTTTTAAAATGCAACTAATAAACGAAGTTTTATCTTGTCTAATGTTCTGTGATCTGCGACTATCCTAGAACGAAATACCTACGCGATATGTGGAGTGATTAATTAATATACTTACATATATTGTTGTACTATCAGTTAAAAGTTTTCTCTTTGGGTAAAAGTAACTAAAAATCAATTCGTCCATGGTGCCTATATCTCCTACTTTGTTTTGAATCTTCTTTCTTCGGATTTAAAAAGTTTTATTTGAATTCAAAAATACAACACGAAATAAAGATTAAGTAAAGACAGGGACGATTTTAGGATACCTTACACTGGCAGGTGAACTCTCGGGGTAAAGCTATTCAATAATACAATTCAGTAACCCTAGACTAAACGCACACATTCACGCGTGTGTACGAACAACATCTGCGTAGTTGTGTGAAGAGTAGGTAACTCGACAGCGCCGTTTGTATGAAATTTTAGTGAAGTGTCCGGGGTGTGCTACTAGTCTGGGTGCCAAGTTTTTCTTACCAGTGTGATATCCTGGCTTACTTATTTATTACGGGAATCGGGAACAAATGAGACACTCGTATAACAGCTGAGATGCGAATGGTTTATTACTTTACACCGATATGCAAACGTCTTATAGCTACCCTCATTATACTAAATAAGTAGGCACACTCCAATCCTCCTCACTTAGTAATAAACATACTGAGCTTAAATAACAATCTCTTCCGTTTCTATACTTAATTATTAAATTATAATTTCATGGTTACCGAGATAAGTTATTGGTATTAACTAGGTAATTATACACTTTTAAGTTAGACAAAATTATCGTACTAATAGATAGTAGATAGTGAAGAAGATACACAGCTAAGTTTTACTTCTTAAACAATTTATTTTAACTGTACATACAATAGCTAATATTTAATATTTGACCATTACTTATTATTAGATTTGACATACAATACTTATAAACGAAAGCGGGCTACAGGTTTCCTAATACGCTTTGGGCGCGTAGCTGTAGGTGTTTTGTTGACATTTGCAACACTTTGGGCTGTTCCGGTATCGGGGGGCAAGGATATCGGAGATGTAGCACTTGGCTCTGTAACTCTCGCCTCATCTAAAATCGGCGATGACATTTTTTGCGGCATTGCGCTTTCACCCTCGCCCGCTGCGGCCCGCGGCTCGGGCCCTGACTGCGGCGACGGGGCCGCGCCTCCCGTGTCGGTTACCTCGGACGGAAATACGCAGGTGCTCCTCCGCTTTAATTGGTCAATATGCCTATGTGCTGTCGAACCATCCCCAGTTCTGACAGAATAACTAGCCCTACCAAATCGATCGATAACTTGACCCTCTGACCACTTACTGTTCGTACCGAAAGACCTAACCCATACGGGTTCCCCTTGGACGAGTTGCCGCGAGCTCTGCGCGTTTTCTAACGTCGCAAGCTCTTTGTTACGAATTTTTCCGTGTTCAGGCCTAACCGCGTCTAATCGAGTTCGCAAACGTCTGCCTTGTAGCATTTGTGCGGGGCTTTCACCCGTCGTGCAGTGCGGAGTATTGTGATATATTAACAGAAATCTCTGTATCGCTAGCTCAGGATCGATACCGTCGAGGCGAGCTTTTTTTAATTACATTTTTTATGAGTTTTACCGTATTCTCCGCCAAGCCGTTGGACGACGGATGGTACGGAGCCGAAAACGCCTGGTATACCCCGTTGCCTTTTAAAAATTCTGCCTTTTTAAAAATTACTCGTGAATGGAGGCCCGTTATCCGTTACGACTTGTTTCGGAATTCCCCATCGCGCCCATGACTCTCGTAATCTCGCAATCGTAGAGTCCGCCGTCGTATGTCCCATTTTGAACGCTTCGACCCATTTCGATCTGGCATCTACCGATATTAAGTAAGTACGACCATCGATCGGTCCTAGGAAGTCGAGATGAATCCGCTCGTAGGGTGAGTTCGGCCAGCGCCACGGCGCGTGCGGCGCGGCGGGCGGCGCCGGCGCCACCGCCGCGCAGGTGCGGCACGCGCGACACGCGGCCTCCACGTCCTCGTCCAGGCCCGGGTACCACACATAAGATCGGGCATACGCTTTAGTTTTAACGATTCCCATATGAGCCCCGTGTAGCTCCCTGAGAACCCATTGTCTACATGCCGCCGGGATGACCACTCTGTGCCCCCACATTATACATCCTAGTTCTATGTACAACTCGGACTTCCTAGCCTGATAAGGTTCGAGCTGCTTCATATCTACTCTTTCGGGCCATCCATTTTCTATGTAACCGTAAACCCTGCTGAGTATAAGATCACGTGATGTTTCCCTTTTAATTTTTTCGTTATCTAGCAACATCGCATCCGATGCGAAATGTAGATACGTTTGTTCGGGTGGCTCGTACGATGTTTTCTCTACAACGGGCAACCTCGATAACACGTCTGCGCCGTTCTTGTCCGTGGACACATACTCTATATCGAAGTCGTACGCGGAAAGAATGAGAGCCCACCTCTGCATTCTGCTCGCGGCCATGGTCGGAATGCCCTTTTGAGGACCGAATATGCTAACCAACGGCTTATGATCGGTCTTCAATACAAACTTTCTACCGTACAAGTACTGATGAAACTTTTTGACGCAATAAACTATAGCGAGAGCTTCCCTATGTATCTGCGCGTACGCTTGTTCGGCTTTAGTGAGTTTCCTAGACACGTAGGAGACGGCGCGCTCCTCCCGCCGGGCCCTGGCTGCGAGCACGCCGCCGACGCCGACGGCGCTGGCGTCGCAGGTCAGCGTCAGCCGCGCGTGAGGGTCGTAGTGCGCCAGCACGTCGCTCCTCACCAGCAGCCGCTTGACGCGGGCGAAGGCGCGCGCGTGCCGGTCCGTCCACTCCCACCGAGCATCGCACCGCAACAGCTCGTGCAACGGATCGAGTATATCGCTCAGGTTTCTGACAAATCTCGCGTAAAAGTTTACCATTCCTAGGAATGATTTTAATTCAGTTACATTATGCGGGTTCGGCATGTTTTCGATGGTTTAGTTTTCCCGGGTCGGGTCGAATTCCATTTTGTCGACGATGAACCCTAAATATCGAACCTCCCGCTTCAAGAACGAACATTTTTCCCGTTTGACTCTCAAACCGGCCGCTTCTAATCTTTGAAATAACATATCCAACGATCGCAGGTGGCTAACCCTATTTTTAGTCGTTAAAATTATGTCGTCCGCGAAGCACTGGACTCCAGGCACGCCCTCGACGACCCCGTTAATGATTCGTTGAAAAATGCCACTACTAGACGCGAGTCCGTAAACTAGACGATTATATTTGAATAGCCCGCGATGCGTATTTATCACCGTAAACTTTTTGGAAGCCTCAGAAAGAACACATTGATTATAGGCCTGGGACAAATCGATTTTTGTAAATTCCTCTCCCCCTGCGAGATTAGCGAGACACTCGTCCACCCTCGGCGGCGGACACCTATCGACCATCAGTACGGGATTGAGCGTGACCTTGAAGTCAGCGCATATACGGAGAGCACCGTCACCTTTAGGTACCAATACGAGCGGCGTGGCCCAGTCGGAGCAATCGACGGGCTCGATGACCCCGTCCCGCAGCATGGCATCGAGCTCGGCGTCGACGCGCTCGCGCAGCGCGAACGGCACGGGCCGCGCGCGGTGAAACACCGGCGTCGCGCCCGCGCGCACGCGCAGCTCGGCCGGCGCGCCCCGGTACCGGCCCAGCCCGCCGCCCAACACCTCCTTATATCTGTCGAGCATTACACGAACATCGTTATCGATCGGTTGTATTTGAAAATTGTCGCCAATGTTGTCAACCGGGTATCGTAATAAGGGGATCTGAATATATAGCTCGGCCAACCATTGCCTGCCTATCAATGACGTTACGCCGTTTTCGATCACGAAGAGGTCTAACCCCCTTCTTAATATTTCCATATTGAACGTCGACCTTGATACTACCTAGCGGCTTAACTTTAGACTGTCCATCGTAAAAACGGAAAACATATTTAGATTTTTCTAATTTTACATTACTAAACAGTTTTTTGTAGGTCACCTCACTTATACACGAACACGGCGAGCCCGTGTCAACTTCCATTTTTAAAATAACCCCGTTAATGATTACACGAACACTCACCGGTGTGTAATCACCTATTGCCATCTGAAACAGCGGTTCCACGTCCTCCTCCGAGCCTGAGTCCGAGCCGCGGTCCGCGGCGCGCGCCGGCGCAGCCGCTGCCGCCGGTTGCACGTAGTTCGCTTTGAACGAACGCCCGAAGCCGCCTCGAAGACTCGCTTCGCTTGGTCTCTTGAATGGACACACTCTCTTCAAGTGTCCCAGGTTCTTGCAGCTGTTGCATACAAAATTGACGAATCTACAGCTGTCCGCCTCGTGTTGGCCGCCGCAAGCTCGGCACCGCGCGCCGCCGCCGGGACGGGCCGCCGGCGCCGGGCCGCCGCCGGGCGCGCGCCGCCCGCCGGCCCGGCCGCGCGCCGACACACGCAGCGCGTGCACCGCGCTCGTGATTGCCGCTCCGCTGCCAGACGCCGCCGTCGCATCCACGGCCGCCGCGTCCCTCTCCGCAGCCTCGAGCGCTGCCGCTAAACTCATCGCCTTCCCATACGTCAGATCGGGCTCAGAAAATAGCCTCTGCCGTATGAGATCGCTGCTCACACCACACACAAACTGGTCCCTCAGGTTCTCGTCGAGCGCACCGCCAAACTCGCAATCCTTGGATGCCTTCTTCAAAGTGGCTAGATATTGTGCAATAGTTTCATCACCACCCTGACGCCTCTGACGAAATTTATAACGTTCCGCCATTACCGAGGGCTTGGGTTGCAAATGCGCACGAACCATCCCGACGACTGCCGCATAGGTTAACTCTGTCGGTTTTCTCGGACTCGACAAGTTAACTATTAGTTCGTAGACTTCATCGCCGACCAGAGAAATTAGCGTAGGAAGTTTCAAGTCGTCCTTTATTCCATTTGCACGAAAATACATTTCGACACGTTCGCAGTACAAAGTCCAATTGCCAACATTCACGTTAAATTCATTTATTTTGCCGTACGACATTGTTTGTTATTGGTAAACTAATGCACAAACACACGATTACGCGATAAACACAGGTTTTATCCTCGTCGCCACTGTGATATCCTGGCTTACTTATTTATTACGGGAATCGGGAACAAATGAGACACTCGTATAACAGCTGAGATGCGAATGGTTTATTACTTTACACCGATATGCAAACGTCTTATAGCTACCCTCATTATACTAAATAAGTAGGCACACTCCAACCAGGTTTACAGAATGTATGTATAATTGAGCGATTTAAATGTATTCTTTGATCTACCAATGTTCGTTGATGAAATAAATTATCCTCTTCATTTGTTTCTAATCTTAACTTTTAAGTATTAATACTAAAAAAAATTAAATAGCCTGCTGATCGGCGATGAAACGAATCTCGCCTAAATTCACAAGTCGCCAGCAGGGCGTAGGACGAGGTAAAAAGCCGCGCTGTGATAAGCCGAACATTTGTGTGACGTGGTTCTACTTTCCACTAATGATCGGACAAAACGAGATAGAGTTATGCAAATTTCTAAGGACAAAGCAGGATGCAAATAAAGATATGATAACGTCGTAACAAAAAATAGATAGTTGCGGCGCAATCGTAAAATGAGCGTAACGGGACATAATGGGACACTTTTTCGTGCATGCAGCCGGCGTTCATCGATTTATTAGACGTTATCACGTCAAAAGGGCTCAACACGGCTAAATAATATTCTATTTTAAAAAAATACGCTGAGGCGCGTCGCAAGTATCTATATGTATATGCTAATTCACATTCTCAGCATACAGAATCATTAACAGCTTCATAAAACCAATAACCGCGGCTGTGTTTTGTACACTCAGAAGCTAAGACAAATATTTTTCTATCAAACACTTTGTTTTCCAATCTCTATCAGTGACGTGTAGTTTTAACGCTATAAAAATAAAGGCTATTTTTGTTGCGCACCACTTTGGGAAGCCTTGGCCTGGTTGGACAAATGGTTTCAAGTGTTGGACCGTGAATAGGCAAGCGTTGGAGATGCGTGTTAGAATTTTAATAACAACTCATTTTTGTCTACTTAACAAGAAGAAATTCAATTATGACAAAACATTTTTAAGCAACAACATAAACAAGAACAAAATTTAAAAAAATTACTAACCCCTGACTGCTTCGGATTTGTAATCTGTGCAACATTCTACTAGTCAAGCCCTTTCGTTTGATACCCATATTGAGGTAGTAGTGCAAAAAATAATATAATTCGCCATTTTGTGGTGGTGGCCATTTTGTATTTGAAATTATTTATCGTGTAAGGTATAGTATTTTACTACTCAAGCCCTTTCGTTTGATATTCATATTGAGGTAGTAGTGAAAAAAATGTATAATTCGCCATTTTGCGGTGGCGGCCATCTTGAATCGATATTAACCAAACATCGGCCCATCCGTTTGAGCTCTACGGTGCCACAGACAGACACACACACAGACAGAAAGACAGACATCGACGTCAAACTTATAACACCCCTTCTTTTGGTTATTATTATTATTAAGTAATTTATTTATTTCTCTTAATTTCTTACAAGTTTTTTACAATAAGTATAAAAATATAAACATTATAAAAAACTTTAAAACTAGGGTGCCGCCAGCAGCGGGGCAGGGCCCAAACTACCGGTGGTTAGGGCTGCAGACTGAGGAACCTCCTGACGATGCGCGCTGCGTCGAGGATGACCGCCTTCTGCATTTGACCCTTAATCCAACCGTCTAGCGAAAGTCTCTTGAGAAGTTGGTCGAGACTTTTCGCTACAAGGCCGTTTGCCGACACAACTATTGGGACTACGATCGTCGAATCAACAGCCCACATGGCGGTAACCGCATGAGCCAAGTCAAGGTACTTGCTAAGCTTGTCCTTCTCAGCTTTCACGAGGTTCTCGTCATGTGGTACGGTGATGTCGACGATCACACCACGACGGTTTACCAGCACGATGTCAGGCTTATTGGCGACAATAGTCCTGTCCGTGATGATAGATCGGTCCCAATAGAGCAAACCACGACCATTCTCGAGAACTGGCAGAGGTGCGTACTTTAGTACGGCACCAAGGACTCGACAAGGCCGTATCGAAGAGCAAGTTGCTGGTGGATGATCCTGGCTACTAGGTTATGTCTGTGCAAGTACTCGCCGTTAGCAAGATGCGAACAACCGGAAATAACATGACGAAGTGATTCGCCTGGACGGCGGCATACCCGACAAATGTCGACCGTACCGTCCTTCATTATGTATTTCCGGTTATTGTTATTATTATTATCTTATGAAATAATATTCAACTTAACATCTTTAGATCAACTATTTAAACGTCCAAGCGTTCATAGGTCCAAACATTTTAAACGCCCAAATATCGAAATATCTGATTATCTAAACTTTACCATCTATATGTATAAAAGCGAAAGGTCACTCAGTAATGAGTCTCAGAAATTACAAATGCTAGGAATCTGAAATTTTGCATGGAGGCCCCTTTTAGCACGTAGGCACTCGCTAAGACGGGGTTTTGCGAAATTTTTCCACTAAGGGGTTGAACGGTTGTATGAAAATTGGTCCTATTTGAAGCATGAAATTTTGTCTTCATGTTTTTGGCTAATGAGAAATAAAATTGTGTATCATGATATTTAGAAATCCACCCTCCCTGAGAGTAAAATAAGGGTTGAAGTTTTATGTGAAGTCCGTCCGTCCGTTCGTAGAAGCTTGAAAAGTTCAATTCATGATCTTAGTCAACAGATAATAAATATCATGGTTTTCTGTTCAAGTTAGTCTACTGAGGAGCACCTACGTCTCCGAAATGGCTGAACTGATTTTAATGTGACTTTCACAACAGAAATTTTATTAGATTTAATTTACGTACGTAGGTAGTAGGTACGTTTTTGAAGCGGTTGATCCAAATATCTTGCTATCTTAATACAAACAAAATGCGAAGAAACCATTTTATTCACAGACTTATTGTTTCAATAGCACGACGGCCGCTATGGCGCTTTGCCGCAATAATATCTGAAGTCAGCTGCACTCGAAGTGCGGAGTGAGAGGGGACGGCACATCGTTAGGTATAGCTACCCGAACGGGCAAGCACGTGAGGTGAGGGCAGGCGTTATTATCGCATGAGCATGAAATTCTCTGCTCAATGCTACTTTATTGATTGATGTTCGCTTTTTCAGATTATTTTAGTTCTTTGCATTAATATACCAACTCATTTGAACTTTCTGTTATTTTTTTTACACTGAGTAAATATTACAATTCTTTTAGTATTTAGGTAATTTAAAAATTAGTTTCAAAGTTTCATTTCACACAAGTACTTATAGTATTTTTTTTTATTTGAACATGCATTTGTATGAATAATGGACGGTGAAATTATATCTGTCGTCGTCGAAGGATTACAAATCGAATGCAGAGTGGTAGAAATACTAGGCAATGGAGCATTTTTTATTTTCATCTTTGTCTTATTTGCTTTATGGCAATATATCAATGGCTGGTCAAGTTTGAGCCAATATAGTAAGCCACGTCGTCAACGATTGGCAAAGATTTAGGTGTTTTACTATGGACCGAACTGGGAGTACTTACGGTACGGAACGCCTTTATCTAGCTGATATGAGCATGCTACATACTTATGGCACTACATGCAAATTTAAAGCAGCTGGAGAAATATTTCCATTTGAATTCTAACTGTTTCAAGATGGCAGGCTTATTGCCAAATTCGAGGAGCCGATACAAGGCATAAAAAATGCGTTTTAATGGACATTTTAACGTGTTGGTGCAATAGCGAGTGAGAAGACTTCGAGTCAATGCACTCGCCTATGTTAAGGGCGTGTGGGTCGTAATTTTGAATTTTTAAAACAACTTTAAGACCTTTAAAATAGTGTATTAAACTCTGAAAAAAGTATATGTATTAGTTAAGGATCTAATCTAGTGCAATTCGCAGTCAATAACACGATTTAATGAATTTTACTTGATAGAAAAAAATCCCAAAGTTACCCCTTTTCAAAAAGTTTATTCAAGTTTATAACTAAACTAATGATTTTTTTTACTAAATTTTTGTTCTCAACGAAAGCCACTAAAAAGTTATAGATGCATTCGTAGTGTTTGACTTGATAAAAAGTATCAGTTATTCACTATGTTTTAATACTACCATATATATAGAGCGCCGTTCGGCAAGCCTGATCAGTCGCGTTTCGGCGCTCACGGACGACAGGCCTGTGCTTGATTTTGCAATTTTGACAACCAATAAATTTTAAATATTACGATCATAGTGCCACAGTATAACAATATCAGTAGGTATTATTACTAGTGAAGCACGCTATGATCTTGATTTTTGATACCGTTTTCATTTGAATTGCAAATAGACGCTGATACTAATAAGTACGCTGTTTACTTTATCTTGTAGACCAATAAGGGAGTCTCAAAAAACTGACGTCGATAACATATCAGTAAAAAATTCAATGCGGATGCAATGGAAAATAGATAAGTATTGGTAAAATATTCGTCCGTCAAATCAGAGATCGGGATAAGGAAATAATGAGAGGGGAGAAATCCCTGCGTAAATCCCCTAATATAAATGCAAGTTAGGTATCATTTATGATTGCCATTGCCATGCCATTTAGGTAAATTCTTTGGTAGTAAGGTACTTAGAACTTGGAAGAAAAGTCCTCACATACAGATTTTACCACTTTGGAAGAGACTCT
Source organism: Ectropis grisescens (assembly GCA_017562165.1). Classification (NCBI taxonomy): domain Eukaryota; kingdom Metazoa; phylum Arthropoda; class Insecta; order Lepidoptera; family Geometridae; genus Ectropis; species Ectropis grisescens. The sequence goes on from CM029767.1 coordinate 31,021,659, forward strand.
TGCGCAAACTATTCAGTTTAGAAAAAAAATGTTAGGAACTTCAATACAATTTTTGAACACCTATCCATAGATACACGTATGGTTTTGATAGAATTTTTTTTCCCAAGTTTGTGACACCACCAAAATTTATTGTTTTTTCTTTTTTTGTATGAAAATGTTAATATTGTTCATAGAATACATGTACTTACCAAGTTTTAATAGTACACTTCTTATAGATTCGGAGAAAAATGGCTGTCACACACGGATGGACAGACATTACGTATATTTTAAAATTTGTCTACGAATCCCTAAAAACCCAACTTCGTTCATTTAAAATGAAATTTAGACACTCGACCAAATTTGATAAGAAGCCTTTTAGGCAGTAAAATTACTCGTAGAATTTAACTTTCTACTAAATTTGCGATTCGTATTTTTTAAATAAGGTATAGAATCATTTCCTGAGCATAAAATTACAAAATAATAACAAATTCAGGTGGAGCTTCAAGCGCCAGATCGAAAAAACGTTTTTGGGCGATATTCCGAAAAAGTTTATAGAGCCTATTATTATTGTAGAAAATAAAATTTCCCATCTTTTGTTGCCAGTAAACTTTTTTTTCGAACTTACCAATTACGATTTATTATGTCCAATTTAATGATAACAATGTAAAAAAAATAAGATGTGAATTCTGTTCCCAGTAGCATAAACATGGCTCTCTTTACCGGAATGGAAGAAGGGTTATGTTTTTCGCGCGTATCTTTATGTTTGTAAAACTTTTATTTCCACATATCTTCCAAACGGCTGGATGGATTTTGGTAACTAAGATATTCTAAGACTAGTCTCATTCGCCAAAGTGTCCAGATAGATAGATTGTAGGTAATTATAGGTATATTTTTTTACGTGTATTTTTTTTTTGCAATCGGGGTTTTTAAATTAAAGTTATTCTATCATATTGCTCGTTGCTCGAATCAACAGCACCATTCATCATCATGATTGAAGAGTTGAACGAAGAGTTTGGTCTTCACTTTTGTAATAAGAACAACTAAGCTGTGAAACGCATTGCCAGAGTGGGTTTTTGTCGAAGGTTCGAACCTTGGGGTTACGAGGTACACTGTGTTTGTTTCTATTAGAGAAGTAAGTTCCATCGTAGACCACATCATTTTCATCCACTATTATCGGCATCATCGCAACCGTATCATTAAATGGGTTATAAATCGTAAACGGTAATTTTTACAAAAAAAGTTTACTAGCAACAAAAGATGCAAAATTTTTTTTTCTACAATTATTGTCAAAATTTATGCTCAGTAAGTGATCTTTACCTCATAGAAAAAAATTGGTTTAGAGATTTAGTGCAAAGTTGACCCAAAAACCTTCTATTTTTACTGGCCTTTCATTACGTTTCAGCAATTTTTTTAAAATTTTTGACGAACTTGTGAATTATTAGGAAACATTTTAAAAAGATGCATGAAATTGGAAAAGCCGTTCTCAACTTATAGTGTGACCAAAAAAGAAAATGTTGAGTTTTGTATACCTACGAGTATTAATACAAATTTACCTACTATACACCTACCTACAAATTTAATATTTCTTCGTTTATATAGCAACAAAACTCTTATCATAAACAAACAAACATAAACAAATCTTGAACAAAAAATGAGTTTAAATTACATAGTCCAATATTTTAATGTTATTTCTGCACTGTGGCACCGATTCCGCGGTCGGTGACGGTCGCGAGAACAAGACAGCGTTAAATGCCTACTTTGACAGAACTACCTGGCCTTAAGCAACGATGTGGTCTACGATGGAGCGTGTTTACCTTAAAGAAACCAATTCATCCTCCTGATGTAGATAGTGAATGTATTATCCGATGATTCAAATTACGATTGCTGTAATAACATTTACAGTTTCACGCGTACGAAGTCGCGCGTAACAGCTAGGTTGTAAAACTAGTAAAATTTAAAATTGTAAAAAAATACGTAAGTATTTCATCAAAATTTTACGAATATTACTATTGCGAAATAAAAACACCCATTTACGTTAGTGATAGACTGATAGATATCTAAGTCATGCCAATTCATTTTGGTGTAAACTGATAAAGAGTGTGAAGCAACAATGATACTTCATAAAACCCCAATTTAATACAATTTCATGTTGCAATAATGCATGTAAGCGTAAATAATAAACCACGGTTTTGTCCGCGTTAAAAAATGAAAAGTGAAATTCAAATTTTAAAATGAAAACGGGGTGACTTCGTTTTGAGTCATTTACTATTGACAAAACAAAAAACAGGGTGAAATCTTGTACCATCACGAATAGAGAAAAGGTACTATTTAAGATGACATCATGTCATCTTCACGTCTAGGCACTTTCCCTAGTTGCGGGTACGGAAGCAGCGGCAAGATCGAAACTCCTCAAGTATTCCTTTCTGGAGTCCTTCTACAAGTTTGTTCATTTCACCGTAGGAACTGATGAACCTATAGTATTTTGAATTTATTGCATATGTATTAGTATAATTATGTATTAAGGTTATTTATGTTTTAGCATGTATTGTTATTAGAATGTCTATTTTATCTTAATCAATGTTTAGTATCTTAATTAACTTTTATTTTATGTTAAGGTATCAAATCACTCTTAATTTTATTACGCCCGTCTTTCTATATTTTAACTTCTTTTCCATCCCACGGTTGCCTGGAAGAGATCGCTTTTAGCGATAAAGTCGCTATTTGCTACTATATTTTAAGATTGTTTTTTTTGTTTGGTTTGTTAAGTGCAATAAAGAGTTTATCTATCTCCTTCCTTCCACTCGACACCACCAAAACGACACCATCCGTGGTGTCGTATGGAATCTCTAGTCCATACGACACCACCCTAGTGATGTTCCGCCATTAGTTTTTATGTATTTTATGTCGTCAGTATTAGTATCCATGTCCACTGTGAAAAATTAAACGGAAAAATTAAATATCTGGACGGAAAGACAATAATATGCAAATTGCAATGAACAATGTCAAGATGACCATTTGAGTGACAGATAAATATAAACTTTATCAAATGAGGTATGTCATTAATGAAACTGCTTGAACTCATTAATAGTAATTTTATTTCATAATCAGATAATGTACATCAACACTTAAACAAAATATCATACATATTTGCTAGTTTATAATGCTACTTATGAAATCAAATATTAAATTAAAAATAAGCAAAACACATAAAGCAATAAAAACATTTATATATGATTAAATAATCCCGCGATCGTCAACTCCGCGAATAAATGCTCCCATCAGGCTTGCCGCATTTCCGCGCTGTATAGCCAGAGAAACATTTTGGCACAAGTATTGCCCTGATCGAGGGTCTCGGCCACTCTCCTGCAGGCTTCGGCTCAACTCTGCGACAAAGATTTTGGCCTCCGTGCCCCACGGACGTGCTGTCTCAACCGCAAAAGGGACGAAATCATACGTTGATTCCAGAGAGGCGTACTTGAGATGCTTTCCCCTCGCAGCAACTTCCGCACCCGCACCTGCAGCTCGCTGCGTGGCGGGGAAAAACTCATTTGGAGTTTTCATATCAACAACTTTGTATGTAGGTAACCTCACTATTAGTCAGTGGTGTCGTATGGACTAGTGATTCCATACGATACCACCGATGGTGTCGTTTTGGTGGTGTCGAGTGGAAGAAATGATCTATCTATATATGTAACCCTTGTTCTGGGGTTCTGAGGCGAAAGCTTTTGTTTCCTCTTTCATAGAGCTCCTATGAAAGAGGAAATAATATGTGCTCTATGCCGTGCATAGACCTCGATAAAAGCAATCCTTGATTTCAGCTCGAACGGTGCAGAACTTTTTGAGTTTTTGAAGCGTACACAAACCAACATAACATTTATATATATATTGATGATAAATACTTTAAAAAATATGTAGTGGTTTATTTTACGTTACATAAGACACGTATATCCATACTAAGAAAGTATTATGTTGATAATGATGACATATAATGACATGTGAAGATAAAGTTTATTTCGTATCATTTCATTAATCACTACTAATATCATGTTTGATGTTGTACATTTGTTAACATAGGGTAAACACCCGAGCCTACTTGTAAAAAACCTATTGCTTACAAAATTTAAATGCCCATTATTCTGGATTGTTTATTCATTTAATTGGCAAACATTGTGTTCACCAACACTTTGACGAAGCCTGCATAAGTAGCCAAGCCTCAGTGGGGGTCTACCGCCTAACTAAAAGTCTCTTAGCTTTGGTATTGCTGTCTCTTTTCTTTTCCATTGAAATGATAAAGACATTAATATCCAAGCCATAGCCGATTTGGTTAGGCGGCAGAAGAGCGGGCGCAGTGAATGCGAAAGCATCCCCAAGCTCCTCAGACAAATCATGTTCTGAGCATAGGCGAAAATTCACTCACACTTAGCACAATTCGTAGTATTCTGGTATAGCACTGCCGTCTCTTTTAAGCTGAAAAGTTCGCGTAAATCTTTGATAGTATAGAAGACTATCAATGGCGTAAATACTTTTTCTAGCCAAAAAAGCGTATAAAGTTAATACATAAATATTTTTTTAAATTGCATTTGACATTAAAAGTAAATGCTCATCCTCCAGGTAAAAAAGTGGAAAATTGCGTTTGACATTCAAAAAAAGTTTATTATAATTTACGCTTAAGGCGGTAAAATTCTTACTATTAATAGATTAGGTAAGCTTCGGGTTATACTACACACCGCAGCTAATCTATATGTCGCGGCCAAGTAGCTTATAAGCCGTTCAATTAACAGCCTAACCTGGTTACTATTCAGCACTGTTAACTATATACATAGCATTCCCATAGCACATGGAAAGCATTCGGTTACGATGATATGTTCATCCACAAAGAGCTTATCGCGCCTAAAGAAGCTTTTATTGCAATAAACATGGAAAAGAGCACTTTTGAAGAATTGTTCGAAAGAATATGAACTCTGATATCCCTCAACTATTCCGTAAATATTTATCAACAACGATACAAGTATTTATACGAGTATTGTAGGAGAGTGTTCCCGTAGTGCTCAAAATAAAAAGATTAATAATTCTAATTCAGTTCTAATCAAAATCTATGTGAAACGTCTTTACGGTGAAAATTGTGTGCGCCGTGAAACAATTATAGTGAGCGTGCGAGACACTAAGTCCGCACGCCTATGTAAAATCTAGGAACTAGTGCGATTGTACCCTAATTTGAGTATTCGCAGTAGTTCCATCATTTTGTCTTTATGAATAAATGGAACTAATGCGAAAAAAAATTCGCAGTAGTTCCATCATGGAACCACAGATTTCTAAAACAAAAGGCAGATGGAACGTGCGGAACACAGATCCTTAGGTGCGGAAAGCAAATATCAAACGCCAAAGCAAATACAAACTCCAGTCAGTACGGAACTGACTTCCGTCTCATACGGGAGTCCCGTGTGATTTTATGTTTTGTTTAAGATTATGCCGTCTTGTGTCATCAAACATTGCAAACATTGTTTCCAAAAATAAAAAAAGGAAATTTCATGGGAAAGTTAGAATATTTTTACTGGTATTTATATAATTTAGACGATTTTATTTCGATTGATGAATAGAAACACAACACCTCAACGAAAATAGGTCAGTGTTGCTACACTAAAGTGAAATTATTTTCCCTGAAGTTAAGGTAAAATATAGATTCTAATTTTGTTTTGAAGATACTCGTAGACCAAATTATTGATGAACATTGTATAATTCAATTTTAAGCCCTATTTTTATAATCGTTATTTTTTAATTTAATGTGAATCGATGCCAAGAATAAATCCTCGCCGTTACAAGGGTTAATAAGAATACTAATAGTGTTGATGAAAACTATAGTTATGAAACGAGTTTTTAATACTTCTGTGTAGTTTAAAAGGTTTTATTTCAGTAATATGTGGCCAAAGCAAATACAAACTCTTGTCAGTACGACACAAACTTCATCTTGTTGACGGGCCTGTCCATACGTGTTCATCCTGTGTGATTTTATGTGATTTTATGTTTTGTTTTAAATAATGCCGCCTTGTGTATTCAAACATTGCAAACATAGTTTCCAAAAACAAAAAAAAGGAAGGAGGAATATCATTTCATAGGTAAGTTTAAATATTTTACTGCTATTATGTTATTTAGGCGATTTCATTATGGTAACAAATAAGAACACGTGTGGCTATCCCAAACTGAAATAGTTTTCCCTGAAGTGAAGGTAAAATATAGATTATAATTTTTGTTTTTGAAGGTAGTATTACTTAATTTTAAGACCTATTTTTACTATGTTTTTTTTTTATATATAATGTAAATTGATCCCTAGCAGTGATCCACGCCGTTACTAGTGTTAGTAAAATTACTAATAGTGTTGATGAAAACTGTAGTTATGAAGCGAGTTTTTAATACTTGTATGTTCTGTGGAGTTTACAAAAATACATAATACTTACATTTTAATAATATTATACGAGTAGAATAGAATGTTATATAATGCTAGCAGTAGGTCTCTGAATATTATCATTTGATAGTAGCAGTTTTTGAATATTATACGATTACTTGGTTTAAAAGTGAGGTTTTGTAAAAAAAAATAGTGAAGCATTAGTGAATCGTTTAAACGATTATTCGTTTCTTTTTTTTTGGTTTGTTGTTTGGCCCTATAAAAGGTAGCCCATATGAATTTTTTCAAAACCAGTTTTGGTGGTAAAGATGATTGTTTTGGTTTTTGTTTAAACTATCTAAGCGAGCAAATCATACTAATTAATATTTGCGATTCAAGTTGATTTTTGGTTGCATGTAAAATCAAAATTCTTAACTTCATAAAATGGAAATAAGATTTCTTGTTATTAACAAGAAATCCTTGCATTATATATTATCGGTGTAATAATAAATTATTTTAAAATAATGTTTTATGTGTTTATTATACGTGAAAATTTCCAAAGCTTAAGACAACAATAGTGGAACTTTTTTCTTAAGACTGGGAACATTACACGCACACCAACGTGAGTAATTTGACAACGTCGGTGAGAGCTGTCACGCATACATAACTAATGACTGGCCTCACAGTGTCGTTCACGAAGGTTTCATCTGTTTAGAAATCTGTGCATGGAACAAAGCAATGGAACTAGTGCGAATGAACCTCTTCGACACCCCGAGGGGTTTACCGCCGAACGAAAAATGTCTTAGCTTTGATAATTCTCTTTTTTTTCTTTCCGTTTGAAATGATAGATCCCGTAATAACAAAGCGAAAGCCGGTTTAGTTAGGCGGTAGAAGGGCAGGCCTGAAGAAGAACGAACAGAACAAGGCAACGAAGGAATCGCTGTTCCCAGTTTTCCTTGATCTTGAGATCGAGATCTTGTGTTTTTTTGTTTTCTTTACAGCACCATTTCTTTTTAATTATACTACAAAATCCTATTCTATACAGTCCGCAAATTTTTTGGGGCTCTAATTACTCCACCATTATTTAGCGTTTCCAACAACAAAAGGAACAGGCTGATCTACTTTTAATAAAAACTGCACAAATAAACTAACTATCCAAATAGATCTTACTAATATTATGAATTCCAAAGTTTGTATGTGTTTTATGTGACTCTTTTCAGCTAAAACTACTGAAGAAATCTAGATGAAATTTGGTACAAAGACAAATAATAATAGTCTGAAATTATCCATAGGCTATTTTTTTTCCAGAAACATAACGGGATAATTACGCATCGCTATCACCCAGTACTTCGTAATTTTTATTGTTAAATAACCGTAATGTTGACTATGTTGTTGTGTTAATAATTGTGGTAGAGTATGTTGTTAATAATGTTGACCTAAATTAAATTAGTAACCAAATATGCTGAGGTATTTCAGAAGTTGAATGCTTCTCTTAACCTATCCATGTATAATTTACATAATGGTACAAATGAGAATTATAATTTGAGTACCTTCGCAGTAGTTCCATCATTTCAACTTTATACATAGGACCTAAATGGAACTAACACGAAAAAACATTCGCAGTACCTAGTTCCATCATAGAACAAAGCAATGGAACTAGTGCGAATGAACCCTAATTTGAGTATTCGCAGTAGTTCCATCATGGAACAAAGCAATGGAACTAGTGCGAATGAACCGTACGCTGAGTGCGGTCCTCACATTTCGCGGTCCTCACATTTCGCACACTCAGCTCCATACAGCAGCCGCGGGTCTAATTAAAAAAAAAATGTATACGAAACTTTCAAATTGGTCTCAAATATTTTATTAAAATCATTGGACTGATTCAATAACATACCACAGAGCCTTAACTACTGTAAATGCAGTTTTTGGTTGTAAATAGTGAATACACATAAAAACACTCGTAACAGCCAAAATAGAATTAGTCACAAACTGATAACGCTCCAGATACCATTATCTGTATTACCAGTATCATTCTGTGACTTATAAGAGTGATCGCATCATAGTCTGCCGTTTATACGTAAACAAGCAACACGTCAAAATGCCGTGTCTAAAAATCCTTACCAATGTGCCTAAAAGTGCTATTCCTAAGAATTTCACTGACGCCATAATTCCTGTTCTGTCGAAATCCATAGGGAAGCCTAAAGAGGTAAGTGAAATAAACAGTTTATTCCTTAGGCTTCAGATGCCTTAAGTGCTGAAGTTTGGCATAATTAAGAAAACGCATGGTCCATAGTCCAGTGGACTATTATAGGCTTATGATGATGACAAGGAAGATGAAAAAGATTGTTTATAAATTTTTGCTTGCTTTATTTATATTTTTATTTACTTATTTTTAATAAGCTGTTGTTTTAACTAAGTCTTAAAAAACAAAAATGTTTTTACAATAAATTTATAAACTATATAACAAGCTGGGCCCGCGGTTTCACCTGCGTAGTTTCAGACCCCGTTTTTTTTTTTCTAAAAAACATGTGTGTTATACCATATTATCTAGGTACCGAATTTCATCGAAACCCCTTCAGTAGCTTTTGCATGAAACACTAGGTACGAATAATAAAGATCCACACAAACTTTCTTATTTATAATATTTGTAAGATGTTAAAACGTGTATTACTCGCTACAGTTGCGCAATACAGTTTCCATTCTATTCTTGTTACAGTTATTTACTCGTAGCAAGCTTAAAATAACAGTTGGCGCTATGCAACGTGAAAACGCATATTGCTCGATACAGTTTTTCAATACTGGGTATGCTATTCTTGGAGAGGCAAAGCTAAATTTTTGTGGTGGTAGGCCCTCTGCGGAGGCCACCTTGCGAGTCAACGTTTGCCAGTCATACTGCCAAGCAGTAATGTGCTAGTATTATTGTGTTCTGATTTGAAAGTCAATGTTTTTAGAGTAATTATATGGCGAAGAGATAAATCATATCTCTGGAGCGCAGTGCAGTGATAAGTAAAGACTTCTCAAGTTTAAATAGCGTGGTACTACTGTCGTTAAGGGTATTGCTTACCATCAGGCGCATGCCTTGTTCATTTCGTCACTCTATACTACAAACAAAAAGGAATTCAATTCAATAAACTAAAATAAAATATCTTGAGTGTCGCGATAGCAACAGAGTGAGGTTATCAATTGGACTCGTCTCATACGTTCATCAATGTGCAATTGCGTAAGAATTTAAAATGTTGCTTTGTTGTTTATTATTGTGATGTGACCAAAAGTGGTTTTGTTTTTATATTATTGTAGAAGAGATATAGAAATGAGTGGGAGAGATAACCATGAGCCGATAAACGATCCCAAAAACGGTATCTTGAATGCAAATCCACCTGTCAAAGGTGATATTTGCGTTACACATACGTTTCGCTCTAACTGTTGTATTCCAAATATTTTTAGCAACATTTTTGTCAAAGGAAAATCTGAACAAAAATATCGAAATGGAAAATCGACGTAAGGTAAACAGTATCAAATTATATTATTAAACATCAAAGAGAGACGATTGATCTCTTTTGTGATACAACCACTTAGAAATTTGGAAAAAGTATACGAGTACCTACTATACCTGTTTTTACCTATACCTGGTTATTTACCACAGATCAGATATCCTGAATAAATTACATGAGGTAGAGTCTGGCTAACGAAATTCGATACTGATAAAGCGCGACAAATTTAAAATATATCGGCATGGCATCCCTAATCTGAAAATCTCGCCAAAAACAATCATAAGCCAGCCACGAAACATCATAAACACGTCATTTTATGCGTCAGACTTAGGGATACCATACACTGATTCTGATTCTACCAAATCTTTCGGATAATCGCCGAAACTTAATTGCTTAAAATAAAATTGTACAAGCTTTTCTCTATTTAATAGCGTAATTAATGAATCTATTTATTAGGCCAACTAATGGCTTAGTGTTGCTCTTGAAATAATAGCCTACACATTCATACTTCTGTACTTATTTTTAATGAATACAATTTTAGACCACGTACGAATTTTTAAAACTAATTTCAAATAATGTTGTTTGTTTTAAAAATGTATTTTTGGAATCAAGTGTACCTAAGTACTTTCTGCTTAAAATATCTCAATTCGTTCGGTAAATACCCGATAGTAGGAACACTTAAGTGTTGTCATGTAAAAAGTTTGCAAAAAAATCCAGCATCTACTTTCGTTAGCCAGACTATACCTAATTTAGTCGTTTTTGATACCCCCTCCTCCCCCTCCTCACTTGAGAATCCACGTGAGATTTGACTCGACCCCATCCCCCTTAAACACTTCACGTAATTAATGGACGCCCCCTTATTGACGAACGCATGAAGTAGATACTTCTTGTCCTTATTCCCCGTCTTTCGTGACTTTTTTATGCTAAGGTATACGTAAAAAGAAATAAACGTAATCACTTTTTAGGTTAGGGCCAAATGGCAAAATACGGGACCCTTATAGATTCGTAATGTCTGTCTGTCTGTCCGTCCGTATGTCACAGCCACTTTTCTCCGAAACTATAAGATCTTATACCTACTATTTAAACTAGGTAAGTAGATGTATTCTGTGAACCGTATTAAGATTTTCATGCAAAAAATAGTAAAAAAAAAACAATAAATTTTGGGGTGTCCCCCATACTCAAACTGAAACTCAAAATTTTATTTTCCATCAAAACCATACGTGCGAAATCCATATTTCATTTCCAAACGTGACGATCAGCCTCATTTACAAGAAGTTTTCACTTTAAAAACTGAGAATAAAGAGCTCAACAAGAATCAGGGCTTACCTGCCTTTCAGGGCTTAATTGCTTTTCAATTTTTTGGTAGTTAAGTAATAAGGACTTATATTCTAAGCACTAAGTACCTTATTACCAAAGAATTGACCTAACTGGCACATAAATGCAAGTTAGTTATTTACATAAACGTTTTCAAACGTACCCATTCGCGGGGGGTTCCTCCCCTCTTATTATTCCCTTCTCCCAACCTCTAATTTGATGGACGAATATTTTAACTAATCCGAGTTAAATCCGCTTGTAAGATAATTATTTATTACTGTGGCAATCCACACCAGTTTTTTGGAGGCTGCCCTATTGGCCTACAACATAAAGTAAACAGCGTACTAATTAGTATTAGTACACCTTATTTGCAATTCCAATGGAAACGGTATCAAAAATCAAGAACATAGCATTCTTCAGTAGTAATACCTAGTGATATTGTTATACTGTGGCACTATGATCGTAATAATAAAAATTTATCGGTTCACAGAGTTCCTAGCTATGTTTGGTTAATATCGATTCAAGATTGCCGCCCCCACACAATGGCGGATAAAATATTTCTTCACTACTACCTCAATATGGTTATCAAATGAAAGGGCTTGACTAGTAGAATGTTGTACAGATAACAAATCCGAGGTAGTCGGGGGCTAATCAAAATTTTTAATTTTGTTCTTGTCATTTGTATAATTAATCACGATCACTAGATGTTTTTTTTTTAATAAAAAGTGACGAGACGAGCATTACATGTGCCTGATGGTAAGCAACATGCCTGCCATATAACAGCACAGTGACAGGCAGCTATTGGAATAAGAAGAGTCCAAATCATTATCTAGCACTGCACTGCGCTCGTTACCCAGAGATCTAAAATGTTATATCTCTAAGCCCGGGAATGTTATGTTTGTCCGGGAAGCAGTAGTTTGAACAATTTCTATGTATTTAAGTGATAAAAAGATCTGACCGACCGTAATGACGTAGATTTGTCATTGCATCATGCATATGACGCGGACTACCTACCTATGTACGTACGTTGCTGCCAGAATAGTTAATCGACCAATATTTATTATGATGTTTTAGTTAATATATAATTTCTTCGATACTAATTGCATCACGTAAATAGATATACTCATCAGACCGCAGTTTGGCTTGATTTAACCAAATGAGAGTAAAGCGCAAATAACTTCATCTATTGTTGGAGCGATGTGCGTTTTTTGTCACGTCACACGGGACCGAGGTCGAACGAGATATTTGTCGTTTTCTAACTTCCCACGAGAACGTGATAAAAACAATCATATATCCTTTTCCTGGTTCTAAGCTACCTCCCCACCAATTTTCAGCAAATTTAATGAAATAACCGAAATGAATGTCAACCATAGACAAAATTACGTTTAGCTGTCATTTACGTTTTTGGCGTTTTATGTCGCAACCGGTCGAACGGAATATTTATCATTTTCTGACGTCCCACGGGAAGGTGATAAAAATTATTCGTTTTCTGTAAATGTAATAGGTATATATAAGCTGAAATAAAAATCATCCAAATATTTTTCAGGGACACTATAAAATTATAAATGAAATAAAATGATAAGGTAACAAAAAGGTACTAAACAATTCACAAAGAAATAATAAGTTATTATTATGTCTCTAACAACATGAAATAGTGGTGGTCCAGCCAACCTGACATCAGAATGTCTGGCCACTTTCTTTTCAGTAGGTACCTGGTTGACCGAGCTTTGCGCGGTTTAAATGCGTTTATAAAGGGCTCTAAGTAAAAGATTTTCTCAGAAAAAAAGAACAATAAGAAAAGACCCGAGTGTAACCATTAGGATTCGAACCGAGGCCTGTTGACTCCGAGGGCGAGCATATTCCGTCTGAGCCATTTAGACTTAAAGAACAGTGGCGAAATAAGTTATCGTATTCTAATGACATTATAGGTGTTTTTCATAGTCTAAAAACGCGCATAAAATGATGTTTTTAAAAAATAAAACCTAGCTAAATCGATTTATCGTCCCCGAAAGCTCTGTATACATAATTTCATGGAAATCGTTCGAGCCGTTTCCGAGATTCAGATTCTAAATAGGTATATATACCTACAAAAATTGCTCGTTTAAAGGTATAAGATGTTTTTTCACTACTCTTCGAGGTACTAAATATTTATACTAAGGTACCAAATAGTACCAAAAAAGTACTAAAATTTGATAGCTTTCAAGCACAAGTAGTAACACTTGGTCCAGCGGTTCTGACTATCACGTTTTACCATTGCAGAGATACATGGGAACAAACATACATACATTAATTTGAATAATTTGTTTGATCAGAAATTCTTAGTGGCCGTATCAGCTGACTGCATCGTGTCCATCGGCGGCTCAACCGAACCTGGTGTGATCGCTACCATCGAGTCCATCGGGCATCTCGGACCCAAGGAGAACCAGATCATCTCACGTGAAGTCACAGAAACTATTTCCAAGGAGCTGGGCGTCGCCAAAGGCCGGTTGGTAACCATAATAATTCAGCCAATAAAACCACAAATAACTTCTCCCGACTAGAATGATCTTGTCACGGTCACTTCCGATCCGAAGCCTCTGGTTCGAATCCCAGGCGTACCACTGACTTGTCGTCTGTCGCGTCATGCCGTTAACATAAAATCGGTGAAGTAAAATATTATAAGGTAACTGGTATGTTCCTAGAATCTTTTGAGGTCCTGGAAGATCGGCCAACACGCACCGAGCCACCATAGCTCGCTGTGCGGCTTTGAGCTTTGTTATGAGGCCCACTGTTAAAGCATCACGTCTCAGTTCCATAAGTTATCATGGGGTCGTGGTAGAGTAGTAGTGTAAGCATTTCCAAAGTTACGATTAAAACAGCGCGTTGGTGGACGTCCCTTAGTGGGTTGCCGCCACCTAAGTTACGGCTAGTCTAGTCTACAGAATGGCGACTGCCGATACGATTCGAATCTCGCACGCACCACAGAATTTTTGAAATCATGTCGCTGGCACAACGATGAAGGTAAACGACAAAGGTCTTGACTCTCTCCTTGTGAATGTAGGCGGGAACTCGGGAGTTCCAGCAGAACATTTAGTGGGCTGATTATGCTACGCCGCCACCTTGGTGACGTAGTATCTTATATAACCACTAGCTCCCTCCCATAACCTGGGGTGGAATCCATAATGCATTTTCTCTTTACAAAAATAGACTACACAATGCATTACCTAAGTCCCTTTTACAATCCCGGTAAACAATCATAGTGTTTTCAGGTGAGTGAACCAGCTTCGTTTTAGTGAGTGCACTCTATCGTAATCCTATTCATAGAAAACAGTTTTAGTAGTGGTAGTAGTACTCTTTTCAGGGTCCGCCTGGGACAGTATCACACCTTCGCCAGTTGTTCCACCACTAAGCAGTAATGTGCAAATATTATTGTGTTAAGGTTTAAAGGGCACTGTTTCTGGAGAAATTACAACGCATGGAGATAATTATCTGATCTTTGGGTGGCGAGCGCAGTGCAGTGCTATGTAGTTATTTGGGATCTTTATGTTCCAATAGCCGTGAACCGTGTGACATTGTGCTGTTAGGGGCGGGCTTGTCGCTTTCCATCAGGCACTTGTCCTACTTGTCCACTCTATGTTATAAAAAAAGGACAACCAGAAAAAAATACCGTGGAAAGATCGTTACTTAAAATAAATACATGTCTATTTTAAGCTTTATACTTAGCTACGGTTCGTGTTTGAAACTAATGCTAATTAACAAAATAAATGAACATCCCTTTTAAATTCGCCGCCGGTGATTTCTAATCCTGAAATAGAAAACAGCTTCTTGTAATTATAAATAAGTGTGGGAATATATAAAGTAACGATTCATTTAGGTTATTTTTTTAAATATATCATGATTTCGGAGAAGAAAATTAAAATTGATGGGAATGTCATTTTTAGTTATTTATATCGCAATTTGTTTTTATTAGATAATGGTTCGAATGAATGTGAACTTTGAAATACAAAAACATGTAAGTAATTTTTCTTCAATGTAAATTATGATACGCATTTTTGTTTTTTCGAAAATAAAGATCATATGATTTGGATTGACTGTGAGTGTTAAGCAGCTTTGAAATAACTACAATTTAATAAAAAAATAAAACGGTAGAAGTACTTTGAACTAACCATACGATATCCTCTAAATTTCATTCTTTCCACGTAATAACTCGTCACCACCATCACAAAGTAGAACCAAACTGGAATAAGACAAAAAAATGGCAGTCATAAGAACTGCCGTGAACTATAAGTGAAAACTTATAACTCAGAAATTGATGGCACACTTTGGAAATTACGCGGGTGAAACCGGAGGACGTGGCCCTGAGCATAGCCATCTAGAAATGCGTCAGCATTGTTAGATGGCTATATTTACTTATCATTCCTGAACGTGACGCTAGAATTCAATTTACATCCCAAGAAAAAACTGTCTGTGGCGCGTCAAAAGAAGTTTCCACTTCAATAATGGAAAATTTTATGATAATCTCAAACTTTATTTTTTTCATAGTGCTATGTTTGCACTTGGCTGCCATCTCGCTTAATGTTAAGTAACAATTTGGTCTACAAGAATGCTTGCTAGATTAGAGAACACACACGTAAACTTCTTTACTCGTATTTCTATAAGAAAGGTACCGAAGCATACTAATGGAAACGCTTAAATATTTTCACACAAACACAACACACTGTTAAAATATATAAATGGTGGCCGCAGCGTTTTCTTAAACAACAAAACTGGGAACGGGATCCCTTTTATTTTAGAAGCTAGATCCCCAATAGAACAAACTTCTATCCAATAATGTTGTGCAATAAAGCAAAAATATAAACTTTCACATTATACGGAATTTAATGCGAATTTAATTACCTCGACACTGCACGATAATCTGTCTGATACGTCGAGGTAATAAAAACTATAATAGTTCTCGATTAACAGCCATATTTTAAACGTTTCACGGCCAGGGCCAAAACAAGAACGAATTAAAAAAAAGTTAATATAATATGTTCATTGTTCATCATTTCTATCGCACTTTAAGAGACAAAATGAAGATTAACTCGAAGTTTTTATGTGGTAATAAAAATTTTCATTTTAATTTTTTTTAACATTGCAAATCTCTCCTAATACCTCGAAGATGCGTCGAAATAAAGTCGCGGTAATAGCCCCAATCACATCGATACCATCATTATCATCATCGTCAGCTCATGTTCGTCCACTGCTGGACATAAGCCTTTCCAATATTGTGCCACCAAATCCGGTTCCGGTCCGGTCCTCTCCGCATCCAACCGCTTCCCGCCACTCTCTTCAGGTCGTCGGTCCACCGAGCGGGAGCCCGTCCCACAATCGATGTAATTAGTAATAACTAGTTCAAATTTACCTGGTGTTTTTTTTTTCTACAAATAAAACAGATAAATAACTGTACTTACTCATTGGTATAACGCTAAATATAATGGTAACAGGCCAATGTATTAATATATTGCCCTGATATTTTAGCTCATCGTCAGCGTTGAAGAAGAAAGGGCTCGCCAGGAACTCAAATATTAGATATACAATTCCACTCTGAAAGGCACCGAATATCCATCTGTTCATTTTTGAACAGTTGTCCTAGAATTTAACAAATAATTTGAAAAATGTAAATAATTTATTTTCTCCAGAAAAAGTTTAAACACCAGTTTCAATTTAAGAGTATCAAGCTCAGATACTCGATTAAATTCCATAAGAAGCGATTACTTTTAGTATGAAAACTAACGTGGTTATTACACAATTTAAATAAATACACGGGTAACTCACGTTTTATATAGTGGCTACGGGGTCTCTTATTGCCTCGGTCGTAGCTAATATCTTCATGGACTGGTTGGTTCGAAGAAGAGGCAACCTTGAGTTCGCCATATAACCGAGACATTGGTGGCGTTATGTTGACGATGTGTTCGCTATTGTACGCAGAGACCAGATTGATCCGTTACTGACACATTTAAACAGTGTTCATCCGAATATCGCGGTAACGTTGGAACGTGAACGAGATGCCAGTCTGCCTTTTCTGAATGTGTTGGTGATACGAGATTCTACCGGACGATTATCGCATACGGTCTACCGCAAGCCGACACACACAGATAGGTATCTAAGGGCCGATTCACATCACCATCCGGCACATCTAGCCTCAGTACCACGCACGCTTATAAAATTAATAACGCGTTGAGACAAAGTGGTCCAGAACTCTTAGACACTGAATTAAAACACTTGGAAGGCGTGCTCAAACGTGACGGATATAACTGGAAGCAGGGATCGCGGGTGGCGACTGCTCCAGCTTCGGTGGAGAAGGCGGCCGCTTACCTGCCGTATATTAAAGGAGTGACGGATAACATTGGACACTTGTTACGCCGAAGTTATTGCATCAAGAAAATATTTTGTCCACTCAGGCAGTTAAGGCAACTGGTACGCCCCCCTAAGGACAAAGACCCTTTGGGTGCGCCTGGAGTGTATATGATTCCCTGTGATTGCGGTAAAATCTATGTAGGTGAAACACGTCGAAATGTGTCCACAAAGCTTACGGAACACATACGCGCGATCAAGAATTTGGATGGCAACAGCTCTGCGGTGGCGGAGCATGCTCTCTGTTCGGACGCTCAACACTTCATTCTATTTGACAAGGTGGAGGTCCTGGCTAGGGAAAAGTCTTTTATACCCCGTGAAGTCAGGGAGGCCATTGAAATCGGTAAGCGTCCGACGTTTAACAGAGATGGTGGATGGCGTGTGCCACCCGCTTAGAAATCTTGCCTCCAAAAGGCTCAGCAGTGTGTTTAGACTAGTAGTGAGGACATAGTGAGCTCATTGTGCTGCAATATTCTTCCCGACGCGCAGCTCACCAGCGAAGAGTTCCAGTGTACACCGGCGCAGCCCCCCCCCCCTCACCTACACCCCCGCAACATCGCCGGACGCGATCGAAACTTGAGTCGGACTGGACTGACTATATAAAACGTGTTTTACCCGTGTAGTTATAGTTGTTGACTAAACAAATTTTGGTATTCTGTTCATAATATGGGACCACTTCTAAAATGTGTTCTACAATACAAATAAAATACTCCCCAATAGTAGGATCATTTTTTATCAAATTAACATTATCAAATTAACATTTTCTAAATACTCCAAACATGTGTTTGTAGTATTTAGGTATTTGACATTTTTAATAAAAATAGCTTTACTCATGTATATACAAAAACCATTCAAGGATATACCTAATAATACACGTCTCACGTCACGTACAAAGTCATAACCTAAAACAACCCGCCCCGAACCGGTCCTGATGCAAAATGGGCCCAAAACGCTGGCAGCGTTGACTCGCTAAATGGCGATGGCTATCATCTGCCACAGAAACGAGCCAGAGCGGGAGTCACCGCCAAGTCTTTTAGCCTATAAAATACATCTTTGAAACTATGCATTACTACTAAATGAGTTGTTAATTAGAACTTATAGCAATCAAACTCACCTTTCTAAATTGAAGTATAAGATCGATGCTAAACAATGCAAATACTACATCTGACACTATAACGAGGTATTTCAAAATGTTCACCAATCCGCTCAAGGAGCTTTCTTTATGCTTGCAGTCAGAACAGTAATATAAACAGAGGAAACAGATATGAATTAT
The DNA here is from genome assembly GCA_017562165.1 of Ectropis grisescens. NCBI lineage: Eukaryota > Metazoa > Arthropoda > Insecta > Lepidoptera > Geometridae > Ectropis > Ectropis grisescens. The sequence goes on from CM029767.1 coordinate 31,040,470, forward strand.
ACTAAAGATCTGAAACAGAAAAGATTTCAGTTGAATCGAGCTGGCAATGACAGCTCAGTTGTATTTTTTTTAAACTAGTTTAGGTATACAATTGACCACCATCTCACCTGATGTTAAGAAGATGCAGTCAGCGATGAAGCGAGCTTACCTAGAAGAAACCGATTCACTATTGATTTGAAAACACCGTAATTGTAACCATCGTACCACCATAAGTACCACCATAAGTCAACCATGAAACAATGTCCCTTTTTCGAGTTGTACGTAGAAGTCAACAAAGTCGGTTAATTTGCATGTAATGGGTTCGATGATTTATTATAAACGCCCAGAGAGCATCACCTTGTCTCCCTCATCACCTTGTCATCAGTTACCAAAAGACGACTTGGTGGTCAAACGCCACGATCACATCATAACTTACTAATAGACGACTTGGTGGTCAGACGCAATGGCCACATCATCTATTACCAACAGACGACTTGGTGGTCAAACGCAATGGCCGCATCATCTCTTACCAACAGACGACTTGGTGGTCAAACGCCTAGACCCTATCATCTCTTACCAATAGACGACTTGGTGTTCAAACGCCTCGACCATTATCGATAATAAATGGTTTTTGGTCAAGTTTGTACTTAATTTCCAGTCTAATTTTTATTTCTAAGATTTCGGGTCACTTACTAAGCATAAAATCACAAAATGCTGACAGATCCCGGAGGATCTTCAAGCGCCATCATGAAAAAACGTTTTTGGCCGATATATATGCACTTCAAGGCAAAAGGCATGGAGACTATTATTGTATAAAATAAAATTTTGCATCTTTTGTTGCCAACTAGTTTTTTTGTAAAACTTACCATTTACGATTTCTGACCCATTTAATGAACAGGTTTTTCTATCTCGGCCGATAACTATTGAAATATTAGATAGAGATATAAAACCGGTTCATTAAATGGGTCGTAAATCGTAAACGGTAAGTTTTACAAAAAGCTAGCTGGCAACATAAGATCTGTAATTTTATTTTGTACCAGTATAATATCTATAATATTTTTGCCCTAAACTGTATAGTTTCCGAGATATCGGCCACGAAAATTTTTTTCAAGATGGCGCTTGAAGCTTCACCTTGATTTGTCAGCATTTTGTGATTTCAGTCCGACTTCCTAAACCATAGAAAAAAAATCTGGAATTTTTTTTTTATACAAAGTTAAATTCTATTATTATTGGCCCATCAACCAACAGACGACTTGGCGGTAACACACTACGACCACATTATCTCTTACCAACAGACGACTTGGTTGTCAAACGCCGCCATCACATCATCTCTTACTAATAGACGACTTGGTAGTCAAACTCTTCGACCAACATATCTTACCAACAGATGAATCGGAGAACACACGCGGTTTTAAGCGCATTAAAATTTTAAGAAGGACGATGATGATTATGCTTACTAACCACACCAATAACTCCGATCATGAAAACACCTGTTTGAAGTGACATACAGAAGAACAACGAAGTGACTCTGGGCAAAGCGCGAGCGTAACCATCCATTTTTCGTAATAGATTTTAACACTGCAATCTGGATATCCTGGAATATGAGTGAAAAATATTTTTGTCAGAGCGACAATATTTGGACTATCGGCAGCCATCTTCAACCGATTTTCGTCAAATATAGCTAACAACACTCCTGATTTATTAGTATTTCAAACCAAATAATCAAAATCAGTTCATCCGTTCGGAAGCTACGATGCTGTGACTCACACCCACGCACTTACACACCTACCCTCTGTCACACATTACACACCCACTGACACATACATCATCCACACATCTTTAAAAAAATGTGATATACCCCCGACTATCTCAGATTTGTTATTTGTACAATATCCTACTACTCAAGCCCTTTCATTTAATAGCAATTTTGAGGGTGATAGCGAAAAAATATTTTGTCCGCCATTTTGTGGAGGTGGCCATCTTGAATCGATATAAACCACCGCACGTTTTTGCTCTACGGTGCTACAGACAGGCATCGACATCAATAACAGCCTTTTTTTTATTGAGGGTTTAAAAATATACAACCATTCCGTTTACTCGTCACCTCCACCCTCCACGAAACAATTGATCAGAGGGTCTACCGCCTAAAATTAAAACTGTCTTAACTTTGAACTCTCTCTTTTCTTTTCGCTTGAAATTATAGAGACTACAATAGCACAACCAAAGCCAAATTATTTATTAGTTAGACAGTAGATGAACAGGTCCCTAAATAAATAAATACTGGTGGACAATTCACACACAACACCATCTGACCCCAAACTAAACGAAGCTTGTAATATGGCGCCCAGTTAGCTGATACATAGATAGTTGTAAATACATACTTATTACACATAGAAACACCCAGACAGTGCAAATATTTGTTGTCATGAATTCAAATATTTGCACTGAGTGGGAATGGAATCCACGACCCTCGGCTTCGCAGGCAAAGTTACTACCCATTAAGCCACGAGAAAAAGATAGGCTGGTCTCCACGGCCACATAAGTTTCGATTCGAATGACACAAATACAGTGCATCCAAAGATTTAATTATTTGCCTAGCCCCCCTACTAGTTTTACCCCTATTTTTGAGTTAACTCGACTGGGTTAATAACTTCCGTTTATACACTATATTAGAAATTATCACGTACATATTTAATATTGCACTAATTTTATATTTAAAAACAGAGTATTACAACTAGGTTTACTGCTGTCCTACTCGTATATCATCAATATTTTTTTGCATTTCGGTATAGAGTCACAGGATGGATAGGACATGTGCCTGACGGTAGGACCTGAAGAGTCCAAATCATTAACTAGCACTGCACTGCCACAGTAAATACATAACAGTAGGTTATCTAAGGCCGCCCGCCGAGTTATTACGTTGCCTACTCCTACTCTTGCGTTGATCCCCAGGGTTGTCACTTTTGCGAGGTTGGCGAGTCGCGAGTCGCGCTGCACAGCCCGTACTGCCGTCACCTCATTCCCCCATATAATAATGTTATGCTAGCGTGTGCGTGAAATCACGTGCCGACACGGCGCGCGGCGCGCACGCACACATTCAAACCGAGAGCGGCACGTTTGTATGAAGATATTTTACTGTATATTTTACTGTGGCACTGCTTTCGTCACCCAAAAGTGATTTATTTGTATGTCCTGTAACTTCTCTGGAGCCTTTCAAACAGGAACACAGTGATGTTTGATGATCATAACTGGCAGTAGAATAACTGGCAAAGGTGCGGTTCCCCAAGGAGATTTTGCAATGAGTGCTACCACTAAAACAAAGCTTGGGCCCACTTACCACGTTTGTGTTGTGTTACCACTCGTTTTCACTCAGGGCAAACTAGTGTATGTGAGAACGAGACAGGGAACAGGTGTATGCAAAGTTATTGTACCCAACTGAACAACAGTAACTACAGTTACACTTTTAAAAAATACTCTATGTACGACCTGAGCAGCTTATTCTTATACTAGGAATACACCAAAGCAATATTTATTAAACTGTTATTACAAGCAACAAAGATAATGTAAATTCTAGCAATTGACATAGAATGACACTTTTGAAAGCAATTGACAGGTTCGACCCAAAGAAGTACGACGAACAAAGAGGTTGAAAATTAAACGACGAATATAGAAAAAGGAAGACAACGACAAAGTTTGAAAATTCTCTATAGAAATAGATAGTTTTTTCTATATTTTTATACAAGTGCAAAGCAAAGCAAAGCAAAAACTTTGAGGATTTTATAAATTGTCTGCGAGCAAAATATGTGTAATAGACTACAGGCATGTGAACAAAATTTAGAGATGTTAAGACTCTTCCGAAGAAAAAAAATGGAAGAGCTTGTTGATTTCGAGATCGTCCGAATTTCACCGTACAACCCAAAACCGAAACAAAGCTCTGTTTCGGTTCGGGTTCGGCATGAGCTCATGCCGATATATCCATTTAGCCAAATTGGAAATCTTAAACCGCCCGGTTCCTCGGATCATTTATACCGTAAACATACAGGCTACGGCATAACGCAAACATACGGCTAAGTAATTCCTTTCCACCGCAGGATTCTATTTCCGACAAATATCATTCATGAAAAGTTTAAAAGATATTTATCATCTTTACACACTTTTTCAGGCTGGCGAAACGTCGTCAGCATCTCTGATGTTGCTGATGCTTATAAGCTATGGATACCTCTTACTATCAGGCGTGCCGTGTGCTTATTGTCCCTCGTCATATAAAAAATAAAGTGTATGCCTAAGACCAAGTCCTAGAAGTCAAAACTATACTAAGAAATATTATTTGTTTTTAACTTTTATAGGTTTACACTTGACCGCCATCTCGCCTGATATTAAACGATGATGCGGTCTACGATGGAGCGTGTTTACCTAGAAGAAACCGATTCACTCTCGATTTGAAGACACAACGATTGTAACTATCGGGAAACCTCTCAAGCCAACGTATTCCACAGCCTAGACGTTCTTATCACAAGAGTAGAGTCAAATTTCTTCGTTCGTGTCTTTGGAACATCAACCATGAAACGATGTCGCCCTTTTGTGGAACGAGAAGTCCGATAGAAGAAAGGGCAAGGTGGTATTAGATCGTACAAATCAGTCGCACGCTCTCCGAAGTGTATCCGATAAAAAGCCGATAAGCTAGCAATTTTGCGGCGATGTTCTAGACTTTGCAGTCCTTTTAGCACGAGAATGTCATCGCCTATGAACCTTTTGGCACATCTCTCGATCGATTCCAGAGCTTCCAGCTGATACTTAGCCGATCCATTCCAAAGGTGCGAGCAGTACTCCATACAGGAGCGAATCTGTGCTTGGTATAACTTGAGCAACTGTTCAGACTTGAAGCACCTTCGCACCTTTGAGAGCACACCTAGTTTTTGGCAGCTAATTTAGCCTTAATTAATTAGCCTTTTTTAATTTAGAAATAGGTGTAATCACTATTGAAAAAATATTTTAATAATTTAAAATATGCTGCTGACATAAAAATGTATCCCGCTCCGGCTCGTACCTGGTGAAATGATTGGCCATAGCAGTCCAGCGAGGCAATGCGGCCAGTATTACACTAGCATCACTTTTGCACCGGGTGCTGACCAGGATTGGTTACTAATAGATGAATGACGAGTACTTTTTCTGCATAATTTGATTAGAATTATTAATTAAATATTACGATTTGATTGTTTTTTATTTTAAAATTTATAAACTAAAAAAACATATATACAGTCGAATTGAGAAACCTCATTTTTTGAAGTCGGTTAAAAATAAAACGAAACATATAAATTGAATACAGTAAACAATGCGACACGACAGTGACAGATGCGGCTGAATGAGCATCCATGGCCAAGAAAAAATTAAAAAAAGATAGTTTAGATAACTTTCTTGCTCTGGCACACACGGGTCGCGCGATTTTGTCCGAACATTTATTTCCGTTCCGAGCGTGAGAAACAGAAAAAACTTCATTCACATGCCACGAACAATCTGTGTGTGGTACGCCAAAAGATTTTTTCTCTTCAAAAACAATTTCATCAATGCTTCCAATTGAGGGTTGGCGGATGACGACTTTGAATGATTCTGCTGATCTCTTCCAGATGATTTAGCCGGTGCTGAGTGCAAACTTGTTATGTAGTTTTTAGTTACGGGTTAGAAGGGACGCGTGCCTTTCACTTTTTATGTCTGTCTCTCTCGCTCTTAGGCGGGCTAACCATGCCCGAGTGGAAGGGACGCGTGCCTCTCACTCGCTCTCGTTGTGAGCGCATAACGTGAGCGGAGCGTAACGCAGTTTCTTGAAGTGTCACCCGGCAAACCAATTTATAAGACGTTGTCACGTCAAAAATAGATAGTTACACATCGATTGCAAAAAATATTAAACATGATATAATATTAAAGTGAAATGATATAATATTAAGGTTATCAGACCATTTTTTCAATAACAAATGACAACTGACAACACTGTAACAATATTACGTAACAAATTTGTACCAGTCTACAAAATAAATATGAACCAAGTATTGTAGCAAGTAGATTTTTACCTACTCATTAATGAGCGTGTTAGAATCTCTTAGGATTCTGTGCTGTTATGACCCAATTTGTCAGGATCGCCTTAATTCTGTGAACTTAGATGTGAATGTGCTGTTATTTACTTAAAAGGTAGTAGGATGAATAGAAAGAACCAATTGATGATATTTGCTCACACTCGCCAAAGTCATAGCGCCGCCCCTCCAACTACACAATAACAAGTAATGGCGGAATAGGCGGTGGATTTGACCACGTTGAATTACTTACTCGTTATTAATATACGTTATACAATATTATTTATTACTTATATTTAACCTTATTATTTATAACAATATTATACTTATTATATGATTCCGGAAATACATCAATTCCTTTCTTTTTACATAACAATATCATATAATTCTCGATTTGATCGATAATAAACACACATTTATTCACTTTTAACGTTAGGTTAGGGGTTCCTTGGAACCCCTAATCTAACAAGCGCATATCGCCTTCGCAGTAAGAAATATAAATGTGTACTCAGTTCTATAACCGCGCTAAGAGCAGTTTCGATTTCTGTATCGGACATCTTCACGTTGGCCCTGACGGAACACAACTAGTTCATTAGCCAACGTGTGTACGCCTCAACGAATTTGCAGTCCAACGTTGGTACGAGCGTTGGGACCAACGTGTGGAGCCGGCCTCACAGTTCCGCCAATGCCACGATAAGCGCCCTGTAAACGATCAAATTTGTTTGACAAATTTGTTTGTAAAATTTTACGTTTTCATCAAACATCAACGCAAACGGTCAAACAACACTTCAAACAAATTTGTCAAACTAACTTGCAGATTCAGTTTTCTCCTTGTCGTGACGTGACGTGCTGAGCGCTTAAATATAATGAGTAATACAGATGACGCATTTTTGGCATTGACTCTAGCTTTGTGTATGAAAAGAAAAAAAAGAAGGCGATGGAGTAGAGAATGGTTGAAGTTAAGAGAAAAATTTACTCACGAAAATTTGCTACGCGAAATATTACGCAAAGAACCAGAAGACTACGCAAACTTCCTGCGCATGGATCATAAAACTTTTGAAGAATTACTAACATTACTCCGTCCTCGCATTGAAAAGATGGACACCGTTATGCGCAAATCTATACCAGCTTCTCAAAGATTATCAATTACTTTGAGGTACCTAGCCAGTGGCGCTGATTTCGAAGATTTAAAATTTACAGGCTGCATTGCACCTCGTACATTAAGCGACATTATTATTGAAACGTGTGAAGCAATAAATGAAAAACTAAGGAACAATATTCAGGTAAGGTTTTAATTTGAAGAAAAATACATATTAATATTAATTAAAATGAATAAAAACTTTCTAAGTATTTTGCTGCTGTATCAACTTCAGTATTTTCGTTTGTTTGCGTATTTGGAATATGAATCATCACTGGCTGTTCCGTATCCGACAAATATGTTTGTTCTATTGGAATTAATTGTGATGCTTGGGGAACAGGAGCCTGAGTGTGAGCGATAGGAGATTGAATGTGCGGAATGGAAGACGGAGTTTGTGGAACCGGAGACTGAGTGTGAGAGATAGGAGATTGAATGTATGGAACGGGAGATGGAGTTTGTGGAACAGGAGACTGAGTGTGAGAGATAGGAGATTGAATGTATGGAACGGGAGATGGAGTTTGTGGAACAAGAGACTGAGTGTGAGAGATAGGAGATTGAATGTATGGAACGGGATATTGACTGCTCGGATTAATTATAACTGAATGTCTGCAAAGATTTCCTTCTTCCCCTTCAAAGAGTATTTCGTTAATGAACTTTTCTGCCAGTCGTCTTTGTTCAGCAGACATCCGTTCTAATTTAAAGGCCCAGTTTCTTGCCATTGCTTGAAATTCATTTTCAGGTTTTTTGAAATGATCCCTGGCTAATGTAATTAAGTCATGTTGCAAGTCCACCTTTTTCTTCTTCTTTGGTTGCACTGGATTCGTAGATGCCGACGAAGGTGTTGCAATTGATGATTGTGATGATGATGATGATTGCTAGAAATTAAAATAAAAGTGTGATAAGTATTTTCTGTTTTAGGTACCCAGAACACAGGAAAATTGGAAGATGTTGGCACGACAATTTGGAAATAGATGGAACTTTGATCATTGCATTGGAGCTGTAGATGGGAAGCATGTCACTTTAGAAAAACCTGAGCATTCCGGTTCCTACTATTATAACTACAAAGGAACATACAGCATAGTACTTATGGGTATAGCTAATGCAAATTATGAATTCATCATGGTTGATGTCGGTACAAATGGCAGAGTGTCAGATGGAGGAGTAATCCAAAATCCAAAATTTTGGCAATATTTTGAGAATAATCAGTTGCAAATTCCAGAGCCAGATGAATTGCCGAATACTAAGAAAATAATGCCCTATGTGTTTGTGGGCGATGAAGCTTTCCAATTACTTCCAAATTTCATGAAACCTTACAACAAACAAGTGTTAAATGATAACAGAAGGATATTCAACTATCGATTATCTCGTGCTCGACGAATTATTGAAAATGTATTTGGCATTCTCACGACTCGTTTTAAGATTTTCCAAAAGCCTATTAAATTATCTCCTACAAAAGCAAAAATTGTAGTTATGGCGTGTTGTCATCTACATAATTTACTTATGAAACAAAAGAATTACATTCGCAATGGAGAAGTAGACATAGAAGACTGTGTTGCGGGGACTGTCATGCATGGTACTTGGAGAAATGAGCCAATGTTGTTAAGCATTGAGCGTACTCGAGCTGGAAATAGCGCTGCACTAGCAAAACAAGTAAGAGATGATTTTTGTGAATATTTTAACACAACGGGTGCTGTTCCATGGCAAAACAAATGTTTAGAGTAATTTTATAAGTTGAATGTGTAAAAAATATCTCACAATAAACTGTATTACTAGTTTACCTGTGTTTCTGTTACTGTGCTAATTCCTGATTCTTCCTCCATTTGATCTTGCAGAAATTCTAATTCTTTGTAATACCATAGTGTCGGTACATACAGATCATCGGTACCAGAACCAGAAATCATAGACTTTTTACTTTGTTGTTTTCACGCTTGAAACTTGTACGTAGTATATTAATTTTTTTTTTCACTTCTTCCTCCGTAATGTTCCGGCGACAGATCTTCAGTAAATTTGTCATTTTTTTTTACTGCTGCGCTTCTCTTGTTTCTGTCCATATAATCTTTCGATTTTATTTTCCATAACATCGGCATGTCATGATAAATAGATATGAAATGCAACGTAAATTCTTTGTTCGAAAGATACTCCACGCTGTTGTCGTCACTGAGCGTAGCGTCCTCCATGATGCCAAACCAACGACTGAGATTATGTTTGACAAACACCGCCGTTTACGTTCAAACTTGTTTGTCAAACACGACATCAATCCAGATTTTCTGCAAACGCGACAAACACGTAGATTGTTTGACAAACGCTTCAAACAAAGCTGCAAACGATCAAATAATTTGACAAACACGTTGATTTGTCAAACAAATTTGATCGTTTACAGGGCGCTTTAAATTAATGATCGGCCGTCAAACAAAGAGATAGGGGCCAGTAATAAAAGTATTGTACAGTAATAGGAGTGTGTTCAGGTGTATTTTACACATTTATTTGTTCACAAAAGTGCGATACTCATATTCATATTAATTTATTCATACAGATGCTAGTACACGTCAATGTTATTTTTACAGTGAATTATGTATATCATAATTGTAAGAACTACAAAAAAAAACAATACAATAAAACATAATAATTCATAACTTATCCGATGGCAGCTTACATAGTTTAAAAATGTCAATTGTTATCATAATAAATAATAATATATTAAGAAATTGGAAACAGATTTAAACATAATAATAACTCATTAGGACAAAAAAAATAGGCTAAAGCGCCTAAAAGTACTTCAGTGTAAGTACTTACATTGTTTCCTGTCGAGACGTGTATTTCATTTTAATTTCATAAAAAGCTTGGCTATTAAGTTTGAGTTTAGTTTTGAAAATGGGTAGTGTTAGGGACTCTAGTACATATTACATAATGATATAAAGATAGATAAATAGAAAACTCTTTACTCTATTACACAAACATATACAAATATTACAGTAAGGTCAAACTGAAAGTTCTTAGAAAATCAAAAACTGATTACATTAGCCAGTTATTAGTTTTATTATATCTTTTCAAAATATTGTCCATTCACGTCAATACACCGCTGCATCGATGGAACCACTGGGAAAAGCACTTTGCCCACTCGTCCTTAGGGGTCTCTTCAATGGCATCGCGATACGCAGCCACCGCTTCTTCAGCATTCATAAACCGCTTTCCTTTAAGTTTTTCTTTAATTTTTGAAAATAAATAAAAATCACAAGGCGCGAGGTCGGGGCTATACGGCGGGTGACCCAGTAATTCAACGTTTGATGTCGCCAAATAGTCGATCGTTCGCTTGGCGGTGTGCGATGAGGCGTTGTCGTGGTGAAGGAGGATCCTACTGCGAGGTCGTTTCTTTCGAACTTTTTCCAAGACAAGTGGCAAACAATTGGTAGTGTACCATTCTGCAGAAACTGTTTTCTGATCCTCTAACACAATTGTTGCGAAATGACCTATCTTTCCAAAGAACGAGGCCACCATTTTTTTCCCCGCACTTCGATCTCTCTTCACTTTAGTTGGCAACTCCTCGAAAGGAAACACCCACTGAGCAGATTGTCTTTTGGTTTCAGGATCATAACAGTAAATCCAGCTTTCGTCACCTGTTAGTATGTCGAACACAGCATTTGAGTCACCTCCGTTAAATCTTTCAATCATTTTACGGCACCAATCCACACGATGGAGTTTTTGAGCCTCAGTCGAATTATGAGGTATCCACCGGGCGCAAAGCTTTCTGACCGCTAAATGTCCGTGTAGGATTTTGTGCACTTGACTCATACCGATGCCTAAGCTTGTCCGAATCTGCTGATAGGTCACTCTTTTGTCAGTCTCTATCATACGCCGCACAACACAGATGTTATCTTCAGTCGTCGCCGTAGAAGGCCGTCCCTCACGTAAATCATCAGTGAGATTAGTGCGACCACGTTTAAACTCATTAAACCAGTTGTAAACAGTCGCACGAGATGGGGCTTCATCGTGAAAGGCCAATCGTAGTCTATCATAACTTTCTTGTTGACTTAAATGACATCGAAAGTCATAAAAAAATCATTGCACGAAATTTTTCTCGTGTTCAATTCATGTTGACGTGACACAGACAATTTTCAATTTGCCGCCAAATCGTAATACAAATGACAAATGAATGCACCAATCTACTAACTTTTTGACCTGTTTTCAAATAGATTAGTGAGTAGCGCGAGATATACTACTTACCTGTGCCTACATAGCACCAATCTACTAACTTTTTGACCCGACTTCAAATAGATGAGTGAGTAGCGCTTATAATAATGATTTTAGTTTATTTTTCGCTTTTGAGTGCCTATTTATGGTTTTGAAGTCGGTTTAATTTTTTGTACGAAAATTGTTTATTTTACTCTTTTTAGTGTACAAGAACAAAATTAAAAAATTTGATTAACCCCCGTCTACCTTGGATTTGTTTTCTGTACAACATTCTACTAGTCAAGCCCTTTCATTTGATACCCATATAAAGGGAGTTGTGAAAAAAGAAATGTATTTCGGCATTTTGTGGAAGCGGACATCTTGGATTTGAATTTTTTCATAGTGTAAAGTATTCTACTAGTCAAGCCCTTTCGTTTGATACCCACATTAAGGTAGTAATGAAAAATATAATATAATTCGCCATTTTGTCGTGGCGGCCATTTTGGATTTGAAATTTGTTAAAATACATAGTATTCTACTAGTCAAGCCCTTTCATTTGATACCCAAATTGAGGTAGGTTGTGAAGAAATATTTTGTCCGCCATTTTGTAGAGGCGGCCATATTGAGTCGACAGGGTCGAGATTCATAACTTTCGTGAAATCTACAACTGCGTCATCCAGATAATTGTACGCAAATTTTCAGTTTTTGGTTCATATTTCAAAAACCACTTGACCGATTTTGATAAGATTTATATGGGACCATTTGGAAAGCATACCCATCCGAACACAAAAAGAAATTTTAAAATCGGTGTAGAGGTTCTCGAGAAATCAGGTAACATACATAAAAAAACCATAGGGGTCGAATTGATAACCTCCTCCTTTTTTGGAAGTCGGTTAAAAACTGTACGGAAATTTTGAACATAAAGAAAAAAAAATATTTTAAAACAAGTATTTATTACCCGCCTCGCGACGGGGGGGCGTTAGTATCCCCGCAATTTGGCTCTAGTGATGAGCCGGAAATCAGCATCGCGTCTCCTTCTCGAAAGCCTATTCCTAGACGGAGTGCGACGACTTGCGACTGTCGTGACGTGACTTGCGACGCGTTCTGAAAACGTTAGGTGCTGCTGCGTTTTTAACGCTCGATTCCCGGAATTGTTCATACCTACATAATATAATGTTACTATGGCAATACTTAATTTTACAAAACAAAAAATCAAACTTATAATCCGTATATATAACTTTGATTTTTTGATAGTCATAGTGACGTCATATCAACATTTTCAGGGTGGTCGGCACTCCATACGATTGTTGTCGCACAAGTTGACCACTATTTTTGATTAATTTTCTTTAAATATGTCAATATATCAAACTTGTATACCTCTATACGGAGAATCATCATAGTTACGCTCTATTAACAATTCCGGAAATCGGGCATTTGATCCCGCAGCGCAGCAGCGTCTTATAAAGTTTGTCGTCTCGTCTCAAAGTAGGCACTCACAAAGTGTTTGTATGTGTCAATAAAATTTTAGCTCTTTCTACTGACTATAAGCAATATGAAAAGTACATTACTTTGTCTTTGAGCCCTGTGCTTTCTCGCTAGCCCAAAGTTTGACCAGCAATATCCCATTAAATTGACCCACAGGTCTACCGCCTCACTCTCCTAGTTTCTGCTTTCGAAAGCAGACAGCTGCATTTCTGCTTTCCGTATGCAGCCAAACTGAAAACCGATATAGATGTCTCCTTTCATCGGCGACAGCCGAAAGCAGAAAGCAGGAGAGTTATGCGGTAGACTTGCGCTGGTCTTTCTTATCTTGTCATTCTATCACATGACAAATAATACTTCTGAAGTTGTAGGACTCTGCGAATTCCGCCTAAGGAAGTAGGTACCACACTATTGCCAGTTATTCTAACGCCAAGCAGAAACAGTCCACTAAATGTCCCTACTGCTGGGCTCTCGGATCTTTTTCTCACAAGGAGAGAGTTAAAGCCATAGTCCACAATAATGGGCCAGTACGGGTCAGTGAATGACGCATGACCTCGTAAGATGACCAACATGCACCTAGACGACCTGTCGGTTTCCTCACGGTGTTTCACTTCACCGTTAGCCGCTTACGTGGCTTCGAAGAGACAGTAGTGCGCGTGAGAATCGAACCAAAGGCTCCGGATCCGCAGTTGCTGTTCTTCTGACTAGACCAGCCGTACCTTACTAAACCAGTTGTAACTTTAGTATCTTCTCCGTTGACCTAAATTTTGAAATGCAGTAGATGCCAACTGAGGCCGACTGTCATAAGTCAAATGTTTACAAAAGCTGGTTTTTCTTATTTTGTCATTCTAGTGCATGACAAATAATACTTCTGAAATTGTCCCAACCAACCACACTGTTGCCAGTTATTGTGCCGCTAAGCAATAATATGCAAACATTACTGTGTTCCGTTTTGAAGGGTAAAGTTTCCAAATAAATTACAGGGCAAAGAGCATAAACAATCTTAACATACCTCTGGGTGACAAACGTAGGTTCTTGTACAGGCTATGTGATTTTTTACTATCCAACAAATGTCCCGCTCGTTCCTTCACTGTACCTCTATGAAATAATATATGTGTTAATTGTTTTTTTTTCCTTTCCAGGGTATTCATAACATACTACGATCTTCTTCATTCCAACGTAGCGATAAATGGCGCAACCAGAGAAGGTCTCGATTGATCAACTCGTTGATGGACAAAGCCACTCACAGTCATATTCCAAATATTTAAAACACTTACGCGACCAAGCAATGTACATGTACAATCTTACATTCGAATCGATATTAATATTTTCAATGTTCTTCACTTAAGGTAACAAACATAAAAAGTGGGCTTAGATTGAGGTTATGAGAGATGTTGTACAGTACCGTACGTACTTTTAAGAAAAGCTGAACAATTTTGAGTACAATAAAATAGTTTTCAAATGTCGCGCTTGTTACGTGAAAAGAACTTGAATAGACAACTTTGTTACTAATTACTATGGAATTTGGATGTGATTTGCGATATTATATTTTACTATACATATAATTTTTTGTATATAAATTTTGAAATCTATATCTATACTTATAATAAAACTGTAACGGGTCGAATTCTGTACATTGAAGATATTTTGAAAAAATTTTTTTGGGGCACTCCATAGTCGATACTGATGGCGAAACTGCATTTTTTTTCTTTCATGTCTGTCTGTCTGTCTGTCTGTCTGTCTGTCTGTCTGTCTTTCTGTATAGGGATCACGCATCACGCCGAAACTACTGATTCAATTCAGCTGAAACTTGGCATGATTTTAGTTTATACTAAGGACATTGCTGTAGGCTACTTTTGATCCCCAAATTCTGATCGGTTTTCTTGCGAGAGGGGTTGAAAGTCAGAATGTGTATTTGGTTGTAACTCATGTTTGCGTTGTTTAATTTCATTAATTCTTTTTTTGTTAGAAAGAACACATTTTTTATATTGTCCCGTCAAAATTTGAACAATATCGGTCTATTGGTTCGGAAATTACAAAAACATTAAATAATAACGACACGCGCGGCGCGTTTGGTACATACTAACTTCTAAGTATTCTGTGTATCACAGACGACCCACAGAATATCTAGATTCTAGATTCTAGAAAGTGCCCACGTGATCGCGTCGCGTCGTCTTGGATGACAAAATAATTGTCAAAAATATATTTTTGTGTGGAAAACCAAACATCATTCGGTTATAATCGACTTCAAACAAGGAGGATGTTCTCAATCGGGTTGCATGTTTTTTTATTTGGTTTTATTTTACGCGATAACTCCGCTAATTGTTAGTTGATTTTGATAATTCCTGTTTTGTTTGGTTGAAAATACTTCAAAGGTGATCTTAATTATCGAAAACAGGAGGTAGTTTTCACATATCAACAAAAACTAAAATAAGCTTAGATTTATCTGTACGACATAGTTATACCTTCTTATAAAATTTAGTCGAATGACAGAATTAAATTACCTGTCATTGAAGTAGATTTTGTATTTTGGAGAAAACATATCAGCATAATAAGTAACAGCATAAACAACCCATTAAATGTTCCCACTGCTGGGCGTCGGGGCCTTCTCTCGCAAGGAGAGAGACAAGGCTATAATCCACCACGCTGGGCCAGTGTCGGTTGGTGGATGACATATGACTTAGAACTTAGATTATAGGTAGATTTCGGTTTCTTCACGGTGTTTTCCTTCGCCGTTTTAATTACCGGCATTACAAACATGACTCTGAAAATAGTGGTGCGCGTGGTTTTGAACCCTGGGTCTCCGGATCGACAGTCGCCGTTCTCCCGACTAGGTCAGCTGTAACTTACTAGACCAGCCGTAACTTATTAGAATACGTATTATTTCAATCCAAATACTGTTTAAAATTTAAAGGTAGTGTTCAACAAGCTTCGGTGACCGAAGCAGACCGTTGTTAGGGTTCCGTACACAAAGGGTAAAAACGGGACCCTATTACTGAGACTTCGCTATCCGTCCGTTCGTCCGTCCGTCTGTCACCAGACTGTATCTCAAGAACGGTGATAGCTAGACAGTTTTTTTTAAAATCTTTATTTAAGGACTTTATCACAACATGATAACCTAGACAGTTGAAATTTTTCGCAAATGATGTATTTCTATTGCCGCTTTAATCATGGCGGAACGTATCAAGTGATCGGGTTGAAATTTGAAATAGAATTAGATTACAGTATGAAAGAACACATAGGCTAAACATTGCCTATGTATAAGTGCTCTATGTATTACGTAACAAACATCCAAACAGTGGCATTCATAATATTTACAGGACAACGTTGGAACGGCTGAACATATTTGGATGGAATTCAGAAACACACGTAGTTTGAACTCAGAAATAGCAAATCGGTTACTTATAGGTCACTGTGACGTAGGAAAGACTAAGCAAATTTGGTAGAAAATTGAAACAGAAATAACTCATAGTCTGAAATGCCACATTTATGTATTTATTACCTATCAACCTGAAAAGAAGCATGGGCCCTAAGGAAACAAATATTAACTATCACGTCAAAACGGCACAACGATATGGGTTGACATACGAAACACATATAGTTTAGAGTCTAAAATTTCACATGGGCTAATAAGTCTACATTTTCATTTAACTCCATATTAATATAAGCATATATTTTCGTAAGGAACTTAATGTGATGGTAAGGTAAAGGCAAAAAATGAAAAATATATGCACCCGTTTTGGCGTAGATAATATAGGTGATTTGCGTTCACAATCAAAATAACAAGCAACATAATATTCTCATTAGACGGCGCTAATGCCAGTTTAAATCTAAAAGCACTAAAGGCCATTTAAGTCGATGTTTTGCGTGGTATGTATGTATTTTTTCTTTCATCACTAGGTGGCGTTACTGGTATTCTAAATTGTACTAATAAGTTTTTGCTGCTAAAAGGATTATGATGCCAAATTTGGATTCTTTCGTTCTTGATTTTTTTCTGTGTTACCTACAATTAAATTCATACATTAACATTTCACTAGGACTTGGCTTAGATTTACAAGTTCAACTTGCTTGAATATCATTAAAACTAAAAATTTTAATTATTTTGATTCCACACAGGCTTCGTTCAAAATTTTACGCCGGCGAAGTCGCGGGTAACAGCTAGAAAACAGCTTGCGGATAAAAAGAAATAGGTAAATAGGTATCAGATCATGCACATTAGCTTCAGACTTTTCATAATGTATCCTATAAAAATCCTACAAACTTAACACTTGCGGCTATGTTCGATACTACGAAACCTTACTAAGTATGTTTGATTTTGTTTAAAAAAAGAAAAATAAAGATGATTAAATTAAATAATTTTTTGTGTGGAAAAACAAATTCACTCAAACTCAAAGGTTTTTCAATGACTATTTATCCAAATATTTGACGTACGATACTTCCCATTAATGTATAAGTCAGTAACATCTGCTTACGCGAACGAAGTAGCGGGTTCAGCTAGTAGTTGGAATATTACTGCTTACTTGTTTTTCTATTTACTAATACTTTCATGGAATTGTAACATAAATGTAACGGAAATGTAACGGAAATGTGAATTATAACATAAATGTATACCTATTTATATATATCTATTATTTAAAAATATGACTATTAAATTTATTACTTAATTGCAGTGATTTGTATATTTTATTTATATATCCATCCTACCATTTTCGCTATTTCGCGGCATCCTATTTCTAGACATCGTTCGAGGAAATCGTAAAACATCTCACATTTGTTTAGGAAGAGTTTTGAGGATATAATGGCAAGAATAAACTAAGATCAAATCAATCAAAAAGTTTCCACACCGTCCCATATCCGTTTAATACAGTTTTAGACTGCAGGCCCGTCAACAAAATTTATGGGACATCCTCCATCCATTTATCCTACACAGGTCTCCTGCTGTATCAGAACAGCAGGAGACCTGTGTAGGATGATAGAAGGGTATAAAGTAATAAGATTGAACACTATGCCGTCACTTGTAAGCTGTCCAACTGAGTGCAGTTTAAGAGGGGGGGTTCTCAACCTCGATCATTTCTCCTTGTCGCATGATTTTTGTACGGCGTTGCGGAATAATAGATTAGAAGAGGTATTGAAACAATAAAAATGATAAATTTTAAAATTCTAATTGTTAGTTTGTGAAAAAAATTCATGATTTTCCGACGATTTACAGAGTAAATTTGGTCATTTGATTATGTACGGCATTGGTTCCATACAGTTTCAATACCTCTTCTAATACATTATTTCGCAATGCCGTACCAAAATCATGCGGCAAGGAGAAATGATAGAGGTTTAGAACCACCCCTCTTCAACAGCACTCAGTTGGACAGCTTACAAGTGACGGCATAGTGTTCAATCTTATTACTTTATACCCTTCTATCATCCTACACAGGTCTCCTGCTGTTCTGATACAGCAGGAGACCTGTGTAGGATAAATGGATGGAGGATGTCCCATAAATTTTGTTCACGGGCCTGCAGTCTCTTTGGGATAATATCAACGACATGGAAAAGTAGAAGAACCAACTACTGCTCACTTGTATGCGGTTGAAACAACACTCAGAGGAATAGGTGACATTTGAACCTAATCGACCTCACGTTTGAGAAATCAGACATTCTCGCGAATGGCCCATATCGGCTATCATCGAACCACTTAAATATCTATATAATTGAGAACGAACCTGAACGAAGAGATTTGACTCTACTTTTGTGATACAAACGTCAAGGTTGTAGAATACGTTGCATGACTGGGTTTTTCCCGATAGTTACAATCTTTGTGTCTCAAATCGAGAGTGAATCGGTTTCTTCTACGTAAATACGTTCCATCGTAGACCACATCATCGTTTAAGATCAGGCAAGATGGCGGTCAAGTGTAAACCTATTATAGTTAAAAAAAATTGAATGATAATGTAGTGACAGGACGAGCATGCGCCTGATGGTAAGCAACAGGTTTACATAACAGCGTTTGAATATGAACAATCCAAACTACTGCACTGCGTTTGTCTGCCAGATTATAAGATTATTAATCTTGTTGTCCCTCAGACCAACTTAGATCCTCAAAGCGTTGCTCAGTAATGTCTTGCTCTTCAGACCGAAACAAAGTGAGTTTGGGCATTACTGCTGCTTGGGGATAGAATATACTGGAAAAGCCAATCTTTGGTGTGTAAAATATGTATGTACAGCATGAGCCCCACTTTAAGTTTCTATTAGGAGGCATCCATAGATTACGTGAGGTAAATTTGACGATTTTTCGACACCCCTTCCCCTGGGTGAGATTTTGTTCAACCCCCTCCCCCCTCCCACGTGGGATGTTTACACATTTTTTACTCAATTTCTCTCAGTTTTCTCACAGCATTAACAATTTTTTTTTAAGAAACAGAAATACAAACATACAGTGCATTCTCTCACAAGCAGAGAGTCAAAACCATATTCCACCATGATCAAATGCATTTTCCAACCTGACAAATGCCACATGTTATCAAAAGAAGTATTTCTGAGAACACGCCAATGTCTTAAGATTTTTCTGTCACCCTTAAAGGTATTAGTATAACACACCCATCACCCACACATAAAAGAAGTTAGTTTTGTCCGAAATAACCGATTTCATTTGTGTGAAATCAACTAAACACACTGTTCCAATGAATCAGCTAGGTATTACGAATATGTCGTCGAGGTAAGCAACTTCGAGATTTTTATTGACATTTCAAAAACTAATACACTGGGAACATCCCTAGAGTTCCTATAGTCGTATAGACTACGATCTACGACCCTCGAGAAGGAGGAGCTTATACGACCCTCGCGAGGGTCGTTTAAGGGCAGGATGAAAAACTGGCAGCCATGGTAAACTGGTAATGATTTTGACTCTTCATGCTCCAATAGCTGCGTGTCACTGTGCTGTTATGTGGCAGGCATGTTGGTTACCATCAGGATCATGTCCTGCTCGTCTCGTCACCTTAAATCTAAGCTTTAATAAACTATTTTCGTACAAAAACTTAAACCGGCTTCAAAACCATAAATAGGGACTCAAAAGCGAAAAATAAACTAAAATCATTATTATAAGCGCTACTCACTCATCTATTTGAAGTCGGTGCCAGGTAGTGGATAGATACTACTTACCTGTGCCTACTTACATGTGCTTACAAAGCATCAATCTACTGACTTTTTGACCTGACTGGCACCGACTTCAAATAGATGAGTGAGCTACTCACTCATCTATAATAATATTTTAGCTTATAATAATGATTTTAGTTTATTTTTCGCTTTTGAGTGCCTATTTGTGGTTTTGAAGTCGGTTAAATTTTTTGTACGAAAATAGTTTCTTAAAGCTTAGGGCAGTCAGGATCGAGTTTCATAACTTTTGAGAAATCTACAACTACGTCATCCAAAAAAATTTTAGTAAAGTTTCAGTTTTTGGTTCATGTTTCAAAAACCATCAAATAAAAAATCATCATCCATTCATCAATGGCGTAATTGTGCTCGCCAAACATATAACACTAACATAGCACAACGGGATAGAAGCCAGAAATTAATAGACGATGAATCAGATGACAAATAATATGGTACAACCGATAAAAAGTTAAAAAAGAAGAAGAAGACTTTATCAGCTGACTATTATTATCATTGTATAAATTCAGACCAATGGAAACTGTGTTACCAGACATATTGCATGCCTCTAGAAGAAGAGGCCAGTTTGTATGGGTCAATTATTTAAATATTTTGTATCACCTTATCTTACCTACAAACAACAATAAAGATTTTTGTATTTGTATTTGTACCGTTATCTATAAGATTTATATGATACCATTCGGGAAACATACATCCGAACACAAAAAAATAATTTAAAATTGGCACGAGAAATCAGGTAACTACATAAATACATAAAAACTACATGGTAATCAAATTGACAACCTCCTCCGTTTTGGAAGTCAATTAAAAAGAAAAATCAATTCACAATAAGTGGAGATAATCGTATCGCGTAATAACCGTAACTTAAATACAAATAAAAAGATTAATTAAAAATACATTATAAAAACAAGCTTTTATTTAAATGCTCTTAAACGAAGAAAATTAACTTTGAATGCAATCAAACCCACCGGTTCATTTCTGTTCATACACATTTTATAATTTAATTATTAAATATAGACATAGAGTGTTTTAAATCAATATTTAGATAAACTCTTCATTGCACTTAACAAAACAATATTAAAAATAGAGTAGCAAATGGCGATTGTTTTTCTCCGAAAAAAAAAAAAAAAAAAAATGTGAGTATTGCATTCAAAATGTATTTTCTTCATTTAAGAGTATTTAAATAAAAGCTTGTTTTTAAATAATTGTTTTATTTAAAAAAATTGTTTTAATTGAGTCTGTGTTTGATTTTGGAGTTTTCTTTCTCCTAGACAGATTGCAGACCAGTGCTATCGACGCCCATTTCACCTATTTTACCTATCTCTACAAAACTCCTCAGCTTAACATATATAGGTCCTGGATATCAAGTAACATTAGAGTGCTTGGCAAGACTATTTAAACGAGTCGAAATTCGATGAACTTGTCTTGTTTAGTTTAGGAGTTCCTATGGTCGCCTTCCGATTCCATCTTGAGATCAGCTCCATGCAGTAATATGGTACAATATTATTGCATTCTCGCCGAAGTTACGTAAGTAAAACAAATAGACTATTCAAACGAATTGAAATTCGATGGATTTATTTTGTTTAGAGTAGGAACTCCTATGACCACCTTCCGACTCCATCTTGAGACCCTGGCTGTCATGTAGCACAAGAGTCCTGGTCAAGGCTATTCAAACGAGTTGAAATTCGAAGGATTTAGTTTAGAGTTCATATGACCACATTCCGACTCCATCTTGAAATCAGCTTCCTGACACCTGATATTATAGCATTGTCACCGAAGTAACATAAGTATACCAAATTTCAATCTAATGTGAAGACAGGAAGTGGTCCTAATCGAACTCGCAAGATTTGTCCTACACTAACATACTAACAGGGCATGTAGAATAAAAGCTTATAAAAATATACAACCAAATTGAGAACCTCCTCCTTTTTTTTAGGTCTATTAAAAATAACACAGAGTTGCATACGAGATTCAATCCTACGACCTCAAGATAGTACAACCGAACCTTCTAGCCACTAAACTATTACAGCAGTCACTATAAAGAAGCTAATAGAGTAAGATCCCAGGGCCGACACACGTCACGTATTTTCTGATGAACAAAATGTGTACCTACCATTGAGTAGAGTTAGTACGTACTAAGAACACATGCTTACCCGCTAACTTGTATACGGTCAATTTTGAAATATGGGGTCCAGAAGGTACATAAAAACATTTATGTACCTACGAGATTATGAGATTAAGGGATGACTGGCCTCTTAGATCGGTCTGTATTTTTGGAAAAGGCTTTAAAATAGTTGTCTGATAAACATATATACAAATGGAGTTTGAGAATTTAAATGAAGTTAAGTCATTATTTTGGGAGTTTTAAACCGTCTGTTAAGCAAAACGGCCGACGTAAAGTGTCTGGGAGTATTGGGGACTTATTTTTAAATATATTACCTGTAACATACGTTAAAACCAGTTATTAGAAAATACGTAAAATAAACAGTGTATCTTCTGGTCCCCATATCTCAAAATTGGCCGTCTAAGCAAATTATCGGGTAAGCATGTGTCCGGTTGCCTGGAAGAGATCGCTCTTAGCGATAAGGCCGCCAGTTGTTTCACTAGATTTAAGAATTTATCGTTTTGTTTATTCATTTTTGTTTTTGTGTTGTGAACGATAAAGTGTTTCTATCTATCTATATCTATCTATCTTAGTACGTACAAACCCGAATATCTGTGGTACTAACTCTACTCAATCGTCCACACTTCGTTTATCAGAAAATACGTGACGTCTGGCGGCTCTGGGATCTTGGACTATAAGCTTAAACTCAGCGCAACATATTACGAATTACGACTCGAGAGTAATGTTATTGGTACGACAAATTGAAACTTTCTCGGCGAACAATGCTCTAAGTTCACTTTCGCTGACATTCAATTCGTGGGGTCATCGAATGTTACAGTGCATAAACGCGATTTGACGGCATTAGGCGTGGGATACAGTTACGTACGTCATTTAGATCCCTACCAGAACAAATACCATACTGTTAAACGAAATGGATGTGGAACGACTCCGTGTTATTGCATTCACCTCAATTTATAAGTGAGATTAGTCCGTCTGTTCTCTTGTGAGAAGTTATTCCTGTCTATATTGGTGAGATTAGTTCGTTTCTTATTAAGTAAGGACTTATTCCAGACTTTATGGGTGAGATTAGACCGTTTCTTTTCTTTCTCTGTTGTGCAAGCGATATAATTATATATGCTTTCAAATGTTAAGTGTGAATTATCCGCCAATAATTATATATTTATTTCTTTATTAAATATTTTTGGTATTGTTAGTTTTTTTTAAGTATAGTAGCAGTGCCCCGAGGTTTTACTCGCGTTGTTCCCGATCCAGATAATTTCCAAGATAACAAACACGTCGCTTAAATTACTTTTTAAACACTTATTTATGATCTATGTATGTACCAAATTTCATCAAGATTCTTTCAAAAATGTGTTCAGAAAAGAGTAAAAAACATCCACCCAACCATCATTACAAACTATTGTAAGATAGTGACGAGACGAACAGGATATTTTTCTGTAGGTACCCAATACGCGTGCCCATAGCATCTCAGTGTCACGCTGCTATTGGAATACGAAGAGTTCAAATCATTACCTAGTACTGCACTACGCTATAGTCATCCAGATAAATAAGATGAGTCATCTCTATCCCCTTTAATTTCTCTGGAAACATTCCCTTCAAAGTAGCACACTGTAGAATAACTCGCAAAGGTTACATGTTACTTTTTTTTAACTCTGCGAAGAGTACGACTACTTCTAAAGTTGACTACACAACTAAGTGAAGTGAGATTTCTCTGCACTTCCCAAAGTCTTAGATATCATTCCGCTATCGGTAATTAGATCAGCCAATGAGTGTCTAAAAGAAGGGCTAAAGTTTTCTAGTCGGTTCAGACTCGTACCTTTATATCAACTTCTCGCAAACGGTTGAACTTTGAAATTTCTAGATCCTATTCATTGGGAAACCTGATCAGGCATTTCAAAATAGAATACAGGTAATAGTAGTATCAGATATAAACTCGATAGGTATGAAGCTTTAGGACGATAGCCTTAGGACCCTTTAGCATCCATGATGACAATTTCTTGGAATATTATTCTATAAAAAAAGATAAGAAAATAAAATCAAACAAAATCAATTTCTTGCAACCATAGTACGTTCTTAGTTCTAATGCCGCCTATAGAGACGATCTTCTTAGCATTCCATGGATTCACCGTGCGGGCGCCGGGTCCATCGTGTGGCAGAGAGAAAAACTCGAGTAGTTCCCGAGACTTGTGACTCGGGCGTAGGTTTAAGGGCCCCTTTCCGACGTACATCAACACTCACCTTCACCACTCCTTTTTCTCTCCCTGCCCAGCCAAATCTGATATGAGCCTACTAGTGCAGCTTTAGATACTCGTTCTAGTATAGAACTTACTGCACTTCTGGATAAGCCAAGGTCTTTCAGTAGGTTATAGAGATTTTGCTGGTATACCTCTCGCTCCCACTTTTACAGCGTATAAACTAACTACATAGCCGTTTTTGTTAATTCGTTTAGGAGGTCGTAATACTTATTTTGTTTCATCGCGTGGTCTTTAGGTATATTAGTTTCCCACGGTACGGTAAGTTCTACAAGGACTATGCGTTTCGTAGCTCTAGAAAAAAGGAAAATGTCCGGTCTGGATGACGAAACACCCACATCCTCTGGGATTTTTGTAGTGCTTTTCATACGTGTCCATTAAAATAGTCCAATCAGGTGCTGTACCCAGGATTGAGTAAGGCTTGTTCCTGGAGTTTGAAGTTGAGCCTTCTTTACAAAGTTAATTTGTGTTTTGTTTGTCGTCAATCCCTTTTGGGCTCTAGCTACTGAAAGGCTCATGGCTTCACGTATGATTTCAAGTACTCTGTCATGACGCCGTGAGTAATGACCCTCATTTAGGAGCACCCTGCATCCCACCAATATGTGCCTTGCTGTACATATCGCCTCTCCACAAGTATAGCAACATTTTTCAGAGGCTTTTCCCCACCTTACCAAGTTACTCTGGTCAGGGAGGGTCATTTGGAATGCATTTAGATAACATTTTAATAAGGCAGGAGACCAGTCATAGAGCAAGGTGCGCCACTTTAGAGCTAATGGGATACAGAACTCACCTATGGTTAACCGCTCACTTTGCATTTCTAAATTCATAGCGTGCACTTTGTAACCGTCATTTTCGTCTTGTTGTAGAAAGGTTTTTACCATGTCTCGGTCTTCCCTTTTCTTTCTCATCTCTCATCAGTATTTTTTCTAGTTCAAACGTAAAAGTTAGTCAACACCACTGGTTATAAAGGTGAAAGAAAATCACGAGAAAGACATTTTTCGAGATCACGTGTCATCTGCCAACCTGCACTTGGGCATAAGTGGATTATGACGAATGATTGTGAGGGAAAACCAGGTCTCGTATGACAAAAACCAAAAAATGTGAAGTTTTTGCTAAATAAGCAGCAGTGGAAATGGCAATGTAATGTCCGTAATAATAATAAAGCTATTGAAAGTCACTTTTATATTCCAGACTGTAATTTAAGAGTATCCAAACTTTAACCCAATCCGTTCAGCTGTTCTGACGGGAATCAGCAACAATCATCCGAATTTTCACATTTAGTAGGATAGTCATGAAAGCCTTAGCAAGGACAAACATCCAAACTTTCTTACGGGTGGCACAAGACAGGAGTCCCTGTAGGAAGGTGGTATAGGACGTCGTAGTCACGACCCCCAGTAATGAGGATCTTATCAAGAGAAAGGATAATCATATCATTTAATGTCTATAATAATACGTTTTTATACACAACACCACAGGGTAAATTCACGACACAGGGAGCTCTGGTAAAAGAGTGATATAAAATCCTTCCTTCCAGTTCCGTAAAAATAAAAGTGTAAAAGATGCCCAGGCACAGATTCTGCGAGACGATTAATCCTTAATGTTTCGTGTACTGCGACAGCGAATCTTATTGCCATGGGATTCGGTTTAGAATTACGGTTCACAAAATTCTGTACGTCAATTCCATGAATGAAACTGATGAATGATGAAAACTAATTGTAACGTACGTCCCCAACCCAGTATAAAGGTTTCGTTGGTGAAAGATTGAAATGTTTTATTAAAAGTTGCAGTTACATAAGAAGACACTAAATCTTGATCTTCCTCATGCCCTTGTAAGGGGGGTCAAGCACCGGCTACGAAGCAAATCTCATTGCCGGGATCGGGTTCCGTACACTGACCCGGGGCAGTTAGGCATCCTTAGGCTCTATAGTATATTATATCTGTGCATTGAATATAAACCTTTGCTAATTTTTTTTCTAAATCTGAGTTGGTACTACCAATATCCGACAGGTGGCGTAGCAGGTAGCTGAAGAGGTTTTTTGTTTGAAATCGATATTCTCAGGAATGAGTGAACCGATTTCAGTCATTCTTTCACCGTTGGATATGTACGGGATCCCGATGAGTGCTATATAATATACCACGGGCGAAGCCGGGGCGGGCATCTAGTATAATATATATGGAATGGTTCTATTTTTGCCTTTTTTTTTGAGATCACAACCACATGAAAATGACATCGAATCATATACCCCAGTAATTAGATTCATTCTAAATTTACTATCACGGTCAGCTTACTAAGTTAACTAACCATGACGTAACTACTTTGTACTTGAACGAATTTTAACACTATCTCAAACAAGACATTTTTGAAGTTGCAGAAGTTCATAGTTGCCGCTGGCTGTGAGGAGGACCGTGAACTTACTGCTACTCATCCTATCGTTATAAAAAGCCAATGTGCTATACTGATCCACCAGCTTTGTTACTGGTGCATTAGAATACCACAAATAGTCACGCCAAAATCGTTTTGGTAATTTTGGAGCAAAAGGGTTACACCGGTCTGAACCCAGCTTTAGAAATAGATACATTGTCTAAAGCTCATAGCGAATGCAAGTTGGCAACCCTAGCCCACTGCAGTTGTGACGCAACAGAGGTCAGAAGCAAACAGGTGGCAAGCACCTCACTGCGGAAGATATGCACATTTCCTGGGTTATAAAGGTTCTAACCTATGCAATTACACTTAAACTCTTAGCGAGAATTAGTACTTAGGATATAATGGAAGTATAACCTCGGTTATACTTCCATACATTCACATTTGATACAATACAACAATTGTTAATTATAAGGCCGCAAAATACAGAGTCATCATCATCATCTACGGTCTACCAAACAAGACAAAGATGAATAAGTAGGATTTCTTTTATACGTGTATATATTTACGCACCACTGTATTTTCGAAGTTACGTGCGTAATGCCGCTAACTTAAAATAAAACGGTGAAGGAAGACATTGTGAGGAAACCGACATATACCTAGACTGTTCCGAGGTCATGATGTATCATCCATGAAATTGAATTGGAAGGCACATATTGTGATTCTCTGCAAGAAGCTTGGCAGCTCGACATATGCTCTGCATAGGCTTGCTCCAGCGGTAAAAAGAGACTCTTCTTACATCTTACCATGGATTAGTGGCATCAGTCTTGAGATATAGGATAATTTTTTGGGTAACTCAACGGATACAGGCTTAGCTTTCAAAGCACAAAAACGATGTATTCGTGCTATGTTCGGGATGTAAGTTACAGATAGCTGCAGACAAGTATTCATAGACAACCAAATCTTAACCCTTCCATGCCTGTATGTTTTTGAAGTTATGTGTTTTGTAAGGAACAACCCCCATTATTTTCTTCTCTTGAGTGACAAAGTGGAACGGAACCGACGTGATAGACACTTACACATCAACATGAGCAGCCTACACAGGCTGCTCATAGGCAAAAAAAAGATTAAGTGACAGCAGCAGACAGTTTTTTGTATGGCTCCTCTTCTATATAATAAGCTGCCAAATGCAATTAAAAAACTTAACTTATCCATGTTCAAAAGTAGGTTAAAAAAATACTGGTACGCAAATGCTATGACACTGTGAAAGAATTTTAAATGATAGGGAAATTAATTGGAATACTGGTGTATAGATTTTGTTTAATATGACATTTTGCATTCCATTAACTTCCACATTAAATTCCATTAGCCACATTAGTTATTCGTTATTTATTATTATTTATTTATTTAGTGTCCACTGTCTTTATTTTATGAAACTTTACAGTTAACTAATGTTAGATCAGATAATATATTGTAACTGACAGGTTGAATCAGATTAATCTATACTAATATTATAAAGCTGAAGAGTTTGTTTGTTTGTTTGTTTGTTTGCTTAAACGCTAGGATCTCGGGACCAGTACTGGTCCGAATTGAAAGATTCTTTTTCTATTGGATAGTCCATTTATCGAGGAAGGCTTTAGGCTATAGAAAATAACTCTACTATTAATTGAAGCGGAGCATGAAACAAGAATGTAACAAAATCGGGAAAAAATATTCCCCTTTTGAGAGTTTTCGTACGTTTCGTGCTTTGACATGACACATGACAGCATGTGTCAAAGATTGCGTCATTGAATTTCAGTAATCTGTGCCTCGAATATAAACCTTTGCTATTTTTTTTTTCTAAATCTGAGTTGGTACGACCAATTTCCGACAGGTGGCGTAGCAGGTTGCTGAAGAGGTTTTTTGTTTGAAATCGATATTCTCAGGTATGAGTGAACCGATTTCAGTCATTTTTTCACCGTTGGATATGTACGGGATCCCGATGAGTTCTATACTAATATTATAAAGCTGAAGAGTTTGTTTGTTTGTTTATTTGTTTGTTTGTTTGCTTGAACTTAGGATCTCGGGAAGTACTGGGCCGAATTGAAAGATTCTTTTTCTATTGGATAGTCCATTTATCGAGGATGGCTTTAGGCTATAGAAAATAACTCTACTATTAATTGAAGCGGAGCATGAAACAAGAATGTAACAAAATCGGGAAAAAATATTCCCCTTTTGAGAGTTTTCGCACGTTTCGTGCTTTGACATGACACATGACAGCATGTGTCAAAAATTGCGTCATTGAATTTTAGTAATCTGTGCCTCGAATATAAACCTTTGCTAATTTTTTTTTCTAAATCTGAGTTGGTACGACCAATTTCCGACAGGTGGCGTAGCAGGTTGCTGAAGAGGTTTTTTGTTTGAAATCGATATTCTCAGGAATGAGTGAACCGATTTCAGTCATTCTTTCACCGTTGGATATGTACGGGATCCCGATGAGTGCTATATAATATACCACGGGCGAAGCCGGAGCGGGCATCTAGTCTGTATATATTGTGAGAGTTCTTTGAGTAGTTATACAAATTTTAAATTTTATACATGTTGTCATTATTTTATACAAATTGACATTGTTTTATTATATACCTACATATTGACTTATTATTTTTTGATTTTCCTATATACAATGATATTCTTTGACGTTGCTCACACGGCTCAACTGCAAGAGCTACCTACTACTGCAAGACGAGAGGAGAAGTCCGCGAGTCCCAGCACCCAGCACCCAGAACAATTGTTCCCACTGGTTTTGTTTGGACAATTGTTTTTATTTATTTAGTGGAATTACGCACCTGACTTCGAAACGACAGTGGTAAGTGTGGAATTGCCCCGAGGCTCCGGATCGACAGGCACTTTTCTCCGCACTAGTCCAGCCGTATAATACATAAATATACAACGTGTGGCGAAAAGGTCCAACAATATTTGAATAGGTCATTCCAACACTGATGTGGACTTCATCTCCGAAGGTCTCTTTCCCCTCGGCACTTTAGATCGCGAAATAATACGAGTCAAAGTTTGACGTAAAATTGACCAGCTTCAACCCTAATACGCGGCGGCGCGGCGTGCGACGACGCGACGGAGCGGCGCGCGGCAGCCGGCAGTCAGTGACCGCGCAGCGCCGCCGGTGATTAGGGTTGTCAAATAAAATAATAAACAACGAATTTTTTACTTTGTATGGAAAAAAAATGTTGTGCTTTCGTGTCTAATATTCACATAATTTACTTAGTATAGATGAATTACAATAATACAGATGCGTTCTAGATTAGCATTCTTCATTGAAATCGCTGCGTCAAGTTCTTGGAGTGAAGCTTGTGTATAAATTTGTATGTAAATATATACCTGTAAAAATACACCTCCTGGCAACATCCAGAATCATAACAGTCATCTCAAAGGCCAAAACTGTACACAAATTCGGTCTACATATTTCCCACACTGATCTCCACTCCGCTTCTGCCCTAATCCGGCTTTCCTCTGCGATAGAGTAATGGACGGGAAATAGCTGAGCGGAATGATATTCTGAGAGTTGGTAGCACATTTTGGGAAGGTGTTTTAGGCAAGTTGAAAACGTGTCACTTAGTTCTTCTATTACAGGGTAGGCGAATCTTTGCGCATCAATGTGCCATTTTTTCTAAAAAAATTGTTTAATGGGGTCATTGCCGTGCCATCAAATAATTTTGACTTTCAGATTATTTTTTTCAGATTAGATCGATCGTCATAAAATACCTACTTAACACATTTTTACACATGTTTTATGATCGGCGACGTGCCTAAAATATTGTGTCGCGTGCCATCAATGGCACGCGTGCCATTGGTTCGCCTACCCTGTTCTATTATTTCCCCAACACGGAGGTACACACCTGGCTGGAGACAAGCGGGCCAAAATGAATGCATACATTTTTTAAAGTATTACAATAATAAATCAAATTAATCCTAATAAAATTTTCTTACATGTTACTTAATTCTTTAGTTAAAGTTTGGACTAATTTGAATTTTTAACGACACGAAGCTTGTACCATTTCTCATAGCGACATAGCAATTACAGTGGTAAATAAGGCCTACTTCCACGCATGTGTCTAGTACCATAAAAGGTTTTCATCGAGTACACAATCTCGCCTAATACGTATATAATGCGGCTTCGTCCACAACATTATACTGGTTACGTAAACGCTATCTACCTTTCGCAATACCACTCAGAGTAGATGCGGCACAAGTGGATGTTAAGTATGGTACACCATGGCGTTACATGAACGTGTTCTATGCACTTAATGGGCATTTAAATGAAGGTATAAATTTGAAGTGTCTTTTGACAATTATAGTCGTTAACTTAATCATATGTTGTTATTACGTAAAAGATAATATGGTTCTCCAAAGATAAAAGGTTCGGTTTTGAAATTTAAAAAAGAT
The DNA here is from genome assembly GCA_017562165.1 of Ectropis grisescens. Lineage (NCBI taxonomy): Eukaryota > Metazoa > Arthropoda > Insecta > Lepidoptera > Geometridae > Ectropis > Ectropis grisescens. The sequence continues at coordinate 31,071,635 of CM029767.1, forward strand.
CATAGAATGTAATTGGAACGAAACTGAAAGAAACAATACTAATGCTACAGTTAAAACAAACACATCTTATATAGTTTTCGCATTAAATCCTTATCTATACTAATTTAGACACACGGCTGTGTGGCCAGCCAAGTACAAATAAAAAAACTTTTTTTTAAGGTGTAATATTTTTCACGCACCATTTGTAGCTACTTTTGTCCGACCAATCATTAATTCCATGAAAAGCCAAATTAATTAATTTTTAAATCCCCACGTCTGTTATGGAGTTATAAAAATTTAATATGAATAAAAAATCCTAATTTAAAAAAAAAATGTTGCACTGGATGCAACGCAAAATTTAAAAAAAACAATACTTTCTTTCCGAGGTTGCCGTTAAATTAACTAGTTTTTCAGTTCCATAGTATCGTAGATAGATGGAGAGTTTTAGAGCTATACCTAAACTCTTCATGGGGTAGGGCATGTCCTTACAGTGGGACCTAGAAGTTGGCGATGATACTTATTTTTAACCACCGTCCAAAAAAGGGGTATAATAAGTTTGACGTCGATGTCTTTCTGTCTGTGTGTGTGTCTATCTGTGGCACCGTAGACCTCAAACGGATGGGCCGATTTCGATGCGTTTTTATTCGAAGGTTAATTAATTAAGGATGTTCTTAGGTATGTTTAGTTAATAACGACTCAAGATGGCCGCCTCCACAAAATGGCGGACAAAATATTTTTTTCACAACCTACCTCGATATAGGTATCAAATGAAAGGGCTTGACTAGCAGAATACTTTGCACTATAACAAATGTCAAATCCAAGATGGCGGCGAATTACATTATTTTTTCACTACTACCTCAATATGGGTATCAAACGAAAGGGCTTAACTAGCAGTATACTTTGCACTATAACAAATTTCAAATCCAAGATGGCCGCTACCAGAAAATGGCGAAATACATTTCTGTTTTCACAACTCCCTTAATATGGATATCAAATGAAAGGGCTTGACTAGTAGAATGTTGTACAGATAACAAATCTGAGTCGGGGGTTAATCAAAATTTTTATTTTGTTCTTGTTATTTACGATGAAATTTATAAAAGTGATGGCAGCCCCCGACGGATATTATTGTTTATTTTTATAAGTTTTGCGTTGATTAGGTATCCCGCGCTACATGTTTTCTAAGTTGGGATTTTTTAAATTATTTTATCCTTTTTCAATTAATATTTAACCGTCGTGGGTTCTTACAATTTTTTTAATTTTGCGTTTATTTTTAAACTTCTTAGAGAACACATGTAAAATTTATTTTTTAAGTGCCTACTGATACTTGCCTGTCGAGTTTCCGTATTGTACAATAGCTACGGCATTTTTTTATACTCTGTTCCCTAGATATCGTAACACTTATCCCTAAAGACAGCATCGAAATCGGACTTTTAGTTTTGGAGAAAAATGGAAACATTGATTTGCACAAAAAAAAATCTGCGCCCCTTCGTAAGTTGTCATCGTTATAACTATCTAAGAACGTGCACTAAGCAAACCTTAACCCATAACTGACAATAACTTCAAATCGTACAAGTAGTTTTGGAGAAAAACGACAACATTAATTTGCACAAAAACGTTTACTGCAGCGCCCTCTGATGAGTTGTTGCCGTACCTAGCTCAAGATATGTAAAAATCGAACTTTAGCCCATCACTGTGAATTGCATCGAAATAGGACCAGTCGTTTTGGAGAAAAATGTCAACATTGATTTGTCCATAAATGTATACTGCAGCGCCATGTGGTGAGTTGTCGCCGTAACTCTTATCTAAGAACACACCAAAAAACCTTAACCCATCACTGAAAACTGCATTAAAATCTGACTAGTAGTTTTGAAAAAAAATGGCAACATTGATTTGACCATAAATGTATACTGCAACGCCCTCTAGTGAGTTGTCAATTGACATCGTAATACCTATCCAAGAATATGCACCAATCAAACCTATAACCCATAACTGAAAACTGCATCAAAACAGGATTAGTAGTTTTTGCTATATAGTACAACTTTGATTTACGCAAAGTTAGTTTTTCTGCAGCACCCTCTGGTGAAGATGATTGGCAGAGAGAGGGCCGCCCTCTCCCCCGCGGATAGGAGTAGCCGCAATTCCGCCCTCTCCACCGCGGATAGGAATAACCGCGGTTCTACCTCGCATGGCCCTTGTCCTTCCACTGAGGACTCTGCTAATCTGAGTGCTCGTGGAGGTTCCCGAGCCACTCACCCCAAAATGTACCTACCTACCGTCGCTATATCTAAGGCTCAGAACTCATAGAGCGTTTATCACCCGCACTCACCGCGGTTGCGGAACTACGATTTTATTTCAAAAGTCTCGAGACCGCTGATTTTCACGGTTTCGCAGCCGCCGCGTTGAAATTATCGCCAGTGGCGTGGCGTGACGTGGCGGGCGACGGGCGATTAACGATTAGTTGAGGTCCAACCAACGCCAACCGACCGCAGAGCGCGCCCACCCGCGCGCTCTCTCGCTACTCGTCGAGTCTGCAGGTGACCGCGCGGTTCTAATACGGGAGCCGTAACACAAGCAACCGCTCGCGCCGCGTGTGTAAAACGCATCGTGAGTAGTGCTTTCATTTTTTACATATATAGGGTAAGCGTACCAGTAATCGGCCGTTTAAGCGAGTTGGTGACTTCGGAGTTATTTTTGTCATACATAATTCGGAGTTATTTTTGTCACAATACTGTACTCCAGGGTTCAAAAAACACATTTTGTTGCATCCTGGACATAGTTTAATTTCATAAAACGTAACGATTATAGGTGTACCATTCTTTTACATCATCATTTTAAAAATAATACATATTATGATTTGACAAAATAGCTATTATACCGGTTTTTGGCCGTTTCACTCAGTTATCGTCCACCAATGTACTGGTTATCGCCACCTACATCGCCTTAGTAAAAAGACTCTTATTCGTTAGGTCATAAGAGTATAAAATGGTGTACATTTAAAAAAAATCTAAATTTACAAAAAAGAGTAAAAGAGTATAACTATTGTATTTTTAATGCCAATTAAACTTTGAAGTTGCTCTGATCAATTAAAATAATTTTGTCATAATTGGCATTAAAAGATCCACAATCACAGCTTTTCAAAACTAACAGAAAAATAACTTCAAACAGTGAAAGTTCTATTGTCGTCTATTAAGCCCTCAGATAAAACACCTCATTAAGCCTGTGTTTTACTGAACTAGGTTAGGGTAAGTAAAAACAGGCTTCAAAAAAATTTTTTTTTTTCAAAATGAAAATATTTTTTGTATAAAGCAAACATTTAAAAGTACATCTCCTGCCACATCCGACCCTCGGTCTCGTCTTCAAATACGCTTGCTAATTTGCTTGCTGCGTTTTCATTTAAAGAAAACCTTCAGGTAGGTCCTTAATATCTTTTTTTTATGACAAGACAGAAATAAAACTAATTTCAACACAAATTTATATCCATTATCGCGTAATATCATTACGTCTCGTGATTCCCAGCACTGAAATCTGTCTACAAGCATTATATCAGGCGTATTGGCGACACTAGAACTGTCTGTGATAATAGATCGGGCGGAGTAGAGCAACAAAAGATTGTTTTCGAGAACTGGTAAAGGTATGTAAAACAACACCTTTGATTCGACAAGACCATATCGAAGAGCAAGTTGCTAGTAGATAATCCTAGCTACTACCCCGCGACGGGAATGTAAATAAAAATAATGTGATTACACCAGTTTTGCGACCACCCGGTCAATAACTAGATTTTTGTATTGGTTCCTAACCTATTGTCCGACCAATCCAAAAATCAAAAATTATGTAATGTTTGATAAATAAATACTAAAAGTAAACAAAACCAAAACACACAAAATCAAATCAATAAACAATAATTCAACAGTAACACTGAAAAACCTACCTTTCAAAGTAATTCCATGTACTATTTTTTTCGCTATTTGTGACAGTGTGGCACGTGTACAAAACCAAATTTTGAAATGGTGATTGTCGATCGAATAGTGCGAAATCAGAGAATAGAAGTCCTTTTCATTCCTTGTTATTCAAAATAATGTGCAAAGTGGACGGTAGATAGTAGGGGCTGTTAGAATGTGTATTGCTAACATACCCTATCTGCATTCTACAGAAGCTGCGGGGCAAACGCAGCGGTCGCGGGTGAAAATCGCTCCATCAGTTCTTAGCCTTAGTGGTCGAAATTCAACCATAGACCTATATTACTCTATTCTCATTTTGACCACAAAACTGACAATAAACAAAAGAGTTGATATTTATGCGTGTGTGTCAAAAACTTGGCAGTATGTGTAAAGTTTTTTTATTGATGTAATGTATTATGTATACACGCAAAATTTTAAAAAGTTTTTGCATTCTGAACTCCTTTCCTATAAAACAATAAGTGTGCGAAATTTCATACTCCTCCGTCCCCGTAATTTTTGTAAAAAGTGATATAATTTTTTTACTTCGCGTTTGATAAATAGGTAAGTAAATTTTGTAGCAACACTTTACCAGTGCACTAGGTTAGCATAAGATAGGGATAGGGAAGAAAAAAGCTTGTGCCAGCTGTGTACTGTTACAGTGAACATGCTGACTAAGACAGTGTTGAAATAGTCTCTGATAATTAAAATGAGTAAATAATATGTATGCAATTAAGCTCCTTGCAAAATAATCTGAGCAAGCGCACATAAGCCAATTCTTATAATACGGTAGGAGATCCGAATCCGACATTGAACGCGAATGGCGAAAAATATGGATATTGTTTTAAACATTAGAATGTAAGGGATGCTATTAAAAAAAAATTGTCGAAGTTATACTTGTTTTTCCGGTCATTACCTATGGTACCGAAACGTAAACACTGACAGTTGAAATTAAAGATCGCACAGAGTGCTATAGAACGAGTTATGCTCGGAGTTTCTCTAAAGGAATCGTATACCTAAACAAAGTCAGAGGACAAAAACTATCCACATAACTCAACGTATTATAGCAAACTGAAGTGGGTGTGAGATAGTCATATCTATCGTAGGACCGATAGTCGCTGGCGTAGACGTGTCCTAGAGTGGATACCACGAATAGAAATACGTAGCGTAGGACGCCCTGGATCTTTGATAGAGTGTCGAAATACGTAGGGCAGCAGACAGTGGCTGAAGCAGAAAAGCCGAGTAAAGCGTTGAGTGGCGTGCTATAGGAAAGGCCTATGTCCAACTGAGCAGTGGGCTAGGGTAGGGTGTCCCTGTTCTAAGCATATTTTTAACAATAAACTCAAAATCTAAGACCTAAGTGGGGTGTTACCGCCGTAATCCAAAGTTTATCTTAGTCGAGTCATAACTTTTCATCAGGAGGAAATAAAATAAGTAAATAAAACAAAATAAAAGGAGTGTACGCGTACTCTTATTGAGTTTATTTTTAAAAATATGCTTAGAACAAGGACACCCTACCCTAGCCCACTGCTCAGTTGGACATAGGCCTGTCCTATAACACGTGTATGTATACATATGTATGTATATACCTACATACAGATCAACCGCAGCTGATCCGAATAGGTAACCTTTTTTGTTAAAAAGACATATGGATCATTTGACCTCTACAGCATACCTTTCTTCATTTTCCAACACCTCTTCACCCTTTTGTCTGTAGACTTGTTGTAGTTCGAAAAATCGCTATTGTTTCAAAGAGGTTTGATTTTAATTTTGTAAACAGAACATTTGAACTATAGACTATAGGCCCGTGAACAAAATGTATGGGTCAAATGAACCACCAGGAGACCTTTGTAGGATGTTAAAAGAGTATAAAGTAAAAAGATTCAGCACTATGCCGTCACTTGTTAGCTGTCCAACTGAGTGATCAACAAAGATCATGCGACAAGGAAAAATGATCGAGGGTTGCAACCCCTTCTTCAACTACACTCAGACAGCTTACAAGTGACGGCATAGTGTTGATTCTTATAACTGTATACCCTCCTATCATCCTACATAGCGTCGTTGAAGTTCTAACACCACGTATGTCAAAAATAGCAACTTTTCAGGACAGAAAAAAATAGAAATATCTAAAAAATCGAAAAATACAACCTTTTAATAATGTAATGATATTTTCTTACCATTTTTCCATAAATTGTTAGGAGCAACCGGGTAGTCCGTTTTTCTGTATGGAATTAAATTATTTACGTGCTGTTTCCAAATATAATGCCGATTTGGTGGATTCCGTGTCGTTGCATTTTTTCTTAATTTCACGAGTTATCATTGGTCGTTACGTGTTCCTGATTGGTTTAAACGATGTGTCTTCCGATTCTCTAGCGAATGGCATCAAAAAGTCAAAATAGCCAAAAAGTGACTTACGTGGTGTTAGAACTTCAATGGCGATAGGTCTCCTGGTGGTTTATTTGACCCGTACATTTTGTTCACAGGCCTGCAGTCTACTAGGTATGTGGCGCGTTTCTTGTGTATATTAATCTGTAAGTATATAAATTATGTTGGACATTCCGTAATATGGGTAGATAGTATATAATATGCCTGTCTTCAAATCCAGGGTGTAATCGTTTGTCCTAAGCAAGTGTGATACATCGTAGACAGTATTGTAGTGGTTTAACATCAGGCCAAATGGCAAAGTCAAAGTCCTTTATTCATGAATGTACAATTTACACGTCAATTAGTAGGGTGATCAAGCGCAAACCTAAAATTATCGGTAAAAAAACTTAAACGAGCCAACCAATTTGTGAGAAAATTCAAGCTAAGTCTGATAATTTTCAACGTTTGTAAGATGCAAGTCCACTAAATGTTCCTACCGCTGGGGCCTTATCTCGCAAGTCAAGGCCATAGTCTACCACGCCGCTCCAGTGTGGGTTGGTAGATGACACACGACCTCAAGATGGTAGGTATATGTTTCCTTACTCACAATGTTTTCCAGCAACATTACGCACATGATTTCGAAAAGACAGTGATACGCGTGAGATTTCATACTGGGGGCTCCGGATGGGCAGTCGCCGTTCTCTCGATTAGACCAGCCGTAACCTAGATGCACGCAAATAGACAACATTGAGTCTACGAAATGTATTTAAATACGTAAGTTAGATTAAACGTAATGCCACAAACAAATTATTCATAGAATCTTTTGGAAAATAGAATGCTACCAAGTACATCAATTTTTTTATTCACGTTGGTGCTGTAACTGCTCGTCGCCAAATATCCAGAAACCCAAAACCATTTGAAAAAGTGAAGTGTAGAAAGAGTGCGAGATATCTAGCAATGTCGTAGATAGAGTGAAGCGGAGAGTAAAAAAGAAACGGATGTCTGTGTTGTCACTATAAGGGATAGGCTTAACTGGCAAAAAAAGAGAAAGTTTACTATTTAGATCTCTTGTTGCTGGATTATTTTTGTCATCTCGAGTTTTCAAAGTGTATAAAAAAAGAGACATTCATCATGCACTAATAACGGATACGGAAGTGATATGTGCAACGCTGATGTTGTGGCTCAAAAAATAACTTCAGATCGACCTTTTGCAACTATAAAATTAAAAATTTTGCTAGAACATTAATTTGTTTATCATAGGGGCTGCTGAAGTAGAAAGCAACATGTTGTAACAATAATAAAAATTAAATACTTTTATTACCCATATCGGTGATGCGAATATTTTTCCTCAACCAAAAAGTGGTTAATGCTGCTGAAGCAGTTTCACTCAAATTTTTTATAGTACTTATAGAGACAACACACCCGCCCAGTGACACACAGCTGTTGGAACATGAAGAGTCCAAATCATTACCTAGAACTGCACTTCGCTCGTCACCCAGGTTTATAAGATGATCCATTTCTGTACCTTGTTATCTGAAAACATTGTCCATCAAACCGGATCATAGTGATGTTTGCACATTAGGCACTTACTATTTTGCGGTAGAATAACTTGCGTAAAGATGTTTGTGTTTCTTTCTCTTCACACCAAAAAAAACTCTACATGTGCTTTCGGGGTCCGTCAGTAATGGAATGAATGCCTATTAATTTAGTATTGCATAAAAAGTGATGCGTATATTATTGAAAAGCAAGATTCACAGTCATCTTGAGTTGCGTTGCTCTTAAAATTCATGCAGGCGCAAAAAGAGTAAATGTGCGAATCGCGGATTATCACTTCATCATATTATATATTTATAATTTATACGTACCTATTCATAAGACTTTTCTCTTACGATTCTATCAACCCTCAAACTCATCAAAATACTAAAAGCACCCAGGAACCAGATAGCTGGTATAATTTTATTTTTTAACGTTTACATTACTAGGTACGGCTAAGTATCAGCTGATGACTCTGGAATCGATTGAAAGACGTGCCAGAACGCTCATAGGCAATGACACTCGTGTGCTTCAAAAAAGACTTCAAAGTCTTGATCATCGCCGCGAAATTGCTAGTTTATCGGTTTTTTATAGGTTGCACTTCGGGAAGTGTGCAATTGATCTGCATGATAATGATCTAATACCACCTTGCCCTTTCTTTTATCAGACTTCACGTATCTCAAAAAAGCGACATCGTTTCATGGTTGATGTTCCAAAAACACGAACGAAGATATTTGACTCCACGTTGGTAATAAGAACGTCTAGGTTGTGGAATGCGTTGCCTGAGTGGGTTTTCCCCGATAGTTACAATCTTGGTGTCTTCAAATCGAGAGTGAATCGGTTTCTTCTAGGTAAGCACGCTTCATCGTAGATCGCACCATTGCTTAACATCAGGCGAGATAGCGGTCAAGTGCGAACCTATTACAGTTAAAAAAACTATATGTACTTTCTAGATTTTCATGGTTAATGTTCCAAATACTCGAACGCAAAGGCTTTTTTTTGACTCCGCTTTCGTAACACGAACATCAAAACTTTCGAATATGTTGTTTGAGTGGGTATTCCCTGATTCATATGATCTGAGAGACTTCAAATCGAGAGTGTGTCTTCAAGGTAAGCGCGCTCCATCATAGCAACGGCGCTGAGTTGGCAGTCAAGCGGAAACCTACAATATTAACAAAGAAAGCAAAATATCGGTCTTATACTCGTAACAAGGCGCTTCGACTAACATCTTAGAGGCTGTCGCTAGATGGTCGGTTCAAGATTCAGATCTAAAAAGAAGTCATCATGGACACGTCTCGTCATGATGTTTTCAATCTCTGCACCCTCAATCATCACTAGGTTAATCTAGGTTTAGGTTTTTAAATGTTTAATATCAATCTCATAAAAATCTAATAAGAAGTAAATATTTCTATGAAACTAAAATACACAATTAGTTTCATAGAACTACAAGTCACGAAACGTCCGTGAAATAATGTTGAATAATTGATAGAAGAATACGTATTTGTGTGGTTGTTGGTCGATAACAACTAGTGAACTTGAACTAAATTATTGGTGTAGTTAAACTAAAAGTTTACTAAAGTATTAGTTCGAAATTACCGTAACAAGAAACAAGTTACCCATCGTTGAGGGCGTCTTCTTTGGTAAAATTTGTATTGTTTGCCCAACTTTCATTCATGGAACACCCACATACAGTGGAAGACATTAAAATTCCACAACACATGTCGTGAAATTTTAATTCACTTGTTGCATAACCATGGGGCATTCAGTGGACTGCATCCACTGAATGCTCCCATTGCTGGAACTAACTAAGGCTTCTCTTGTAAGGAGAGAGTCAAAGACATAATCCACTACACTGACTCAACACCCAACCGACGAACATGTCGGTTTCCTCACGATGTTTTGTATTCACCGTTTTTTACAGCGGCTAAATCACGTCTGATATAGTCGCAAGAACAGCAATTGCTGATCCAGGACCGCTGATACTATATATAATAATACTAGCGACCAGCCCCGGCTTCGCACGGGTGCAATGCTGATACTAAATATAAGTACCTACTAATAAAATTCCGGTCCGGCGGCAAGACGTTTTGTTTTACGTAGTCACATAAGTCACAGTTTTTTGTGATGGATACTTTTTTAGCGCGACGGAGGCACGCAATGTGTTGATTGATGGAACGAAACGTGCTTCAGACCAAAAATGGCGACAACGGTTTGTTTGTCAGTGCCATCAGAATTTAACGAAATTCTCCATAATCCAAATTTTGTGGACATATACTCGTATATTAATTTATGCTGTCGACTCAAACTCAATATTTTTTTATGTTTTGGTATTCATATAAGGTTTCGATCAAGCCTACCGTACCCCTTAACGAAATTATTATAATAATATAGATAAATGGATATTGTAGATTATCCCTGATAGATAGAAAGTACCTGGGTGACCGAGCTTTGCTCGGTTATTTATATACACACCGATATTCATAAAAAAATGAACTTGAAAAAAGCAAGGCGGCCGGCAGGATCCGAAACCGGGCTTACCATATTAGGATCCGTCCATCTTCTCGACTGAGCTAATATACTGTCGAGCGATGCTGCGAAATTTACCGTCGCATTATATTGTTTATGTAACAGTTTTTCATTGTCTAAAAACGCGCATAAAATGACGTCTTTTTAAACATAACCTGTACTATACCTACTAGCTAGATCGATTTATCGTCCCCGAAACCCTCTGTATACATAATTTCATGAAAATCTTTCGAGCCCATTCCGAGATTCAGATTCTATACATATATACCTACTAGAATTGCTTGTTTATAGGTATAAGATAAACCATTGCGGACTTTTTAGCGTTCCGTAAAACGTTAAAACGGAACCCTTATAAATTCGTTATGTATGTCTGTCCGTCCGTATGTCACAGCTACTTTTTTCCGAAACTGTAAGAACTATAATGTTGAAACTTGGTTAAGAAGTCTTAATGCGGTTCACAGAATGCATCTACTTACCAAGTTTCAACATTATAGTTCTTATAGTTTCGGAAAAAGTAGCTGTGACATACGGACGGACAGACAGACATAACGAATCTATAAGGGTTCCGTTTTAACGTTTTACGACTATACCTTTTGATTTAGAAATCTGTGGACTTTACTCGTTTTATAGAATCTCAAAAGTCACTATGAAGTTCATAGTGATTACACTTTTAAGAGTCTATGGTATAGACAGATCCTGCTGAATCTACATTATCGCCGTTTAGACTTTAGAACTATTTTTGTCTCGTCGGAAAACACCAAATTTCTGTCTAGTTTCCGAACAAACGTCAAATTTTAACAGGACAATGTTAACAACGTGTTCTTTCTAACAAACAAGAACAAAATTAAAAATTTTGACTAACCCCCGACTACCTAAGATTTGTTATCTGTACAACATTCTACTAGTCAAGCCCTTTCATTTGATACCCATATTAAGGGAGTTGTGAAAAAAGAAATGTATTTCGCCACTTTGTGGAAGCGGCCATCTTGGATTTGAAATTCGTCATAGTGCAATGTATTCTACTAGTCAAGCCCTTTCGTTTGATACCCATATTGAGGTAGTAGTGAAAAAAAATATATAATTCGCCATTTTGTGGTGGCGGCCATCTTGGATTAGATTTTTTAAAGTGTATAGTATTTTACTAGTCAAGCCTTTTCATTTGATACCCATATTGAGGTAGGTTGTAAAGAAATATTTTGTTCGCCATTTTGTGGAGGCGGCCATCTTGAATCGATATTAACCAAACATAGCTAATAACATCCGCACGGATATTAACCTTCAAATGAAAAAACGCATCGAAATCGGCCCATCCGTTTGAGCTCTACGGTGCCACAGTCAGACAGATAGACAGACATCGACGTCAAACTTATAACACCCCTTTTTTAGTCGGTTAACATAATTATACAAAAACTGATTAGGCATTTTTTTTTTTTAATTTTTTTTTTTTATTTAAATTAGCCACTCCACAGACTCCGGGATCCGTGATCTTTGTCATTACAATTATATATTATTATTTTTTACACATATTTTGGATAAGGAGAAGAAGAGGAAAAGGAAAAAGGAAAAAAAAAATTAGGCATTTATAACAATCTAATGATAATGGAAGCAAAATATTAAAGTAAATGAAACATTTTTTTTCTAACAAAGGTAATGACAATGAAAGCATTATATAATACATTTAGCTATGATACCAATATCCACGAATAAATAAAAGCTTACAAATCTGAATCTAATTTATCAGTCAGAAACTCATTAACTGTATAATATGCCTTCTCTGTCAGAAGGCATTTTAATTAACCCCCGACCAAAAGAAGGGGTGTTATAAGTTTGACGTCGATGTCTGTCTGTCTGTCTGTCTGTCTATCTGTCTGTCTGTCTGTCTGTCTGTCTGTCTGTCTGTCTGTCTGTCTGTCTGTCTGTCTGTCTGTCTGTCTGTCTGTCTGTCTGTCTGTCTGTCTATCTGTCTGTGTGTGTGTCTGTCTGTGGCACCGTAGAGCTCAAACGGATGGGCCGATTTCGATGCGTTTTTTTTTATTTGAAAGTCAATATCCGTGCGGATGTTCTTAGCTATGTTTGGTTAATATAAATTAAGATGGCCGCCGCCACAAAATGGCGGACAAAATATTTCTTCACGACCTACCTCAATATGGGTATCAAATGAAAGGGCTTGACTAGTAGAATACTATACACTATAAAAAATCAAATCTAAGATGGCCGCCACCACAAAATGGCGAATATTTTTTTTTCACTACTACCTCAATATGGGTATCAAACGAAAGGGCTTGACTAGTAGAATACATTGCACTATGACGAATTTCAAATCCAAGATGGCCGCTTCCACAAAGTGGCGAAATACATTTCTTTTTCACAACCTTAATATGGGTATCAAATGAAAGGGCTTGACTAGTAGAATGTTGTACGGATAACAAATCTGAGGTAGTTGGGGGTTAGTCAAAATTTTTAATTTTGTTCTTGTATTATTTATTTTTTAATAAATATTTTTCTTTTATATTCAAAAAATGTTTTAATATACAACTTGGATTCTTATGAATTTCAACAGAAACCAATGGAAAATTATAATGATCAAAGTTGTAGAGAATCAAATTTGCAACTTTGGTCCTCATCACTTATGTAAAAAATAAAGGAGATATGGCTAAAAAAGGTTTGACCTTAAAACCGGCTAACACACTGGTCGGATTTGCTCGAATTTTTGGATGTAAGTTATTTTTGCTAAGTGGTCTACAAAAAGTCCGTAATGGTATATCTCTATCTCTTAGGGATAACCTTTTTGTGAGGGAAATGCTTTACGCAACTTCCACCGTGACGGGACACGGCAAATGTGTCGGGCTCGACACCATGACAACGATAGACATGGTGTCCTTCCCCTACCGACAAATACCCCCAGAAATTTCTCTTGCATGGCCAGGGTTCAGGGTCGCAGGCTCACTTTTCGCACTCCTGTCAACGACCCTGACCCACTTGCCACCACCCTTGTGGACCCGCCTCGCGGGGGGCGTTAGTATCCCCACATTTGACTCTAGTGACGCGCCAGAATCCAGCTGCGTGACACTTCCTCGGGAAGGACTTGCCCTAGATGGGGTGTCGGACGGTCCTTAACATACCACGTCCCAGGCCCTCCAATCGAGACGGGGTGCGAGCTTGAACGTGGCCTTCAAGCTCACTGTGCCCGCTTCCGTCTAAATGAAGGTGTCTAACTCTCGCTTCTCGCTCGTTCTCTTACTGTCGAGCTTCTCGGGGAAGATGGTTGACAGCGAGAGGTCCGCCCTCACCACCGCGGCTAGGGATAGTCGCGGCACCTCTATGGACGCATAGTGGCACTTGTCTTTCCACTGAGCAGTGTGTTAATCAGAGTGCTCGTGGATGGCCCTCATCTGGAAGACTTAGGAATTTTACTTGGCCGATATATCAGCCGAATAATCTTCCCAAGTCTTCCAGTTCCTCTCCTCAACGTTTACACGCACTGCACAAGGAGAGGAGTGCGTGCAGAAGTTTCCAACTCCGTCTTGTTCTATGATGGCGACATCACAGAACAAGATTCCACTGAGGCAAGTTGTTGTGTGATGCCCAGGGTACACCATGTGGAGGTTCCTGAGCCACGCACCCCTTCAGCGATAACCTACAATTACCATTTATAATATTATACTAGCTGAACCCTACGCGCGTTGCTACGCCACCTATAGAATATTCGTCGTACAAACTCAGATTTCGAACACATTTTTTTTTATTGAGATAAACAGCTTCCTCAACGGACTCCAATGGTCTTGCCTTTTTTATACTACAAATTTTATCTTATTATGTTATCCTATTACAGTGCTTTTACAATGCTGTCAGGCAACATAATTATGAACTTATGTTTATTACATAATTCCGTTCTTTAGAAAACCTCTCTTGGCCCAGAGCCCCCATCACCGGCCCGTTACTATCTTTTATTGCCATCTGGAAGTTATAGTCTCTAATGGCACTAGGTAGCGCAGGCGAAGCACGCATCACAAAACGATGCTCGATGTCATCGGTGGAATAGATGAAGGTCCCAGTATTCCGAGACAGAGCGAGGACCACGTGCGGGACACTCTCATGTAGCTTCAACTCAGCCTTTGTCTTGGTGACAACATTTACTGACTCGGCCGTTAGTCCCTGAGCCTCATGGATAGTAAGGATGCGGGTACTCGTGCCTCCCCCGTAACCCTGGCTGGCAAGGGTCTCTTGGTCTTCTTGAGTATGAACTAACAAGAACAAAATTAAAAATTTTGATTTACCCCCGACTACTTCGGATTTGTTATCTTTACAACATTCTACTAGTCAAGCCCTTTCATTTGATACCCATATTAAGGAAGTTGTGAAAAAAGAAATGTATATCGACATTTTGTGGAAGCGGCCATCTTGGATTTGAAATTGGTCATAGTGCAATGTATTCTACTAGTCATGCCCTTTCGTTTGATACCCATATTGAGATAGTAGTGAAAAAAATTATAAAATTCGCCACTTTGTTGTAGCGGCCATCTTGGATTTGAATTTTTTTAGAATGAACTATAACATAGTAGTCTACTAGCCAAGCCCTTTCATTTGATACCCATATTGAGATAGTAGTGAAAAAAATTATGTAATTCGCCATTTTGTGGTGGCGGCCATCTTAGATTTGATTTTTTTATAGTGTATAGTATTCTACTAGTCATACCCTTTCATTTGATACCCATATTGACGTAAGTTGTAAAGAAATATTTTGTCCGTCATTTTGTGGAGGCGGCCATTTTGAATCGATATTTACTAAACATAGCTAAAAACATCCGCACGGAAATTAACCTTCAAATAAAAAAAACCGCATCGAAATCGGTCTATCCGTTTGAGCTCTACGGTGCCACAGACAGCCACACACACACACACAGACAGACAGACAGACATCGACGTCAAACTTATAACACCCCTTTTTTTGGTCGGGGTTTTTTTTTTTTTTTTTTTATTTAAATTAGCCACTCCACAGACTCCGGGGTCCGTGATCTTTGTCATTACAATTATCGTTTTTACACATATCTTGGATAAGGAGAAGAAGAGGAAAATAGGAGGGAGTTGGGTACATTTAAAATCTAACTCTAGTGCTCGTCTGTAGAGCCGATCACTACCGGTTGGGATTCCGCTAGTAATCGACTCGACATCGAGTGTTTGCCTTGTCATTTGCCTAAGCTGCCTCCTCCCGGCCCAGAGCCTCCACAACGGCCGCATTTCTGTCCCTGATGGCCATCTGTAGGTTAAAATCGCGGATGGTCTTCGGTGATGCAGCCCACGCTCGCCGCACGAACCGACCGATGGCGTCGTCGGTGTCGTCAGCGTAATATGTGAAGGTCCCCGTGTGCCGTGAGATTGCCACTACCGCATGGGGCACGCTCTCGTGCAGCTTCATGTTTGCCTTGGTTTTGATTACGATTACCGACTCGTATGTTAGTCCTTGAGCTTCATGGATAGTAAGGATGCGTGACCCGGTGCCTGATCCATAACCCTGGTTTGTCAGGGTCTCCTTCTCCTCTTGAGTGTGAACTAAGAAGAGGGTATTTGGTAGGGTGTTGGGTATTTGCGCTCCCTTATATCTTCTCTGTTCTAGGGACTTTATACGGGACGCTGAAGAGTACATACCGGAGTATATTTCCCTCAGTGCATATGCGACGTCCATTGGGTTTCGATGTGCAGAGCAACTCCTGGCTGATCTTTGTTACCAGGTTCGGGCGATGATACCTCATTTCGAAGAGATTTTCCCTGTCGATATAAGGCAACTGATTGACGTCTCCAATGAGGACAATTTCACCAACACCAGACAGCCTTGAAGCCATCACAATGGCTCCAAAATGGTTCATGAGAGCTTCGTCCACCATGAGGCGACTGAAACTTTCTCTACCGAAACCATTTACCAGAGCAGAAGCCATGGTTCGCACTCTGGTTTTGACCAGGTTTCCGATTCGGTGCGATAGCTTTTCTCTTAGATCTTTTGCTGCCTCAGTTGTTGTAGTGATGATGGCGTCCTTGTCCACGTCGAACAACATGGGTGATTACCCATGTTGTTTTTCCACATCCTGGAACTCCGTTGACCCACTGTATTCTCGGTACCTCCCAATTTTCCCAATCTGCTTTGACGTTTCCGTTCCCTTCGATGGTCTGGGCCATCTCTAGGATTTTATCGTCCGGCATAATCTTGGTGCATCGGGCAGTAACTACAATTGGGTCGTTTGGTGGTGTCGCATAAACAGGCACTCCCGCGCGCTCTGTCTCTCTCTCGTTCAGTGTCACGAAGCCATTTTCTGCACTGTAAGCTGCCATATACTGTCCTGTCATGGTTCCCTTGATGACCCGGGAAGTGACATTATTGTAAATGGCTGCTTCGGCCTCCTCGAGTTTCGCCTTTAAAAGGCTTTCACTTCCTAGCCTATAGGACTGCATGATGTTTTCGCAGGTCTTGAGGTTGACTTGTCGTGTCGCGCTCAGTGTGGCTATGAATTCGATGAAGGCGTTGCGTGCATGGCTCCGCGGCTCCGAAGCCGTGACATAGCGGGGCGGTTCAACCTGTCCCATGTCGGCTCTCGTTCGGGCTGGTTGTTGCTGTGAAGCTGCTTTTGGGGTCTTTGACGTCGAAGGGGCGATGAATGGATGTGATTCGGAGTACGCTCCTTGCTGCTGCGTTGAAAGCAGTCACGAACGCCGTGTTGGTGCCTCGGCTGCTAGTTAGATTGGTTGAGGCTTTTTCCGCGGCTGCCCTCTGCTGTACTCTTTCGGAGCCGGTTTGGATGGTCGAACTAGGAACAGGATGTCCCCAGCTGTCAGTTGCATTTGTTTGGTCGTGCGAAGGGCTCTGAGGAAGCTCAGATTTTCTCCCTGTCTTCGTATACGACAACCTCATGATGTTTAGAGGCCTCAATGCAACCCAGCTGGTCTGCGACTCTCGCTCTTGAATATTCGATTGCCATCGCATCCACGCTTATCACCCGGGTGTTTCACCTGCATTTCTGCTCAGATGTGCGAGCAGCGCACTTGCTCGTGTGAAAGGCGTCCGACCTTCCGAGTACTCTATTAGTGCAATCGTTTTGTTTTCGATCGCACCAACCGAAATCGGTGGCCGTCTACCTCGCACACCGGCATGGCGTCGTAGGTTTTCCGCTTCATCGTGACTTTTGCGGTACTCCCATTGAGCAGGCAAGACAATCCAGGCGACAAACGGGCTCGTTTCGCTCCCAAGCGAAGCAAAAGCTTATTCCGAATCTTTCTTTGTTGCTGTCCATGAAGAGAGCCACTCTGCGGATACGGATCCCTGCTTCTCCTCGGTCTGCGTTCTCCAGTAGTTGTTTGACGGAGATGCTCTTCGAGGAGTTATGTTGGGCGGGAACCGCATGCCGCGCGGCGTCCACAGACAGCGGGGCAGGGTGTGGTGGTGATGGGGGGCGCGTATTTGAATTAGTGGAGTTTCTCATGGCCGCTATGCGGAATGAGCTCTCCATGAAGGACAGGAGCCGTGTTCTGTTATCTGGATCTACTAAGATGTTGTGGAGATCCGAGACAACCAGTCTTCTGTCGATCATAGATTCGAGCTCATGTCGTGCGACCATGAATCGGGGACAATCGACTAGCACATGCCAGACCGTTTCAGGTTGGTTGGGGTCACACTCGCATGCCGGACTGCTCTTGTGCTTAAATCTGTACAGGTAATCTGCTATTCCTCCGTGTCCCGTCAACGCTTGTACCTGGAAGGGAGTCAGTTTCGTGGTTCTCATC
Source organism: Ectropis grisescens (assembly GCA_017562165.1). Lineage (NCBI taxonomy): Eukaryota > Metazoa > Arthropoda > Insecta > Lepidoptera > Geometridae > Ectropis > Ectropis grisescens. The sequence continues at coordinate 31,089,742 of CM029767.1, forward strand.
ACCCGATATGCGTTTGCTATATCGGGGAGGAACGTCTGGGTGACTTTTCCGGTGTCCCAGGTCTCATATCGATCCTGCCATTTCTTGACCGATTCTTCGCGGATTTTTTTTTTGACGTAGGACAAGGGATCCCCTCGTAGTCCCTGGGTGACTCCGTGAGTGCCGCCGATTTGGCCAGTTCGTCGGCTCTTTCGTTGCCGACGGTGCCAACATGCGCTCTCACCCAGAAAAGACGAAGAGATCTCCCTTCAGCATTTATCTGTCCAATGTTTTCCTTTACGCACTTAACCAAGGGGTGGCTCGTTTTTGGGTTACTTAGCAGTTCGAGTGAAGATCGGGAGTCACTCAGGACATTGACTTCTGGGTCCTTGCTCTTTAACGCCATTTGAGTTGCCCGGTACAGAGCATAAAGTTCCGATTGAAAGACTGTGCATTCGGAGTGGAGCTTGAAGGTCGAGTTCTTGACCTCTCTGCCATTCTCCCACCATGTTAGAGCAGCTCCAACTTTACCTTCAATTTTACTGCCATCAGTATAAATTTGAGGTCCTTGTGGAAGATTGGAGGTGTCTTCTAGGAGCTCGTATCTACGGATAACTGCGTGGACGGATGGGGTTGGTCCAGGCAGTTAACATTTCGTTCGAGTTCCACTTCTGGTGGGAGGTAGTCTTGGGAGAGGTGTTTTTTACTCTGTACAAATTTGCCGCTTCCTGTATTCTCAGATCCAAGGGAGCAGACCGGAAAGGGCAAGTGCTGCTTTCAGAGAAACAGTACGGTACGACTTACAGATTTTCTGGGCAAAACCTCTTTGGATAGCGTTCAACTGAGCCTTGTTTTCCTCGAAGTCTGCCGCTTGCGCCCATACACTTGAGGCATACATGATGATAGGTTCCACCACCGCGACGTAGATTGTTCTCGTGATTTCGCCATTTAATCCCCAGGTCACCTTCGCTGCACATGCGAGCTGTCTATAAATGTTCGCCACTTTTTACATTGGGCGGTCACATGTGCTTTAAAGTTGAGCCGGCGGTCGATCAGTAGGCCTAGCAGTTTGACTTCATCGACCAGATCGAGCCGGACGCCGGACATGACTATGTTTGAGTTTCGTATTTCAACTTTTTGTGAAAAGCATCGCGTTGGTTTTATGCGCTGCAAAGTTGAGTTTGTTAGTTTTACCCCATTCCACTGTCATGCTCAGCGCCCTGCTCGCCTGCTGTTCGATGATATTCGAGTTGCCTGTAAACACGAGAACGACGTCATCTGCGAACGCTTGACAGTACACTCCCTCTGCTTCTAGCATTCGCAGTAACGAGTCTAGGATCACATTCCAAAAGGTCGGTCCGCAGATGGACCCTTGGACGCATCCCTTGGTTGTTTCCTTCTCGTAGACTGCTCTTGCATAGTTGACCTTGATTTTACGGTCGCTGAGGTAAGAGTTTACCATGTCGTAGAGGTTTGTTGGGCACCTCTTCTTCGCTAATAGATTTTTGAGGGTGGGCCACCATGCATTGTCGAAGGCGCCTTCTATATCCAGGGAGATTAAGAGTACGGTGTCTTTACTGTCTACTCCTTTTTGATGTGCTCTACCAGGTCATAGAGGGCGTCTTCAGTGCCTCGCTGGGGCATGAAACCGTACTGTTTCCTACTAATGGTTGGGAGGAGATGCCATTGGAGACGGTTTACCAGAAGCTTTTCGACGATTTTTCCTAGAACGGACAGAAGACCTATGGGGCGGTATGATTTTGGATGTGTGTAATCTGTCTTACCGGGCTTGCGTAATATGACCACGTGCGCTTCTTTCCATTGCTTGGGAAGTATTTCAACGACAAGCATTTGTTTGTTATCGCCAAGAAAACCTCCCATTCGCAACGTATGGCTGCTTCACAGATATCAGCGGTTAGCCCGTCTGTACCGGGAGCTTTTTCGGATTCAGAGTTCTCAGTACTGATTCCAGTTCCACTGATGTGAATGGTGGGTCATTTTCCGGTAAGCCCATAGGCGTTTCTGTCATTCGCCCCGTAGCTCTGTATGACAAGGTTGGTCTGTGCTCTCAGAGTCGTCGGGATAGAAAGTTTTGGCAAGTAGTTCTGCAGATAGCTGCGGGGATAGAGTGTTACCTTCGGTGTCTCTTAGAGTATTTCTTCCTGTCTTGTCGAAGTTTGTTTCATCACTCTGTAGATCTTGTCCCACATGCTTTCTTTCTCCTGATTCGTGCAGAACTCCTTCCAACTTACCGTCTGAGCTTGTTTGACTTTTTCCTTGTAGTCTTGTCGAGCAATTTGATACTGCTCGACTACAAGTTCAACTCTGTCGGGGCGGCATTCCTGATCCGTCTCTTTCTTCTGAGAACTTCCTTTTCAGATTATCAAGCGTTTTCGTATACCATGGGGGTTGATTTCCTTCGGCGAGCTTACCAGTGGGATGGTCTGTTCGCAGGCTTCATGTATATTAGCTGTGTAGCTCGTAATCATCGACTCGAGTTCCAATGGACTTTCACATTTCTCCACTGACTCGGGCGAGATGTTTCCTTCTACAAGGGAGGATTTTAACTGTGACATAAAGTTTGACCATTGTGCCTTCTTGGTGTTATATTTGCGTGTTGTTATTGGTCTCTGTTGTTCGAGAGCTTTAACTAGACGCAAAGTGAAGGTAATTGCGTTGTGGTCTGATGTTGTAATACTTTTGTCAACATTCCATCCCTCGATTTTTCCCAGGAGAGACTCGCTGCACGTTGTTACATCTACTATGCTTGTGCAGAGTCTACCTTCCCTAACGATCTCGAAGGTTGGTGTATCGCCAGAGTTGAGAATAAATAAGTCCATTTCGTTGAAGAAAGAGTTTACGGCTTCTCCTCTCTCATTTTGGGATGTACTTCCCTACCAGTGGGACCACGCATTCACGTCACCAGCAACAATCAGATCTTTTGTCGCTAGTTTTCACTGAATACTTTAATCCTGCTGAGGTAGGGGTCGACTATTTGGTCTCCTTCTAAGTAGACAGAAATAACTCCCAGTTTTAGGCCTGTGCCGACCAACAGGACAGCCGCTTCCGTTTCGGTAACAAGTTGGTGGTCATGGATTACCTCCAGTTTGTCGCCGAAGACTATTATGGCTGCCTTAACTGGTTTTTGCCTATTTAAACTACACTGAATAATACGAGTTCCAGGATATTGTTTCATTACGCCTTTGTTTCCCACATAGGGTTCTTGAACAAGGGCAACTGAAACTCCCCTTTCTCTCGCGACCTTCAGGAGTTCTGCTGTTGCATTCTGGGAGCGCTGCAGGTTTGCTTGAATGAAACGCATACCTGGTTCGCCTACTCTTTGGGAGACTGAGCCACGTTCCTCATGAGTGCCCTTAGCAATAAGATATTCGAGACCGCGCTATCCCATCCCATTTTAACCTTTCAGGGCACTCGCTACTAAACGCATTGTGTGCGAGTTCTTTTTGGGGTCTGTTGGGATGAGCAGTCGCGCAGTTCTTGCATTTGGGGGACAGGTCTTCTTTCCTTGCCTTGCATTGAGTCCAGGAGTGAGTTTTCCTGCAGTGACTGCAGTACTCATCCCTATCCCGACAGATCGCCTTTGTATGACCAAAACCTAGACACTTCGAGCATTGCACCAAGGGCGAGTGGTCTGCCACTGGTCTCCTCTGAAGTCCTATGTAGACTTTTTCAGCATCCAAAACGCTCTGTGAATGCGAGGAGAGACCTCGATCACCGGATGGCACTCATGAGGGTTACGTACTTTTTTCCTGTACCGCACTCTGATCGCGCTTTCTTGCAAATTAACCCCCAGTAGCAAATGTTTATTCTGCGCCAAAAGGGTTTCTACTATTTCGTTGTCTTTGTGATAAGACAGGACGTCTCGTATGATGATCAGTGGATTACCCGCTTTCGCAGTTTCCACCTTTAAAGACTTGTCCTGCTGCACACGATTTCTGACCAGACCAAGGTCTTCCTCTGTGCTGCAACTCAGGATGACTTTCCTGTTTCGAGCTTTTCGCACTCGGTCAACTCTTGCTCCAGTCTTCTTCGTGTCCAGAGCTAACGCTATTCTGTCTATTAAATTTTCGGCGGTCGTGGGGGATGTGGGATTCGCCGTTGTCACGATAAGAGTGAGGTTCGGTTTTGGCACGATCGGCTTAGCCGCTATTTTTGCGTAGTTAGGCTTTGGTGGCTTGCCCGTCTCCGTTTGGCAGATTTCGGCCTCGATGCTTAGGGCTGGTGGGGGAAGAATTAGTTTTTCCTGGCGCATCGTCCGGAGTTCTGACGATACAGCTTCTAGACGTTCTGTAATAGGCAGCACGTGCTCGTCGATGTTTATTTTAATTGGGGCAGAAGATGGGGGTGGTGTTTGTTTCGTCAGCATGTTTTCAATTTTACTTAGCTTATCCGAATAGTTTGGGGGGGTAGGAGGTGGTGGAGCTGAGGCGAGTTCTTTCAGCATATCAGCGTTTTGGTGGAGGGCCTCGATGGTTTTCGTCCTTTCTGCGTTAGAGTCCCTCCGGAGCTCGTCGACCTGCCTCCGAAGAATTTCAATACCGGTTTTTAGGCCAAGATAGTCATTCTGCAGTGGAGTCAGGTCAACGGGGGCGCTTCGAATTGGAGCAGGCGATTGTCGGGGGTCGGGGGTTAAAAAGAGAGTGTGCAGAAAAGTGTGCGGTATGTCAGCTTCAGTATATCCTGCCTGGTCTAGAGACCTTATAAGTAGTACTGGAGAATACAGACCATAGTATAGCTCCCTCAACGCATACGCGACGTGCATTGGGCATCGGTGTGTGTATAAAAACTCCTGACAGATGGTCGTTACCAGGCTAAGGGGACAGTACCTTATAGCAAAGAGATTTTCTTTGTCAATATAAGGTAACTGGTTGACATCTTCAACAAGGACAAGTTCACTAGCTTTAGACAGCCGCGAAGCCATTATGATCGCTCCAAAGTGGTTCATCAGGGCTTCATCAACCAGAAGGCGGCGGCGGCTGTCGAAACCCTGGTTTTCAACAGATCACCGAAACGCCCAGATAGCCTTTCCTTCAGTTCTGCTGCTGCCTCTGTTGTAGTAGTGATGATAGTCCTTGTCCACATTGAAGTGACTGGTCACCCATGTTGTCTTGCCGCACCCCGAAACACCGTTTATCCACTGTATTTTAGGTATCTCCCAGTTTTCCCTGTGTGCTATAGCGGCTGAACTCCCCTCAACGGGTTTTGCCGTTTTAAAGATACCGTCATCGAGCATTGTCCTGGTACACTAAGCGACAAGAACAATTGGGTCATTTGATGTCGTCACGTATTTAGGTCTTCCCGTTTGCCTCGTCACGTCCCTATCCAAAGCTACGAAACCACACTCTGCACTGTAAGCTACGATATATTGTCCAGTCATTATTCCTCTGATGACCTGGGAAGTGACGTCGTATATGGGAGCCCCAGCTTCTTCAAGTTTTTCCTGTAATATTCTGTGACTTTCCAGCCTATACGCTTTCAGGATGCTATTGTATCTCTTGAGATGCACTTCTGGTGTACCTCTCACTATTGCTTGGAATTCAAAGAATGCATTTACTATGTGATCCTGCGGCCCCGAAGCCGTGACATACCAAGGCGAATTGATCTGTCCCCTGTTAGCTTTCATCCTGGACGTCCGTAACTGTTTTGAAGTCGTCGCTGTGTGAGAGGATTCCGAGATTGCTTGATAAGCCTCGCGTTGCAGCAACAAGCGTCGTCACCAAAGTCGCCGAGATACATCGCCATCTTTTTTATGATGTTTAACTGAAGTAGCGGCACTTTCAGCAGCCTCTCTCCGGTGCAGCCTTTCAGAACCAGATAGAGAAGCCAACGAGAAGCACGAAGCGGTATTTTCATGGCTGCTTGTTGTGTTTGGGTGATCACTAGTCGGGGACCTTGAGTTGAGTTGACTTGAGTTTTCGCCGCGGTCCTCATTCACAAGTACCTCATGACGTTCAGCGGCCTTTATGCAACCAAGTCAATCCTTGACCTCCGCTATCGAATACTCATTCTTCGTTGCGTCCACGCTTAGCACTCGGGGCCCTCCTTGGTTTTGCCCAAGTAGGAAATAAACGAAAGGCGTCCGCGACGTTGACTCGAACACCGCAACCGTTTTGTTCTTCGATCTAATCGAAACCATCCGTTGGCCATCCGCCTCACACACTGGCAAAGCATCGTAAGTCTTCCGCTTCATGGTAACATTTGCGGTGTTCCCGTTGACTAGACGTTCTAAACCTCGACAAGCGAGCAAGACAAGCGAGCGCGGTTCTGGTCCCAGGCGTATCAAAAACCAAATTTTAACAATTTTTATTATTGTACATACAATAAATATTAAATTAAAAAATAAATATATATTATAGGTCCCAGCTTCACCCACGGTATATATATAAATAAATAAATAACAAACACTGGTGGACAATTCACACACAACACTATCTGACCCCAAACTAAGCAAAGCTTGTACTATGGCGGCCAGATAGCCAGTCTGATTTTTGAATATGAACCATCCAGGGCGCCAATCAAAAGCCTACAAAAAATCATTCAAATCGGTCCAGTCGTTGTGTTTGTCAGTGATAAACACACGTACGAATTACAAACATTTATATGTAAAAATATAGAGTGCCAAAATGAACAAGTTATGCGCTAGTATGCAACAAGCCTGCCTGCCCTGCCCATTACAGTAGATAACGAATTTTAACAGCTATTTGGACTCTACGCTCTCCACCCAAACAAAAAATATTAGATATAAATGGTGGTTAGTATTTCATATATCTATAACTATAAAACCTATAGAAAAATCAGAATCTTTCTAATGCATAGTCATAAATTTTAGTATTTTTAAAATTTTATTGATAACACTTATTTATCCCTCAAAGAAAATACCTGTACAGAATGTACCTCTAATAACTTTGACATAACTATCATAAAGTGAGTTTTTTTTTGCAAATTCATCAATGAGTGTTTTCCTGACAAGTAAAAATAACTATTAAGTTATTCGCTCACAATGCTTTTTAACTAATTCGTCACCAGAGTGTGTCCGCTTCTAATTTAGTAACCTAACCATATCCAGGAAAAAAGACGTATTTTATTATTATCAGGTACTTGATTGCAAAATGGATATCGTTGACCGTAAGGTATTTAGCTTCAGTAATCGTACTTCTTTGGTGCAGTTCAGACGTCCATTTGCAACTTACATCACGTTTCCCGCGCGCAAAAAAAACAACAAAACAAAATGGATGGGAACAAGTCAAAATACTCTGATACTTCTTACCACAGAGTATATAGGTAAGTGAAATTTTAGTACACGCTTTATCGCGATGGTTTTATTGAAACATTGTGTTTTATTATGTTGTTGTTTACTTTGGCCTGCCTGTTTACTGGCCCATGTGTGAGCAATGATGCGAATTCGATGTGAAAATTTTACACGAATTATGTTTCTTCAACGTTTAATGCGATTATTTAACGTTAGGTTTTAGTGATAGAATGGGTGACAATTCTGGGAATTATTGCCTCTCATATTGGTGAGTATACTTCAAATAATACCTATAATGTTAAATTTCAAATATGGTGAAGTGTACCTATCACGATATCAATCAAATAAGTTTTAAACAAATCGTGTATGATAGCAGTTTTCATAAAAATCTAGTCATAGTGTCTAGTACTTTCTCTGTGACGCTACTATAGTATTACTTGTCTTCTTCTACTAGATAACTCTTGTTTCTGCGTAGTTTAATAGTTTTGTCTGTAGACTTGAATAGTAGCGCAAACTCTACTAAGTAAACGTGACCTGATTTTTCACAAAAAAATTAGCTCTAGACGATACTCGAGGAATTTCACATATTTCAATAGTGTACATGTTGAATAGAATACACATTTGATTTTATTTTGATAAGTCATATTATCTCTTGATTACTATTTATGATAAATTAAAGTCTGAAAATCCGGCTGAAAACACTATTTTTTTTTTTAATTTACCCATTTATAAGAGTAGGTACTAACTTAGTAACTGCCTAACAATTGTTAAACCTTGCATTGTGAATTCGCATTAAAATTGTGTGCGGTTTTATCTTTTGATAATGTATATTTTCAGTAAATTGTTTATTGCTTTATTTGTAAAGACAAGATTAGCGTGACAGGCAAATGATTGTTTACTATTAGGTCCTTACTTTGCTCGATTTACGTGTCTTTTCGTTATAGCACCAAGATTAACTAATCAACTATTTTCTGTGATAAAATGAATATAGCTCAAGGGCGAGACAAGGAAAGCATGTAGGCGTTTTATTCACTAGAGTAAGGGTCAAATCGCACTGCAAAATTTCGCCGCGCTATAGGTATGGCTACGTTCTATCAACGTCAGTCATTTTCCCGTGCGGAATCTCGCTATTTAGTGTTTTGAATTTCTATCACCACACATACAAAATCTGCAATTTAGAATTCCAGAATAGATTAAATTAAAACAACGTTTCGATTTTAAGTTTTCGATTCAATTTCAATTCAATTAAGATTTGGCGAAGACCCATAAATTAGCTTTGAAACATCACAACAACCACTACGTAATAATTATCCGTTTATAAATGAAGGTCTAAAGATAATCAAGATGATTAGACTCACAATAAGTCGGAAGCGTGCACAGCATGGCTGGTGGCATTGCCACGTATGGCATTCAATTTGCATAATTCAGATAGTCTATCAGTGTAAGTACTTTTTTTATGCTGGGGAAATACATTTACGTATCCCCACCATGGAAGGACATGGTGAAGTATGTCGAGCTCGGCACCATGGCGACGACAGACATGGTACCCCTAACGGCTAAAACCACCTCAGATTTGTCCTGCATGGTCAGGGGCCAGGGTCGCAGAGTCACTTTTCTCACTCCCGTCATCCCTGACCCTTGCCACAGCCCTTGCGGACCCGCTTTGCGGAGGGCGTTAATACCCCCGCATTGAGGTCTAATGACGTGCAGGAAGTCAGCGGCCCGTCACCTCCTCGAAGGCTTATCCTCAGGCGGGCCCAGGTCGCAATCTCCAGGCTCGTCCCCGTGTCCGCTTCCACCTCAGTGGAGAAGCGAGAGGCTTCCAACTCTCGCTCCTCTAACTCACACGACCTTTCACTGTCAAGAATCACGGCGAAGATGGTCGGCAGCGAGAGGTCAGCCCTGGGGCTGACCCACCGCGGCTAGGGATAACTGCGGTTCCGCCTCTATAGCCACATCGTGGTCCTTGTCTTTCCACTGAGCACTCTGCTAATCAGAATGCTCGTGGAGGACCCTCATCTGGAAGACTTAGGAATTTTACTTGGCCGATATGTCAGCCGAGTAACCTTTCTAAGTTTTCCAGTCCCTCTCTCCAACCTCTACACACACTGCTCAAGGGGATGAGCAGTGCGTGTAGAAATTCTCAGCCCCGGCCGGGATTCGCCATCATACAAAAAGATGCCACCGAGGCAAGTTGTTGTGTGAAGCCCAGGGTGCACCACGTGGAGGTTCCTGAGCCACGCACCCCTTAGTGTAAGTACCTAGTTAGTTAGGTATAGAGGTATGAATAGTGTAGTTCTCATTGTAATTCAGTCTAGTTAATAGAGACAAAGCCTGTATAAAAAACGTACGTATATTTGGTTGTATTTTAGTTGTTTTCAGGGGTAATTATTCGTTTGAAAAAATAAGTACCTAGGTGACCGAGCTTTGCAACCGTAGCAGACCGTTGCAGCAAGTAACATAATATAAAAGTTCTTGTAGTTCGTTGTTACTTTAATCTGCTTTTTAACAATAGTTAATTTAGGACGTATTAAAATAAAATTACTAACTAAATCTCATTCAAACCAATTTTCGTTGAAAGTTTACCACTTTGGAATAGTCTCTCGCGCAAACTATACAGTTTAGAAAAAAAAATGTTAAAAACCTCAATATCATTTTTGAAGATCTAACAATAGTTCGTTTTGATAGAAAAAAATATTGGCCACGGAACCCTAAAAATGTTTATCTGCCAATTTATAGCGGCAAATTTACAAAAAAAATAGTATAAGTATATAACTGTATTGTCATCAAAATCAAAGACGTTTACCAAATTTCAGATCAATTGGTTGCCAGGAAGAGGGTTAAATTTCAATTACTAAATTCGACCCAAGAAAAATCAAACGGAGTAAGCTAAATATAAAACCGTTTTTCTGTAGTTTTCGCTGACACGTCATGATCATTGAATGATATAATTTAGATTGCGATAAATTACTGTGTAATGCTTTAAATATCAAATCCACTTACCGTGTATTCCACTTACTCTTACAACAAATACCGTGTACACCGCTAAAGAGCAAGTGGGGATACACTATTGATGATTGAACAAAATAACGTTTAAAAGTTCTATGGTATTTCTAGCAGTAATCTACGAAAAATGTACAATCTTATAAGAGTTTGTGCAACAATAAATTATCCCATCAAATAAACATAAACGCGAAATGAGAGCCAAGTTCAATATTGTGATATACTTACCTATATCCCTTGGCTGTTGACTTCAATGACAAAACAAGTAATAAGTATCTGAATGCGTATCAAGTTCAATGGCCGATCTTGAAATCTGTTTATAGCATCACAAAATATTTTATAAAAACCTTTTTTTTCGTGACGTAGTATAATTAATTGAAACCCGTGTATGACGTGGCTGGTTTTCATAAACATTTGTCTATAGGTCAATCAGTGATAAAAATAACGATTTTTGGACCCTTAACCGAAAACTGTGTGATGCGTGCTTATGAAATTTGAAGCACATATTGGTTTCTTGCTAGTCTCAATGTATGAGTGATTTGACATGTTTATGTGAAATATAGTCTTTGAGGTAGGTACGAGGCAACTAAAATGACTCTAAATGGTTCGTGTAACATTACACACGGCAGTTGGCTTCAAGCTACAAGTAGCCTGTACTGCTTAGCTAATTTTGGGCTAGCGCAAAAAGATCACTAGTGCTTGCTACGTTAGTATAGGTATAGGGTAGTATAGGTACCTACTTCTTAAAATTAAAATAATTGTAACTTCTTATGTGCTTCTTCTCTTCTACACACACCTTTTTCTGTGTGACAACACATAATAGTCGTGACTATTATCTTTCATTTGTCGTATGGAACAAAACGGAGCCACTAGTTAAGAACTTCATTTGTGAATTTCTTTTAAAAAAAATTGAATTTTATGAAATGAATAAACATAAATTGAAAACATTACTTCTACAATATTGCAAAATTTATGTTAGTTAAATTGGTTAGTTTCCTCCCACATTTTAGAGTGACAGCATAATCATAAAGCCTCCTCTCACAAGGAGAGAAAATTAAGGTCACAATCCGCTTCACTTGACACTGGATATCGTATGTCTTAGCAGGTCATTCTTGGAGGACGGCGGTTTCCTCGCGAATTTTTCTTTCACCCTTAAAGCCCGCGATAATAAACATGTGTATTTAGGAAAATTCTCAGAGCAGACGGGGATCGAGCCTCATCTCACAAATGTGAAATCATGTATTCTCGACATCAGGTCAAAACAACTTTTATGTGGGCGTTCTCCTTTAATTATGTGTTAATAATTATGGATGTATTCAAAAACTTAGCGCTAATGTCAGAACATTTTAGATACTTTGTTGTTCACTGTGTCCACCTACGCAGAGCATTGCGACGAATTACACGTCAATACAATCGCGTGGGTATGGGGCTGATTCTCGCTATTTGACGTCACCACAATAATATAGCGAGAGTATCCACTTTCCACTCTCCTAAATTGCTATGGAAAAATACCGAGTGTCATTACTGGAGGTTAAAGTAACTGACTTGGCTGTGAATAGGTATGGTTTTATATTCTTATTTTCGTATATTATTTATTTCTAATGTGATGTTACGCAGTCTTTGACAAGATATGATTCCATTTCTGTAGTGAGAATATTAAATTTAAACTTTGGATTGCGGGGTCTGAGTAGTAGTTATATGATGTGTCAAATCAGGGTGTCTTCAAATGAAGATTACATAGCATCTGTTTCTTCTAGATAAGTGCGCTCAAAGTAGAAACATCGTCTCTCTATCATCCTTATTTTTATCCTATATTTATTTATTGTGATCATGGTGGCTTAGTGGGTACTAATTCTGCCTGCGAAGCCGAGGGGGGTTGTATTTTGTTCGAAAGTCTAGCTAACTACAAAAAAATGCTTACTTTTTTGAAAATAAATTGCCCATTTTTGAAGTGTTATATCTTGAGACCTCTTGGACAATAGACATACAGAGCTGAGTTACACTGTAGTTTACAGACAGGCAGACAGACAGACATGATAGAAAAAATGCAGTTTTGACATCGGCATCGACTATGGAGTGCCCCCAAAAAATATCTAAATATGTGCAATGTACTGAATTTGACCCGTTACAGATTTATTATAAGTATAGGTTAACAGTTAATCTATCTATGTATTAATAAGTAAAACAAAAACTTTGTACCGATTTTCACAAAAATTGCCTTTTTTCTACGAAGGAGTATGAAATTTTGCATTCATATCGTTTACACAGACAAGGAGTGCAAAATGCTAATACTTTTTCAAATTTTGCATAAAATTAATAATACGTTAACTCAATTCACGAACGTTACACGTACAGCCATGTATTTTACGCACACGCCCTTAGTTAGAGAATAAAGAATAAGAAAAATGATCAGGTTTTTCTGTACGGTTCCTTTGTACCAATCGTAAGCAGATGAGGTGTATGTTAGCTCTAGCGAAATAGTGATGTGCAGCGACAAAAGTATGACACTTCCACAAGAGCGACAAGACAAGAGCGATCAGACCCGTGATTTCGGTGTAAAGGGTTTGTTCTGACTCTATACGTAGTATATGTATACTCTTTGCACACGCCCATGTGTTTTTTTGTTTATTGTCTAAAGGCAGTTTTACACAGGGTCAGTAACTGTCGCCAGTGCTGGCGCCGAAAACTGACTCGTGTTATTTAGACGCAGGTAGTATTTCGTCAGTAGTCGAGGATATTTCTTTCAGTGTACACACGTTTGTAAAGTCAGTACGAATATTTTTTGCTTGTACATTGTTGGGTACCCACCATCAAGGCGGGTCGACGCAATAACTATCGCTGGACTCGATTATAACCTGGACTCGATTGAAGCAGAACCGAGGCAGATAACAAAATTGGAGAATCCAAAGGGGGAGGGGCTCCACATGGCTCCAGGGGGGTCATATAGTACATACTAATAAAACTGAACTAAAAGTATACGTCGCAATAATTATTCTTATTACGAGTATGTATTTTACGTATTCTTATTATGTAATTATGCTACGTTATTGTTCCTATTCCGTAAACCTATGTATCAACATATCATCATCATTATCAGCCTGTATTCGCCCACTGCTGGATAAAGGCTTCTCTCATAATACGCCACTCAGCCCGTTCCTCGATCTTACGTTTCCAACCGCCACCAGCCGTCTTTCGTAAATTGGCACTATCTAGTCTCAGGGCGTACACTAGTTATATAGGTACGTTAAAATCGGTAAACAGCCTAACTATAACTGTCTTAGCTTTGATACAGCTATCTCTTTTCTATTCGCTTAAAATGATAAAGACAGCAATAGCAACGCCATAGCCGATTTAGTGTGGCGGTAGAGGTAGTGTGTAGTCATACTACCGTACTCGTACAACAAAATAGTCGTACAAAAACGTCGACTGTTTTCTGTAAAATCGTAATCACATACGATTATAATGGACTCAATTAAAAATAATCGTGAAATTATACGTCCGATAAACTTGCATTTGTGGCTAATTAAATTCTGATATGTTCGCGATAATGATTTCGTTTGAAATTGTGTTTAACAGAAGACCATAGTTGTATGAGAGTCGGTAGCTCAGCGGTTATGTTTTTGTGGTGATGATTCAATTTCACAAGCCTAAGTCCACGGACGTTTAAAAAAACGTAGTCTCGCTAAAACATAAACTTTAAACTTTAAAGTTAACATAGTAGGTTTTGTCATTCTGTTATTTTAGATGTTACAAGGGGGACATTTTACCGCTATGGAAGAGTCTCCCGCGCAAACTATTCAGTTTAGAAAAAAATTTGTTAGAAACCTCAATATCATTCTTGAAGACCTATCCATAGATAGCTCACACAGTTAATCGAAATGAAATGGTTTTGACGAAAAAAAATAGTTGAATTTCAGTTCTAAGTATGGGACACCCCCAAAATGTATTATGTTTTTCTATTTTTTGTATGATAACCTTAATGCGGTTCACATAATACATCTACTTACCAAGTTTCACTAGTGTAGTTCTAATAGTTTCCGAGAAAGGTGGGTGTGACTACGGACGGGCAGACAGACAAACTTGACGCTACGCCATTAGGCTACGGAACCCTAAAACACAACACGATTTTTTTTTTTATTAATTTAGGCCACACACGTGTCCTTACAAGTAAATCAATTCAGTTGAGCGTATCAAACGGCGCAAAGATGCAACCCTCGGAAGTGGCTACATATTTGAACCGTTTCGTGTTGAGTCATTGGGCCCGTGGTGACCGGAGACTATCGCCTTACTAAAACTGTCGTAGCTTTATTGCATTCTCTTTTCTATTCGCTTGAAATGATAGAGAAAGTAATAACAAAGCCAAGGCAGATATAGTTAGGCGGTGGACCCGCGGGAGCTCATCTCAATTTCAAAAACCTTTCCGAGCGCTTGGTCAATGCGACGCGTGATCAAAATGCAGGCATTTATTTGCTCCTACGTATAAGTTACCATCCAGCGCGATAAAGCCGTCAGCATGTTGGGCACGCTTCCAACTGGTAGTGAGCTTGATCATCTTGATTATCTACCCACCTCCATTGGTCTAAAGTGTTTGAAGTGGTAGAACTCTCAGAATCCGCTTGGAGAAGTAGGTACCGCACCTCTGTCAATTATTCTACCACCAAGCAGTGATGTAAACACCTCACTTTGGGTTGAAGGGCAAAGTTTCCAGAGAAATTAAAGGGCATAGAGATAAAACATATTATATGGATATATACGTATATACAGGTGACGAGCACAGTGCAGTGCTAGGTAATGGTTTAGACTCTTCATGTTCCAATAGCTGCATGTCACTGTGCTGTTATGTGGCAGACATATTGCTTACCATTAAGCACATGTCCTGCTTGTCTCGCCACTCTATACTATGAAAGAAAAATCAGATGTGATTAGGTTAAAGAAGTATGTAATTATGTAGGTTTGTAGCATGGTTTAGTTGAAATTGTAGTTTAGTTTCTTTATAAAGACTCAGCCCATTTAACAGACACACTCTTACACACATAAAATTAATCAATTGGTATTTGTACTATAACCGTTATTATTCACAAATTTGAAATAATCTGTCTATAAAGCAACTAGAAATTTTATTACCTGTTATTGATCGCAAATCACCTCTATGAACGTATTCTATTGAGTCCGTCTACAAAAAAAAAATGGTTTTCTATAAAGTTGGTTGGATTACGGACGATAGTTTAACGTGACAACGTCATAACAAAGTATTGATAGATGCGGCGCAAACGTACAATAAGCGTAACGGGATATAACGTGACACTTTTTCGTACATGCAGCCAGCGTTCATCGATTTATTAGACGTTGACACGTCAAAAAAAATAAAAGAACCGGTCTTTAAAAATATGGAGCAACATATGTACTTAAACAATAACAAACATTTTCATAAGAATTTGCGTGGTAATCGGGTTTGGATACAAGCTCTGTGTTTTGCTTTGAATTTTGAATACACGCACTCTATTAGATCCGAGGATTAAAACAGATGATACCTTTTCACACAGAAAAATAACGCTGTTTTAACCTATACAATACAAAATGCCTATTAATACCCAATCATTACCAACAATAATAGAATGAAATTCTTGAATACAAATTCCACAAAAAGTACCAATTATAAGAGCTCCAAACAAAACATCAACCTGCACAGATTTCGACTTCTTGACGTCGGAATCAGGCATTCAAGCATGAGAATGCGGTCTTTAAAAAATATTATTTTGTTGCATAAAAAAATAAATAAGTGAAATTCTCTTACTAATATAGAACACCACTTACCGTCCACATATTACTGTTAAAATATTGATCGCTAAGTCCAGTGTCGGATCAAGGCATTGTGAATGGGTGGGCCCAAGACCAAGACGTTCTGTTTTATTGGTTACTAGCTGAAACCGCCACTTCGTTTACATAGGCAAGATAAATTAAAAATACAGACCGAATAGGTCCGATTATGGTTTTATTTTAAACTATCTGTACCCTGCCACGATTCGCTGTGGCACATTGTGATGCAAAAATTTGATAAAAACAATCCTTGATGTGGATTATTATATCATTCTAAAATTTCAGCTCGATCGGTGCAGAACTTTTTGAGAGTTTCAACAAAACATTTTTATAAATAGAGAAGAAGATATGTAATACCTAAGTAATATTTACAATTATATAAATATTTAAGGTATCTGGCTTCCATGCCCGCAAACAAGCTTTGCTTAATTTGGGGTTACATTGTGTTGGTTGTGAAATGTCCACCAATAGATTTCATTCATTCATAATTTAAGAGCGACGCTCTTGTCGGTGGAGTTCTTTCCATGTACTTCTACACTCCGCCTTCTCCTTGACTTCCTAATACGACACTACATTTATCTTCTCCTTCACTTGGTTCATGTAACTTCTTCTAGGTCTACCTCTCTTCCTCCTCCCTTCTAATTTACCTTCCATAATTGTTCTAATGAAGTTGTCTCTTCTGTTTTATATTGTTTCCATTAATGTTATTATCTCCTCTACCATCTTCAAAACTTCTTCATTGCTCTTCATTTCCTTCCTGCTGATTCTCTCCATTCTCCTCCAACACAACATTTCGAATGCCTCTAATCTTTCCCTATCCCTTTGAGTCATGGTCCACCAGTAGATATTTATTTTATTTTAGCTCGCATGAATTATAGTCGAGTGTTTAAATTTGATTTTAAACAGATTTCAGTCGGTTGTTGTTTTTACGGACAATATTAAATTGTAAAGAAATAAATGTTTTCTTAAACATTACTGAAATTTTGAACAAAAAAATAATGTTTCATGAAATTATTAGTATATTTATGAATATACTAATTAAAATCTTATATTATTTATGCATGGAAATGCTATATCAGGAACTCTTAATATTAAAGGTACTTACTACTTAATTTACAAATTCCTCAATTACAATAGGTATTACTATAAAAATATAATAGAAGCATGAGAAGTTACAATGAATGGTATTATAAATTTGATCCTTGAGTGATTAAAACATCATGAAAACTTTTGACATTAAAACAACTGCTACAAAATATCAGATGAATATTTTATTGTCTCTTAGGCAAAAAACTAAATGTGACCGGAATTTATGGAGCTATTAGTTTCATAAATAAAGATGGGGCCCGCGATTGAACCTTTACGTAGTCGAATACGTCACTAGTTTGGAGGGATTCCAAGTTTGTTAGTCCGGCTGGGAAACACAACGCCATTGCGAGCCCGTCGCTCGTAACAGCTAGCTAACATTATATTTCCTCAGATTGAAGGACAATGTCAGTAATAAAATTGGTAACAAAGGGATTCAAAATCATATGTCTGCAGACGACAAGTGTAGTGCTTTATTATGCCATGAAGGGTTTCGAGTTGATCATTAGTGAAACCAGAATGTTTTGGACCTTGGTGACAGTAACTTTCAGGTGAGACTGTTTCTAAGTTTCTTAAACTATTTATAAATAAACAAAACACATATAACATTTTATTTGGCGTGCTGACTATGATAGCTATTTGCACTTGAGTTTTCTGCGCAGTTCAGAGTGCAAAAGCAAAAATTATTTGATACAAAAATAACAAAGATGTACTTACCGAATTTTTGTGTAAAAATTATGTAAATATATTTCTCTTAAATGGGCTATCTGGCTGCCATAGCATGGAATTAGATGGTGTTGTGTGAAAAATGTTTACCAATATTTAATTCGTTGTTAGAAGATTTCACAAACACGAGGTTTTTATCCAAGTTGCCTTTACAGTGTATTTTTTAATGAAACTGTATGCAAAATTATTTATTATACATATAAATAGTTATGTTTGTTGTGTATTTGGTAGCGTTTTATTATTTTTGCAATCATCTTTGAAACGAAGATCAGAGCGACGCGACGGCACGAATAGGATATGTGCCTGGTAACAAGAAACTCGCTTGCTTATGTCACGCAACTATTGGAATAAGCAGAGTCCAAACCAATACCTAGCTGCGATCGTTACCCTGAGATATAAAATAATTAATGCCCTGTAACTTTTCTGGGAACATTTTCCTTCAAACAGGAATACGATTATGTTTGCATATTACTGCTTGGCTGTAAAATAAGTAGCATAGGTAGGCAGAGTCTGTAAATAGTCTTATCATTACAATTCAATATTTTTTATGTGATACATATTTTTGACGGACTACACACTACTTGACGTCCGTCGGTCAAGTAAGGCGGTCAAGCTCGTGTCTCAGTGCGTGGTGAGTCTTCTCCCTGAGCCGAATGTCGTGGGATCGATTCCCATTCAAGAAAATCATTTGTGTAATGAACCCGGATGTTTATTCTGTGCCTAGTTATTCTGTATGTATCAGTTTATATTTATAATTAAACCTATCAATATTGGTAAGGATTAGAATTTGTTGCTCAATCACGATGGAACGACCAAGCGTATAGAGTAGAAATTTGGAACGAAAATACTTCATAGTCATAGTAGCACATATGCTACTTTTCATTCAGTAAAATTTCGAGAACAAGAACTACGCGGGTAAAACCACGGGAAGCTGCTAGTCAGTAATAATATCAGCTATCCGACTTCGATAGTACAAGTATTGCTTAGTTTGGGCTTAGATAGAGCTATGTGAAAAAAGTGTCGATCAAATAACATTTAAACAAATTTCAATTAACAATCAATTAAAAAAAAACAAATTTAACCTAATACAAATAAATTAACAATATGACAAATAAAAAAATAATTAACCAACACGTCAACAGACCCCGCGGTCGGCAACTCTTCGTATCAAAAGTTTCCATCAACCTGCATTCCCCTGCTGAATAACAAGGCAAACATTTTGAGTCAATTGAGTCAGGTCGACCATTTTGCATAATGCATATTAAGGTACTTACTAACTAACGGTTTCTAATGCAGGTCTATCTAAGTACCCGCATTAAGGATAGTTGGTGGCCCCGTTATGATATCGCTGGAGTATGACATTAGATAACTCATATCACTCCTGTTTTTCCTCCGCCTGGCCTTGTAAACGCATAATATTATTCAACTTGTACATGTAATCAATCACCAAATCAGAAATAAAGTGTATGAATGATCAAACATATTTTTACGGAAACAGCCAACTTCTATTAATCAACAATGATTTACGAGTAAGAAATATTTTGACGTATCACTTATAATTTATGTATCTACGAGATGCGTACTGTGTGTGTTGTATTTTGTATATGTGATTTCACGTGACCCTGTAATGGTTCAACAGCATAGAGGACAAATAACAAAAGTATAGAGCGCTAGCACCACACTAGACGCCCAGTGCGCGTCGTAGGCAGATGATGTATAGTTACATAGATATGTACGTTGGGGATTACTAGGGATGGGCACGCGGGCAACGCAAAATCATTTTGTTGGCGATTGATGCAGGTTCAGCGCGGTACAAACATCTACAAATATAATTATTTCGTGCGATAACATCTAAATATATAAGTACCTAGGTATTTTAGTTTTAGTGCCTGTGCAGGTTTAAGTTTTTCTACGTGCAACTTACATTTGTACATGTGTATGTTTATTGTAAATGTGTATGATTCGATATGTGTGTTAATAAAAAGCTGGTACTTCTCAAATTATTTTATTTTTGCTTAAAATATAAGGAGCTTAGGATATAAACTGACAAACCATTAATTGGATTATAGTGCCTATATTTGGCAATTATTACCGAAAAATGGCGTAAATAATTATTTCGTGCAATTAGTAGTTATTAATATTACAATTTAATCCAATGATCTATTTATAAAAATAAACAATGAAATTTTTATTTATAAATCAAATAATAATATTATGGTATGTTAATTAAATATAACTTGTCATTTGTACTGACCGCTAAAAAGGGTAAGCTTGTTAAAAAGCTGTCTTCTAGTTTTTGTGACATTTGACTTTCGAACTAAATACTTAACGCGTATTTTAATGTATTTTTGAATCACCGCTCTAAGCAAATGCAGTAAATCATTGCTGCATGGTTCTTGTTCAAATAAACGAGAATGAAAATGAAAGTATATCGTACAAAACACACTATATACTAAGGTTGCCTGGAAGAGATCGCTATTAGCGATAAGGCCGCCGTCTGTCGCACTAACTTTAAGTGTTTAATCTGCTTCAATTTGTAAATTATTGTTATTTTGGTGTGTTCAATAAAGAGTATCTATCTATCTATCTATACAATTATTCATTAAAATATTACATATACATTTTGAGCATTAAAGTTACAAAAATCTGTTATAATATGTAGTTTTTCTAGCCAACATTATATCGACTATAGAGTTGGTTACGTCCCATCTCTAAATCACGCGGCGGGAGCGCGGTGCGAGGGCGGTGCTGCGCGTGCCCGCCTCCCACGTCTCCTTCACTCCCGCGATTCCGGATTAGTTTTCAATAGTTTTTATAAAAATAAGTAAAATAATCGACTTACCGATGAAATGTGATACTGGATTTCAATTTTGTGCGTTTTCTAGTATCGTTTTTACAAGATTGAACTGCACATTTCACCATTTTAATAACAATATTTGAAAACAATATTTGAAAACAGAAACGCTTTTTCCTAGTAATCAAGTACGACTACAGGTGCTCGCGGTAGGAACGTCGTTTTGTTCTCACTCGTGCCTACTGTTCCCACTTCGTTGTGAGCGCTCTATAGTACTTATAATTTACTCTATGTTCAACCGATTTAAATGAAATTATATACGTTACAAGTACATTACTTGCATTACACAACCTCATTTTTAACTTTTATAGGTTTACACTTTATCTCCATCTCGTCTCATGTTAAGTGACGATGCGGTTTACAATGGAACGTGTTTACTTAGAAGAAAGTAATTCACGTTCGATTTGAAAGGACAAATATTGTAACCATTGGGTAAACCCCACTCAGACAACACATTCCACAGCCTAGACGTTCTTATCACAAAAGTAGAATAAAACCTCTTCGTTCGTGTCTTTGGAACATCAAACATGAGGTGGTTTTTCGATCTACGAGTATTCTGAAATAAAAAAGGTCAAATGGATATTAGATCATGCAGATCAGTCGCACAATCTGCGAAGTGTATCCGTAAAATAGCATCCACCTAATACTTAGTCAATCCATCCCAAACGAACAAACAGTACTCCATACAAGAGTGATATAACTATGTTTGATGTAACGTGAGTAACTGTTCAGATTTGAAGCACATTCCCACTGAGTATGATGATGATAATTTCGTTAATTATTTTGTTAGTGTTATGTAATGAAGATTCAGTATACTTATATAAATTAATGTATGTTTGGCATGCCGAAAGGCAGTGTATGGCGAAATATTTTTCGTAACCATTCCATGAATGAATGTACATGTCCATGTAAATAAAAATGTACTTTACTTAATTAAAGTAAGCGTTTCAGGTGGGTTAATGAAATTATTCATTTGCATGCGATATACTCGTACATATTTAAGGAAATAAATTATCGTGATAAGTATATATAACTTATCACGATAATTTATTATGCCATCATTTGTAAGCTGCGCGCAGGTGAAAATAGGAGGTTGCAACTTGCAACCCCCGATCTTTTCTCCTTGTTGCATGATTTTTGTACGCCGTTGCGGACTACAGACCCGTGTGCAAAATTCATGGGTCATTTGAGCCACCAGGAGACTTATGTAGAAAGACAGAAGGGTATAAAATAACAAGATTCAGGATTATGCCATCATTTGTAAGCTGCGTGCAGGTGAAAATAGGAGGTTGCAACTAGCAACCCCCGATCTTTTCTCCTTGTTGCATGATTTTTGTGCGCCGTTGCGGAATAATGGATTACAAGAGGTATTGAAACTGTATGGGACCAATGCCGTGCAACGAAACATTTTTCCGACACTAAAATAATTAAAGAATTTACACTTTCAATACTTCTTCTAATACGTAATTCCGCAACGCCGTACAAAAATCAAGGGGAAAAGATAGATTTATATGGATGACTAACTTTTAACCGCGACTTTATCCGCGCGAATTATACACCCATACAAATTTACGTTTACAAATAACAGCTTATTTATATTAAATAATTTTCATACAATGTCATCAAAATCATTTCGGTGGTTTAGGCGTTAAGTCGTAACCGACATACAGACAGAGCTACTTTCACATATACCTCTATAATATAATAGTATGGATTTCAAGTCTCTTGTAGCAAAATTTACCGGTTTTATCTTCAACGTTGACGAATCTCCATATAAACTTTCATCCCCCATTTCAACCCCTATTCCATCCCCGTACAATTCGAAATTACAAAATTGCTAGAACAAACATTTATTTCTTTGGCGTCATGTGTCTAGCTACTAAGATTTGTGGTTTTATCTTCAACAATTACGAAGTCCCATATAAACTTTCATCCCCCCATTTTAACCCCTACAACCCATTTTCTTAAAAAAAAAAAAGTGTGCTATGTCTTTTCTTGGAATCGAGTCTAAATTTTACTAAAATCGATTCAGTGGATGTCATGCCTATTACTTTAAACATGTCGGAGTTTCTTACAATGGTCCGGTTTCGCCCTCATAAGGGGTGAATTTCGCAAAACCTCAACTTAGCGAGCGTCTACGTACTTTAAGTTCATGTTCACACACACACACGTTCATGCAAAATTTGAAACTCCTAGCATTTGTAGTTTCCGAGATTTCGTGATGAAGAGCAAAGACGTCGAATTGCGTTGCAAGAAAAAATCGAAATCTATGGATTAGATTGACCTTCCGCTTTTAGAAGAATATAGATGTAAGAGTTGATTTCCTAAAAAAATAATAATGAAATTTGGTCAACTGCTGAGTTTAATTTTAAATTAAATCCAGTTTTTTTCTGATAAAATTAAATTATAACGCATGGCGTCAACTAAGCTATCGGGAATGTATTTGAAAATGAGATAAAGTCCTGACTGTCTTTTATATGCTAACTTACAGTTAGCCGGCATAGTGGATTATGTCCTTGACTTTTCCTTATGAGAGCTAGCCACGAATACCAGTAGTATAAATGTAATTGAGCTGTGAGTATGAAATCTTTTGTGCTTAGTAGGTACTTACTCACATACATACATTATTCAGTACTTTGCTTCACGTTAGGTACTAACTAAACTCTACCTAAAAGAAAACAAGAACGTTTTCCTGTTAGCATAAACTAATTTAATCGGGAACTACTCCATCAATACTCGTTCCGGCGTGGCTTAGTCGAATACCGAATTTCTCTATGACGGACTTGATGATATGA
Source organism: Ectropis grisescens (assembly GCA_017562165.1). Taxonomy (NCBI): domain Eukaryota; kingdom Metazoa; phylum Arthropoda; class Insecta; order Lepidoptera; family Geometridae; genus Ectropis; species Ectropis grisescens. Next base: position 31,113,272 of record CM029767.1, read on the forward strand.
TGGATATGGATGAATGGATAAAAACCTGTCTGTCATAATATTTCGAAACTATTCAGCTGTATATTTTTGAAATTAAAATTTCCCACACACAAGCTTTATAGCAGTATATTTGTATCTTATACCTTTAAACGACCAATTCTTGTAGGTATATAGGTATCTATATATATATACAAAATCGGAATCTCGGAAACGGCTCGAACGATTTTCATGAAATTATGTATGCAGGGGGTTTCGGGGACGATAAATCGATCTAGCTAGGTTTTATTTTTTAAAACATCATTTTATACGCGTTTTTTAGACAATGAAAAACTCCTACAATGTCATTAGAATACGATAACTTATTTCGCCACTGTTCGTTAAGTCTAAAATAAATGGCTCAGACGGAATATGCTCGCCCTCGGAGTCAACAGGCCACGGTGCGAATCCTGATGGCTACACTCGGGACTTTTCTTTTTGTTTTTATTTCTGAGTTTTTTTTTTACTTAGAGCCCTTTATAAATGCATTTAAACCGAGCAAAGCTCGGTCAACTAGGTACTAGTATTATAAATAGAGGTATATAGCAAGTGACGTATTGTGAAATATTAGCGCTAGTCATACATTAATTCTAAATTATAAATGTTCTGTTCAATTGATAGTCCCTTAGACTTTTTTTAAAATTAATTATCATACTAATAACAGAAATGCGAAAGTATGTATTGTATGTATCGTGGTTATTAATCCCAAGAAGAGTTAGTCATCTCAGACGTTCGTAATTTTAGGAAGATAGTAAAACAACATCTCTAATTATCTAGTAATCCGCCCTTTTACCGCCTAACTAAATCGGCCTAAGCTTTGATATTGCTGTCTTTATCTATTCAAGCGAAAAGACTCTTCTACGTAAACACGCTCCATCGTAGACCGCATCGTCGCTTAACATCAGGCGAGATGGCGGTCAAGTGTAAACCTAAAGGGTGTCCTAAAGAGTGCACTTTTTCATTTTAAAATAAAAACAAGTATTTCATGACAGAGTTGTGATATTTTTATTGTATATGTTCCGATTAAGTATGGGTTAAATATCCGGCAAATAACCCCCACGGCTCCGATGACAGGCCATTACTCTTTTCATGAAATTTTTGGAAAAAGTCATTTTCTCCGATGAAGCACATATGGCTTGGTCAACACACAAAATTGTCGAATTTGGGACTCAGAAAATCCTCATGCAATCCATGAGAAACAAATGCACCTACAACGAGTAACTGTCTGGTGCGGATTTTTGTCAGGCGGCGTGAATGGACCTTACTTTTTTGAAAATGAGGCCGAAATTGCAGTGACTGTGAACGGCTTACAAGAATATGAAAACGGACTTTTTGTGACCTCAACTGGACTCAACTGGACTGAATCTGGACAACATGTGGTTTCAGCAGGATGATGCAACCTGCCACACCGCGCATGAAACAATTGACTTATTGTAGCAACGATTTCCTGAACACATTATCTCACGAAATTCTGATGTCAACTGGCCACCAAGATCGTGCGATTTAACGCCGTGCGATTTCTTTCTTTGGGGTTTTGTGAAATCTCGGTTTTATGCGAATAAACCCGAAACAATTCCTGAGCTCTAATCAGAAATCCAATGCGTCATCGGTGAGACACAGCCACAAAAGTCATGGAAAATTTAGTGAAAAGAGTAATGGCCTGTCATCGGAGCCGTCATTTGCCGGATATTTTATTTCATACTTAATCGGAACATGTCTTCTTTACAATGCAATAATCACAAATCTATAATATAAAAATGAATCGCAAAATGTGTTGGTAAGCGCATAACTCAACAACGCCTCGGCCGATTTGACCAATTCTTTTTTTAAATGTTCGTTGAAGTCCAAGGATGGTTTTACGGCGAGAAAAATTGAATAATTGCTGGGAAAATCTTAAACCAGCCCTTTACCTTTTCCCATACAAACGATTCGTAATAATAATTTAATTTGAACTTTATTACTATACCATAAAGTTCAAGTGTCAGTGGTGTTAGTGGAGAGGTTCCAGAAAGGGAAAACAACTGAGTGACGTTCTGACGTAAGCATCGTATTATATTGATGTCGATATTTATATGATGGTAAAATGTCACTTGAAATATAAACGTATCTTTGATGTGCATCTACACTAATATTATAAAGCTAAAGAAGTTATTTGTTTGAACGCGCTAATCTAGGGAACTACTGGACCGATTTAAAAATCTTTCACCATTCTTTCATTCGTACATAATCATATGCCATAGGTTATATATATGTACCACGGGCGAAGCCGGGGCGGGCCGCTAGTCTGTCATAAAATACTCGTTTTTATTTTAATCAGCTAAGACAGTTTTCGTTACGCGGTAGACCCCCCTGAGTGGGGGGTTGGGGTGACGTCACGTCTACAGTCACGTATAGACGTGACGTCACTCGAGAAACTTCTAAGCACAAATCTTCGTAACATTTGTTTGTGAAACAAAAAAAAAATTCATGATCCATTTTTTTTTAAATCAGTCTATCTAACTGACGGTATATTTGTATTTTTTTATGACATTGTGGCAGTATCCCCCATAGGCAGGCCCCTATGTCATAGTCAACGAGTTTGTAACTCGTTGACTATACATAGGGGCCAATTCCAATTTCTAGAGTAGGCCAACATGTCAATAGGGGCGGATTTATCACCAAATAATTGTGTTTTTATGGCCTGCTTTTTTCATCTCAGTGAGTCAATTTTAGACCAATTATTTATTATTAGTATATTTTTCACGTAATAAAGTACATACGTTGTTTCAACAAAACAAAATTACAACGTGGCGTCGGTAGATGGAGGTGGCATAAGACCTGTCATTATGGAGACCTGGACATAAGCCTCCCCCTCTTTGGGGTGATCGATTTAATATGGATTGATGATGTCTTTAGCCGAAACAAAAAATTGCCTTCGTAGGCGATTGGGTAAAAATTAGTGTCAGCACTATACTAGTATCCAAGTAGAATATTGCCTGTCCCAGTAACAAGTACTCGGTGACTTGGCAATGTTCCAATATTTTTGCTTACGCATTCGTAAGCTTGAGTATAGTATATAATGCAATGGTTCAGATGCATTTTATTAAACCATTGGATGGGCATGAGGAGGCCTGTTAGAAATTAATATAATCAGGGATACATATGGACAAAACCATAACATCTTACTAGCATTATAAATGTGAAAGTTTGGATGTTTGTTGCTCAATCATGTTGTAAGAACTGAACGGATAATTCTGAAATTCGTAACTTTAGATTAGTGTGGAGTATCACATGAGTACGTGTTTTATCCCGAATAACCAAGAGTTCATTAGGGAATAGCTTTATTCTAAATTGTCAGCGGATAAAGTCTCGGGCATCGATGTAAAGCAGTAGATGTGCCATGAGCACCTTGAAATTGGTAATAAACTGCGTCTCTGTGTGTAGCGTAACTGATTTAACACAACCAATCTACTTGATTCCTAGAATCGTTAGCGGCGAGATATGCTGTGGTTCTACTTATTTTGGTTGTTGACAATGAATAGTGATAAGTAAAACCGTCCGGCGTTGACCGCTTCCTGGAACCGACTAGAACGGAAAGAGTGAGCTCACTGTTCCCAACGATGACATAATTCCGTGCGCCTGATGTTTGGGAGGGCACATCTAGTGGTTTATATCGATGGTCTCGGGTTGATGCAAATTTCATCAGTAGTTTTTACGTGAAAGAGTAACAAACGTTTCTTCATCCATACGTACAAACTGTTGCGTGTAAAATATTTGTAGGATAGGACTTAGGGGCTATGTATTTATCCAACGAATGATCGGTCCGGTACCGAGTTCCTTAGATTAGCGCGTTGAAACAAAAACCCTCTTCAGATTTAAAATATTAGTAATCATAGACGTTTCAAAGTAATACTGTCTAGAAAGTGTTGAAAAGCACACGCCAAATTGATAAAAACCTACTTGTTAGGTCTATCATAACATTTTCCTTATGCCTAGAAATCTAGTAATAATACATTTCAGTAGGTACCAGCTAACAGGCTCATTTAAAACGCCTTCCTTGTTGTGTTGTTTGAAGTTTTGAATAAAGTTGCAGGATCGATTTAATATGCTTCAAAGATGTTTAGCTGATCAGCATGATACTATTGCTCTTTAATTTACCCTTTTTCTATAAGACTACTTGTAACTCGAAAAAGCGACTTTCTTTTGCAGTGGAGGTCAATACTCAAACGAGGAGTTTTGACTCCACTTTTGTGATAAGAACGATTGTATGCCATAAGTTAAGAAATATTCAAGGTCATTTGCTCAAGGTATCGCCAAAGAAAAAAAACTAACGTTACTGTGAGGCCTCGTAACATCTTAATCTCAAGATGTTTACGAAATTTTGACTAGCCAGAATAAAGATTCTTACCAAGAATCGTAAGAGAACAAATTGTTAAATATTGATGTCGTGCCCTGTCCTTCGTTTGTAGTATTTGTTGACTGGCCTTGTGGCTTAGTGGGTAGTAACTCTGCCTGTGAATCCGAAGGTCGTGGGTTCGATTCCCACCCAGTGCAAATATTTGTGTGATGAATTCAAATATTTTGCACTGTGTCTGGGTGTTTCTATGTGTAACTAGCGGCCCATTCCGGCTTCGCTCGAATAATAACCTAGATGATACCAACTGCAGCGCCATCAGCCGAGGCGATTTGTCAATCTAAACCATCCAGGGCCCTACCCAAACGTATACAAAAAAAAATCTTTCAAATCGCTCGAGCCGCTTAGGAGAATCTTACTCACAACGAAAAGTGGCATTGATTTTTTATATATATAGATAAGTATGTATTTACAACTATGTAAGTATTATATCAGCTATCTGGCCGCCATATTACAAGATTTGGGTCAGATGGTGTTGTGTGTGCATTGTCCACCAATATTTATTTATTTATATTTATTTTATTGCATGCGATGATGTTAAAATGTTAACTCATTGTTACAGTTATGGTATTCTAGATATTAGCTATTGTCTTGAAAGTTATGGCGAGTGAATCATTACGGTAGTCCATGAGTGGGCTATCTATATCTACATACACTGTGACACCTAGTAGCTACTTTTTGTTCCCATTGCTGAGCGTCACAGCCAAAGAGATTACATTTACTACGTAGGTATAGAGTTAGACCAAACGCTTTACACCGAAAGCACGGGTGATCTGATCGTTCTTGCCTTATCGCTCTTGTGGAAGTGTCATACTTTTGTCGCGGCACATCACTATGTCGCCATAGCTAACTTACATCTCATCTGCTTACGATTGGTGCAAAGGAACCATGCGGTAAAACCTGATCTAATTACCTATTCTTTATCTAAGGTCAATGCCTTATCTCACAACAAAAGAGCTACCAAGTGCGGATTGACGGACGACGCATGGCCTCGAAAGATGTCTTACTTGGAACATGCCGGTTTCCTCACGATGCCCGTAAACGTTAAAGCCAATGATTTTAAATAACTTTTCTACCTGGGCTTAGAAAAGTACTCTTTTTTACTAATAGTTTTAGTCGACCCGATCACCTTTCGTGGTGTTGTAGTATATAACCCGACCATCCTCTTGAGGCACTAGGTATTTCATAAATTAATATTCTCCACGTTACAAAAAGCTTGCTCACTTTTCATCGGAAGCTAAACGCACAGCATGTGTAATTTATCTCTATAAAGTTTGTTACTTGTTATATGCGTACTATCATAAATAATTATTGTATTACGTAAACGCTGTCTATAGTGTTGTTCTAATTTATTACAGTAGCAAGTAAATTTCGCAAAATTGCGCGACAGTAATAACTCAGGCGTGTAAAGTTCCTGAAATAGTAAACCCGGCTCTTTTTTCAAGTTTTTTTTGAAAATCTATAATTGGAACCCTGGAAAAGAGATTCTATCACCTACGAATAGTGCAATGATCTTTGTGTACGATTCTAAAAGATATTCTAACCTCCTAAATCCTACTATAAAAATCGAAAATAAAAATTCCATGACACAAAATACTTATAATGTTGAACATGTAGCTTGTGATGATATACAATTAATAAGTAATTAAGACACGATAACTTAGTAATCCATCAGGACAACAGTGTCTCCAAAAAAACGAGAGTGAATCCATTCTTCTAGGTAAGCGCGCTCCATCGTGGACGGCCTCGTCAAATGGTTAAAATCTAGAGAGATGGGAGATGGTGATCAAGCTTATACTTATTAATTAGTTATTATACGAGTATTTCAGTTAATTCGACGTTAGATACGAGTACGTCTAAAATTTCTACATAGACCTGAATTTGCTCAGACATATTACAGCGTTCCTAACAGAAAACGGGCAAATTCAAGAGCAATTAGGTCATACATATCAGCTCGTCCATAATCTATGTGAGATGAAAAGATAAGATATCATGAAAATCTAACTCCGAAATATATCGGGTTTATGGCGAAAGACGAATAATGAGTAAACATGCTATCAAGAAAACATTTTATTACAAGAATAAAAATAATGTGCTTTTATACCAAACTGAGTTTTAGACTCTGCAACATGTTATTGTTTTTAGCGACTTTCAGATCGGTCCTTAAATTGAAGAAAAGTTTTTGACGTGACAACGTCTAATACATGATACACGAAAAAGTGTCCCGTTATGTCCCGTTACGCTCATTTTACTCTTGCGCTGCAACTAACAATGTTTTGCTATACCGTTGTCACGTTATACTATAGTCCGTAAACCAACCGACTTTACAGGCAACCAATTATTATCACGCTTTGGTCCATATTAGACCACCAACGTCTCGAACGGTAAGCATAATCAGTGCGCCTTTTTGATGTACAAGGGGCTTATCCCAGCTGGCTTCATATTATCTCTACTGCGTACCTAACTAGATTAAAAGAGCCTTGCTCTTTATATGCTTCTTCCTAGTATCTTAAACTTAATAATAACTTTATGCTAAAGCTTTAAAGGCTAAAATAATTCTGTAAAGTCTAAATACCGTTACCAGAAACAATAACGGGAAGTAAAAATGATACACAGTTATTTTTGTGTAATAAAAGTGCAATTTGAATTTACGACTGGTCTATTCGAGAAAACAGCAACTTCCGATTAGGGACCCGTTTTCTGATTCGAATCCCACAGGCACTAGTATAATTTCGAAGACATGTGCGTAATGCCGCTAATTTAAAAACGGTGAAAGGAAACATCGCGAAGGAAACGGCATGTTTCATCACGATGTTTTCTGAATCCTCCCGTTTCAATTATTTTGCCGCTAGTTTTCGTTAGCTTAAACTATTTCTTTCAACAACTTTTTTTAAATCAATAAATAAACAGCCTCTCGTTAATGTGGAAAACAACTGAAATTGCAACTAGTTTACCTCAGAAACACTACAGCAGTGATTCTATTAAGGTTAAATTTCGGTTACAACGCTCTATTGAAACAGTTGTCAATTGCAATGTAACTCAATGAAATCACAATTATCGTAGTGTCCGGCAGTCGAATGAGCGGAAGCATATACATCCAAGCAAAACAGCAAACTACTTAGCTAATAGACTTAAAAAATATCGATACACAAATAGACGATTACACTTTTCGTACACTTACGGTAACACGCTCTCGTCACGCAATCACAAAATTTCTCCCCACGTTAAGCTTGAATAAAAAAGTTTTACAACAAAAATAGATACGCAAATAAAATAAATATGATCAAGCGCTTCGTAGGTTAATTAAACAAACTGGATAGAATCGTAAATTCTATGTGTGAATAGTCTTCAATTTCCGCTTGATAATATATTGTTGAATAATTCTCGCGGTGTTTTCAATTTGATCACATATAATAGCTATTGAAATATTCGTAGACAAATCAAACAAAAGGTTTTACTCTCTAAAGATTCCGTGCGAATGAGAGCATAGATTAGGTATGTTGTTAAGTACGAATATGTATATCATTTACGTCACGGCTTACTTAAATGAGAAACAAAGGTTACACTTATTTATGAGGGCATACGGTCTCGTCATGTCAACCGTAACAGCCTACGATCCAATTTCTTCCCAGGATTCTGAATCCGGGCCAAATATCGCTTCGTAGAAATTACTTTCACTTGACTAGCGAAACAAATTTTAGTACAACAATTTTGACCGTAAATTACCAATACTTCCTTAGGAGCGGAAAAGTATAACTAGGCTGATGATAATGTGTTAGATTCGCTTGTAAAGAAGGAACCTACTATTATTTTTTCGCTACAACGGACAAACAAGTGAGGGGTCGCCTGATGCATGCTTACTTTACGTAATTAGATTGACACCCATGGGGATGTTGGGTTTTTAAACTAATTAAGGGCGTACCCCGAGCAAATGACCTTGAATATTTCTTACCTCATCGCACACCGCAAGAGAGAAACAGTAGATAGGATTTATCGCGGTTTACGCTCAAATTTTAGAATACATTTTTCATGAAATCAGGTTTTGGTCTTGGCAAGAAATGATGTCGCTTTTTCGAGCAAAGAGTTGTCCGATTGTGAAAAATCTAGGTTGTGTTAGATCATGAAGTTTAGTTGTAATCTCTCCAAAGTGTATATAGTTATAGATAGGCGTGACGACAGTTCCTGCAATTATATTAAATTATTTGATATAATGACAGTATTTAGATAGAATAAAATATGCACCAATTTTAATTTTGACGTTTTTAGTTAACTTACTTTATGACCATTCAAAGCTTGATGGGCGAGTCCGTTTTAAAATTATTTGAAAATGCATTTACCATTAGATACCCCATTCAATTTCAAATTACTTTTATTATGAAACCAGTTTCCTAAACGCAATATTTAATATAGCTACCATACCAACTTTACGCGCTACGCATAGAAAATACGGCACAGTGACGTCACGCTACTGTAGTGTATTTGTATGAAGCATTTTTTAGGACAGTCCCAAACTTGTGATTTTAAAATCGTGATATCGCGGGAAGTTTTTAAGATAACAAAGTAATTCTTTCACCTATGTTTCAGTTATTGAGTAGCCTTTTGATGGCACATTACATAAAAAATGAGTCGTCATGCCTATTGGGTGCTAATTAAGCACGCTTCATCTTAATCGCATTATTCACCTAAGAAAATATATGTTACCTTGTAAATTACCAAGTCGGCCACAACCAACGAGCGTCTGAATAATAGTATCTCAGCCACTAGTTTTCTTCTATGTAAGCCACTGTAAATATAAATCAGCATGTTAGTTATTTTTAAGCATCTGAATTTGTGGCATACATTCAAATAAAAAAAAAACCACCGAACTAACTTAAAATTACATTTGAAGTGGTAGGACCCTTGGCAGACTCCGTCTGGGGGAAGTACCGCACTTTTGCCAGTTATGCTACCGCCAAGCAGTAATGTGCAAACATTACTGTGTTCCGGTTTGAATGGCAATGATGTTCATGTTCCAGTAGCTTTGTGTCACTGTGCTGTTATGTGGCAGGCAAGTTGTTTACCATCAGACACATTTCCTGCTCATCTCGTTATAGACTAAAGGCCATTCAACAAAATTTATGGGTCATGTGAATCACCAGGAGACCTATGTAGGATGATAGAAGGGTTTAAAATAGGTAATAAGATTCAGCACTATGCCGGGAAGCCCCCCCTCTTGCAACCCTCGATCTTTTCTCCTTGTCGCATGATTTTTGATCGGCAAAACACACATGACACGGACATGACGAATCTATGAGGGTTTTTACGTTTTACGCATGATTTACGGAACCCGCCAAAGAAGACACTACAACTTTGAAAATTCAGAGACAATTCTTCACATAGTTTTTACTTTATTATGTACGGACAGCTGACATCAGAAAGGTGACTTCATGATTATTGTCACGATATTGTCAGTCTTTATGATTTGTATATTGGTAAACAACTATTCTTATAAACAATACTTTGTATGCGATAAAATGCATATTATTCGTTTTTTATAGGTATATTTTTTCAAATAGGAGTATTATACTACTTTCATATGTAACGGGACTTCAAGTGAGTCATGGCAAAAATGAATTAAAATGTGGAGTGAATATATATCTCTATTTATGAAAATAGTGCGCGAAAAATTTAGTATAGATACAATTTACACTGCTGAAGAACAAATAGAAGTGTTTTAGCTAAATTAAGACCAAATTACGAAATCATAATATTGAAAGGCTAAATTTGGCCAATACAATCGCCTTCAAGAATGAAGATAGTTTAGTGTTCTAAGCAAGATGTGTAAAGATATTAATGTTGTCATACAGGTGTGCTCATCTTTTTTATTTTATTCAGTCGTTTTATTATATATAAGTTTTAATATTCTATGTATAATAAGTATGTATTTAGAACTAAGTATATAAGTATTATATCAGCTATATGGCCACCATTGTACAAGCTTTGCTTAGTTTGGGGTCAAATAGTGTTGTGTGTGAATTGTCCACCATCAATAAATATATTTTACTTTCGAAACTTCTTTAAACATGATTACCTACACGGTACAAAGAAATATTATAGGCTGGCATAAGATAAGCTCCACAAATTTAATCTTAAAGAGGGCGTGCGTAGTCGAATCGACCGAGCTTAGTACATTTTCGTTTATATTTTTATTTTTACACGTCGCGTTTATTTCTCCTATTTAGTAGCCTGTCGCTAAGTCATTGGGAGTAAAATAAAGAATAAGCCGTCGCTCGGGGCGCTCCCCGCTTGGTTTTTTATATAAAATTAGTCCTGTACAGTTATCACAAAGTGAAAGAACTCGAAGAATTACTAAGAGAAGACGATGAAGAGAGTGAATCAGAGCTCAGCGAGAAAGGCTACTTCCGACCACATTGTTGCAAAGGAACCTCGATCTGCTGAGGAATCAAACTGTTCAGACCCAGAAGAGGATGATTTGCCACACACAGAAAAAAATCAAGGTGGTATCGGGTTTCTGGGCTACTAAACTCTCCATAACAACGTTTTAGAAATCGCAAGTGTGTCTCCGAGGGTCGCATCGCATACCTGGTGCTGAAGTTGACCGAGAGATATACCCTCAAAGTGGTCATGGCGTACGCACCCTGGGAGGCAGACCCTGATTCAGAGGTGGAAGCTTTGTATGAGGATATAGTGAAGGCTTTACATAACACCTCCAAAGCCCACTTCAACGTTGTTATGGGGGATTTTAACGCCAAAGTGGGAGTACGGACTTGCAGTGAATCGGTAGTAGGACCATCTGGATTGGGAAGACGAAATGACAGGGGCCAAATGGTGATCGACTTCCTCGAAAAAGAAAGGCTGTTTCTGATGAATTCGTTCTACCAGAAACAGCCTCAGAGGAGGTGGACATGGCGAAGCCCCCACGGACGGACGAAAAATGAGATTGACTTCATTATTGCGGATAAACGGCGTAAATTCAGGGATGTCTCAGTGGTCTCTAGGTTTTCTACCGGAAGTGATCACAGGCTTGTGAGAGGCACCCTGAATATTGATTACAAGCTTGAACGCGCCCGTTTGATGAAATCAACACTCCGTCCGAACCTTCTCCAAACCATAGTTGGGTCTGAAACATTTCAGCTAGAACTGAAAAACCGGTTTGCTGCCTTGGAAACCATAGACAAATTTGGGTCGGCTCTTATAAAATTTTCTGCCAACAGCATGAACAGTTTCCACTAGCCTGTCGTTTATTCCGTCTGCCGTTACGCACTCATCTAAGGATTCGAAGCGATTTTGAAGTTCGAGTTGAAAGTTATCGGGATCTTCGATCTGAGCATAATTTGGTCGGAGCGTGGACTTCATTAGTCGTGATCTTTCGAACTTAATGTTTAGATTCAGCGTGCCTCTTACAATACGGTGATCGCTGCCGGTCTAGCCGATCTCATTTTTAACCCCCGACCAAAAAAAGGGGTGTTATAAGTTTGACGTCGATGTCTGTCTGTCTGTCTATCTGTCTGTCTGTCTGTCTGTCTGTGTGTGTGTCTGTCTGTGGCACCATAGAGCTCAAACGGATGAGCCGACTTCAATGCGGTTTTTCTTATTTGAAAGTTAATATCCGTGCGGGTGTTCTTAGTTATGTTTGGTTAATATCGATCCAAAATGGCCGCCTCCACAAAATGGCGGACAAAATATTTCTTCACAACCTACCTCAATATGGGTATCAAATGAAAAGGCTTGACTAGTAGAGTACTATACGCTATAATAAATTTCAAATCCAAGATGGCCGCCACCACAAAATGGCGAATTATACAATATTTTTCACTACTACCTCAATATGGGTATCAAACGAAAGGGATTGATTAGTAGAATACTTTACACTAAGACAAATTTCAAATCCAAGATGGCCGCTACCACAAAATGGCGAATTACATTTCTTTTTTCACAATTCCTTTAATATGGGTATCAAATGAAAGGGCTTGACTAGTAGAATGTTGTACAGATAACAAAGCTAAGGTAGTCGGGGGTTAGTCAAAATTTTTAATTTTGTTCTTGTTTGTGGAACCGTCTGGGCTAATCCAGATCCACTTTCTTTGTGGCTGTTTCTTGAAAAAGGAGTTCAAAATCCGCTAGACGTTGCCCTCTTAGGTTCCGCTGCCCATATGCGAAATTCCCCACTCTCAACTCATCACCGTTACGTTTGCCCAGTTTCGCGTTGAAGTCTCCCATCACAACTGTGAAATGTGTTGACGAGACATGTATGGCTTTGGAGATGTCCTCATACATACTCTCAACCTCTTCGTCGGGATGTGTCGAGGTCGGTGCGTATACTATAACTGAATACGTGACTGCAAAATTAACTAAAGAAAACTAATCAGAAACATAAAGGAGCATTGAATCTGAAGGTTGCTGCTGCTGATACAGAAACAGATAGTTCTGGCCAATGCAGAGGTCGGTTCCGTCCGTTAAAATCCTCATAACAACGTTGAATTTGGTTTTTGAGGTGGTATGTAAAGCCTTCGATATATCCTCATACAAAGTCTCGTCTACCTCTGAATATGGGTATGCCTCCCTGGGTGCGTACGCCATGACCACTTCGAGGTTATATCTCTCGGTCAACTTCAGCACAAGGTCCGCGGCCCTCGGATTTCTCGGACTTGCAATTTCTAAAACGTTGTGTCAGAGTATTTTGTGTACCAGAAACCCGAAAACACGTAACATATGTCCAGCCAAAAAAAGAAGGCAATCAAAACCGATATGAAAGTTATGTATGATAAATATTTGAAGATGTCATACAACATTTATTTGCAATCAATGTTATATGGACGAAGAAACTGATTCTGATGAAAACTGATTGTGATGAAAATGAACCAAAGTTATTTAATTTTTATTCAGATTTTGTATTTTTATTCTTAGACTAGGTAAACTAATCTAAGATATGTAAAAGGGTTTTGTGTTCCTAATTTTTGTTTTGATTCAAAGAATATTTGTGTTACGTTAATTCATTTAATAATTGTTTCTTTTTCTTAATTTTAATTACTTTTTTTGAGAAAATTAGACTTTGAATACAATTCTAACATATCTGAGTACAAATAAATAAATAATTATTAAATAATTAGTTCTTTATTTCACTTATTCATCCCATATATCTTTTCGGTTACGCGCGCCTGCTCCCGTTACAAATGATCGCGCGCCAGCTTGAAGGCTAAGCATTGTACATAAGCCTTAATTAATAAGCCATAAACCATAAGTTACGGCTGGTCTAGTCGGGAGAACAGCGACTGCCAATCCTGAGACCCCGGGTTCAAAACCACGCGTACCACTTTATTTTCGTAGTCATGTGCGTAAAGCCGCTAAGCTAAGGAAAATATCGTGAGGAAATCGACATGTGCCTAGAATATTACGAAGTCATGTGTCATCCATCAACCCGCACTGGGGCAGCGTGGTGGATAATGGCCTTGACTCTCTCCTTACGAAAGAAGGCCCCGAGTCCCAGCCGAACTTTTGGGAACTTTTAGTGGGCTGTTTATGTTACCGACATGGTATTATAGCAGCGTAGCGTAGGTGTGGCTCATTTAGTTACACAGGTGACGTATTAATTAGTGCTTCCTAATACTATAATTAATTAGTGCTTCTTAATACTATAATTCATAGTTTCAAGTTTTAACTTTTATCATCACTGCCTAAGACTGTACATTTTTTATTATAGTATAAAATATTGTGGCGCGACGAGCTGGGCATGTGCCTGATGGTAAGCAACATGCCTGCCTATTGATTCCCTAGTACTGCATTGTACCCAGAGATACAAGATATCTCTATGCACATAATTCACTATAGCGCATCACTTACGCTCCTCCCATGCCTTCCACAAATAAGTAACAGAGTGAATGAATAAAAAGACGAACTGCTCATAGAACACGAGCGGAGAAGGGAAGAAGCCTTCGTTTGCACTTTACTGTTAGGCGTTTTACTTTTGTTTTAGTTGTTTAGGTGTAAAAGCGTAACAGACAGACAAATATAGGTACTTTCATATCTGTATGGATTGTTTCATGGTTTTATCTACAAAAATAACATATTTTGACGAAGGGCGAGGGATCTTTCCCTCGCCTTTCTTTCTTCCCTCGCTCGTGTTTTATGTGCATTACGTCTTTTTATTCATTCACTCTGTTACTTAAATAGTTTTGTTTGTATTTTTATATATATTTATCTCGCTCGCCGCTTTAAATGTCCAGCATAAATAGTTTTAGCAAAGCTCCATTATTTTCTTACCGAGCTATTAGGCGGATTACTATAAGACGGATTTACCAGCGTAGTTCTAGTTTTCGTAATAAAAAAGACAATTTTATTAAGCATTAAAAAGTTATATTATACCAAGTCTTATCTGTGACTCACGTATTCTGTTTCTTTATATCTTTATCTCCTTATATTGCTAAAACAGTCAACGTCCATATCAGGAAAACGATTACAATTGATTTCAATGATTTGTTTTGTATCATGGTACGTAAATACACCTTTCATCTTATCTTATCTTATACCTTTATACGAGCAATTCTTGTATATATCTATGGAATCTGAATCTCGGAAACAGCTCGAATGATTTTCATGAAATTATGTATGCAAGAGGTTTCTGGGAAGATGAATCGATTTAACTAGGTTTCATTAAAAACGCATTTTATGCGCGTTTTTAGACAATGAAAAACTGTTACATTAACATACGAACGCGACAGTAAGTTTCGCAGCATTGTGCGACAGTTTATTAATGATAATAATAAGGCGATCAGGCGGGCGGTCACGCAGATTCAAGTATAATTGACTTTATCAGTCCAACACTATCTCCAATGGAAAATGCACTGCTTTGTAGCAGTGAACAAAATTAAAAATTTTGATTAACCCCCCGACTGCCTCAGATTGATTATTTGTACATCATTTTACTAGTCAAGCCCTTTCATTTGATACCCATATTAAGGGAGTTGTGAAAAAAGCAATGTATTTCGCCATTTTGTGGAAGCGGCCATCTTGGATTTGATATTTGTCATAGTGCAATGTATTCTACTAGTCATGCCCTTTCGTTTGATAGGTACCCATATTGAGGGATTAATGAAAAAAAAAATGTAATTGGCCATTTTTTGGTGGCGGCCATCTTGGATTTGATTTTTTTATAATGTATAGTATTCTACAAGTCAAGCCCTTTCATTTGATACCTATATTGAGGTAGGCTGTGAAGAAATATTTTGTCCGCCATTTTGTGGCGGCAGCCATCTTGAATCGATATTAACCAAACATAGCTAAGAACATCCGCACGGATATTAACTTTCAAATAAAAAAACCGCTTCGAAATCGGCTCATCCGTTGGAGCTCTACGGTGCCACAGACAGACACACACACAGACAGACAGACAGACAGACATCGACGTCAAACTTATAAAACCTCTTTTTTGGTCGGGGGGTTAAAATCACTTTCAAATATTTCTTAATTCACATTAAGACTAGATAAATAAAAGGCAAAGAGTAAATGGTAGCGAACTAAATAAACGGCATAGTCGGAGAGACGGTTGTTTTTTTGGTCTGATTTTAATTTATTTTGTCATCTGATTTGTAGATAAATAGCTTTTACCTGCGACTTTATCAGCGCGGTATTAATTGAAACGTTTCTCATTAAAAATTGTAAGGTTACTCAGGCAGTATTTTATACCTGCTTATTTTGCTATTTTGACGTGACAACGTCTTATAAATTGGTTTGCCGGGTGACACTTCAAGAAACTGGGTTACGCTCCGCTGACGTTATGCGCTCACAACGAGAGCGAGTGAGAGGCACGCGTCCCTTCCACTCGGGCATGGTTAGCCCGCCTAAGAGCGAGAGAGACAGACATAAAAAGTGAAAGGCACGCGTCCCTTCTGTAAAATTATTTTACCACTCAAAGTCGTTGTCACGTAAAACTTTCGCCCGTATACCGACTTTACAGGCAACCAATTTTTTTTTTATATTTAAAAATACCCGTACAAATTTATATTCACTAAAAACAGCTTACGTTAAATTTTTTTTTCACAAATTCATCAATATTTTTTTTTATATATAGACTAACGAGACGAGCAGGATGTGTGCCTGATGGTAAGCAACAGCCTTAAGCCAAATTAGACCATGAAGAGTCCAAATCACTACCTTGCTCTGCACTGCGCTCGTCACCCAGAGATCTAAGATATTATGGCTCTAAGCCCTGCAATTTCTCTGGAAACATTGCCCTTCAAACTGGAACACAGTATTTTTTGCACTGTACTGTTTGGCGTTTTACATTGTTTCAGTTGTTTAGGTATAAAAGCGTAACAGGCAGACAATAACAGACAGTAAAGGTACTGTAATAATTGTATGGACTGCTTCATGTCAAGTGTCATACAAAATTTCATGGTTTTCACCTTCAAAAATAACGAATTTCCATATAAACTTTCATCTACCATCATTTCAACCTCTTCAACCTTTTTTCCGCGATAAAAGTAGTATATATACTTTCTTGGTAGCTATTCTATCTATGTACATATATAATTTTATCAAAATCGCATCGAATCGATTTTAGGCAGTAAAACGAGACAGACAGGTAGAATTTCTAACGCATTTATATTAGTACTAGCGGTCCGCCCCGGCTTCAATTCAATTCAATTCATTTATTCATACCATAAATTCATAAGAACACTTGGTAACGTCATTTACAAAAAGGCAAAGAATCTGTGTACATAATATGATAAAATAACAACGTCAAAAGAATAAAGCAGCTGTAAAGGGGCCTAGTCAATTACATGCAGCTGTAAAAAGGCTTTGTCGAAGACAATATAACAAATAATCAATACACACAGTATACAGATACTACATTAGTACAAACAATGTAACATCAAAAGTCTTAAAAATCTATTATTTTACCTTATTACAAGATTCTAATTTCGACACATTTCTCTTCCATACGTTACTATCTTTAACAAAGTCGTCTATATTATAATATGCCTTGCTCAATAGGTAGCTTTTTATTTCATTTTTAAACTTGGTTTCATTGAGGCCTTCCACTTGTACAGGGATTGCATTATAGAAGCGAATACCATTACATTTGAAAGAGTTATTTGTTTTCTGAAGTCTGCACTTAGGAAATACAATTTTGTGTTTATGGTGCGCTTTTGGATTCAGATCAGTTAATTTCTGCAGACGACTTCGATTTTTCTTACATACATTATACATTCATAAATATACAATGAAGGGACTGTTAATATGTTAATAGTTTTGAACATCTCCCGTACTGATTCTCTAGGTGATAAATTATATAGACCACGGATTGCTCTTTTTTGCAATACGAAAACAGAGTTTCTGTCCGCAGCCGAGCCCCATAATAAGATCCCGTAGGACATAATACTGTGAAAGTAGCCAAAATAAACAAGCCTAGCTGTTGCAACGTCTGATATTTTTTAATTTGACGAACTGCGTGGGCAGCTGAACTGAGTCGATCAGCTAGTCTCTCTATGTGAGGACCCCATTGAAGCTTTGAATCTACTGAAATACCCAGAAAACAAGTAGATTGTACAGGTTCGATAAGTTCATCCTTCAGTCTTATATCAAGTTTACCGCACATTACATTGCAGAGTGTGAACTTTATACATTTCGTTTTAGTTGGATTAAGTACTAGATTATTTGCATCAAACCATTTGTACGCAATGTCCAAAAGTACGTTTATTTCAGTGAAATCGTTTATTCCTCTCTTAATTTTGAATAGAAGTGATGTATCATCGGCGAACATAACTATTTCTATATTTTATGTTTCTTTATCATAAAAGGTAGATCATTAACGTATATAAGAAACAAGAAAGGTCCAAGTATGGAACCTTGTGGTACACCCATTCTTATAGGCGACTCATTTGATTGCACACCGTCAATATCGACTATTTGTACACGGTCTTTGAGATATGAAGAAATGAAATTTAGAGCTGGTTTCGAAACCCCATAAAACTGCAGTTTCTTTAAAAGAGTGTCATGATGAACACAGTCGAAAGCTTTTGATAAGTCACAAAATACTCCCAGAACGTCATGATGATCTTCCCAGGCTTTCAATATATAATTAGTTAGTTCAATACCTGCATCGGTAGTGGAACGTCCTTTTGTGAATCCAAATTGGTTACTATGTAATAGATTATTAATATTAAAGTAAGATAAAAGTTGCTGGAGAACAAGTTTCTCGAATATTTTGCTGATGCAAGGCAAAACCGAGATGGGTCTGTAGTTTCCAAGTCGTTTTTGTCTCCAGATTTAAACAGAGGTATCACTTTACTATATTTCATCATGTCAGGAAATGTACCATTTTTATACATTCGTTAAATAATTCTGCTAAATATGGGGCAATGTTATTAATAATCCCCTCAAGTACCTTAACAGATAATCCCCATAAGTCCTCTGTATTCTTAACTTTAATATCTTTGAACGTTTTTAGTATTGCAGTGGCAGTAACATGATGAAATTCAAATGTAGATGAAGGACAATCAACATTTTCTGTCAACAATTTTTCTGCAAGAGAGGAGACGAAGTTAGATGTTTTGTTGTCTCTAATGGAATATTAGCAAAATAAACCTTGAAGGCATCTACTATGTCCGATTTTTTCGTAGTGACTTTTTCGCCAATCCGAAGTGCGCTCATCATTTCACGACTTTTAATTTTTCCAGACTCATTGTTTATTATCTTCCACGTGCTTTTTATCATATTATTGGAGTTTTAATTTGATCCCGTATAAATATTGCTTTTGCTCGAATACACACATTTCTAAAAATACTTGAATATCTCTTAACATATAGTTTTGTGGCATCATCGTTGCAGTATGTCTTTAGTTTGTATAAATTGTAAAGCTTGCTTCGACTTTTAATAAGACCTGGTGTTGCCCATTCGGCAAACTTCGGTTTTGCGTTAATATTAACAAATTTGGTATGGAAAATATTATTAAATTGTGTACTCAGCATTTTAAAAACTCAGAATAATTATGATTAGGATCATCAATTGTCATAATGCAAAATTTGTTGGAAAATGATTAGTTATCGCGGTATTTAAAGCTGACATGCGGGACAATGTAATGGGTCTAACAAGAACTTCTCTTCCGCCCTTTTCATACAGGCAGGAAGAGAAATGCTCAAGCCCCTATGGTCCGAACGCAAACAATCCAGGACCTCAGAATGAAAGTATTCACAGTTTACAAAAACATTATCAATGCAGGTTGCAGAACAACCTTTCTTAGTTACTGCGACCCTAGTGGGTTCAGTGAACACTTTTGTCAAATTAAAAGATTGACATAACATTAATATGTTGCTCTTGTTACGAGATTCCGAAAGTATATCTGTGTTGAAGTCTCACACATCACAATCTGTTTACTTTTCTCAGAAATTCTACTCAATGCTTCTTCTAAAGTAGTTAAGAAGATCTCAATTTCGGCACTAGGTGGTTTATAAACACATAAAACAACATATCGATCCAATTCTACGCAAGCTAGTTCACAATGTCGTTCAACAGTTATATTTTCTACATCTTTTCGAGACTTATATTTCACATTATTGCTAACAAAAATTATGCAACCACCTCCTATTGCCAATTTCCTACAGTATATACTACCTATTGAATAATTATTTAGGCTAAAGTTCAATTCACATTTCGATAGCCACGTCTCAGTGAAACAAATTACATCGTATTTGTGTGAGCTTTCCAAGAATAGCTATATTTCTTCTAGTTTACCTAACAGCCTGTTTATATTCTGGTATAAAATATAAACGGTGTTCTTTTGAACCATCTGAATAACATTATTTGTTCGTTTATTGCAAGGGGGGCCTAGTTTGTTACGACGCTTTGTTGTAACATAATGAGGCCTCTCTGTTGTCAAGGATTTCAGTTTAAACAGACACTGTTGGTTGTCACAATATTTGTCAAGTTTTGAAATTTCCTTGTTCGCTCGTTTGACAGTGTAAAAACAATCAGTTTAGCAATTTTAACTTTTAAGTGTCGGGCTAAGAACTGTTTTCCATTAGACAATACAAAAATTGTGTATAAAATTATTAATATCAAATAATATAAAGTCACCGCCTTTGTTTGAAATAAGGTTGTGTAAAATAACATTCAAAGAATATATTTTTGGTTTTGTCTATCACTCAAAGATGTTGAATAAGGAAATGTACATAATACAATTTTGCCAACTTTACCGGAACTGTGAAAATCCACTAATGATTCTATACAATTTATAAGATCTCTTTTGTGGTACTCAATGAGTTACCCATCATTATTACAACATCTGACTTTTGTTTAAACTTACTGACCACAACTTTGTCTATTAGCTGCTGAAAATTTATATTTGGTATACACGTGTTGGTCAGTTGGTTATTAGTATGTACATGATTGATAACATTGCCCAACCCAACGCCAATCCCGTCGCAGAAAAGTTCAACCTTGCCGGTTTTTTTTTCGACTCCACTAACATCTTGTACAGTTTGTTGATTAAAACATCTTGAAACACGCTAGCATTATCAATCGTATCAGTTGATGAATTTATGTTCGATTTCCTGTTGTTGTTCACTGATGATAATGATGTAGCATGATCGGGGCCTATCATACAGGATACGTCATTTGTGAGTGTCGTAGTTGGGTCCGATAATATGTCTGCAGCAGAAATCGATTGCCGTTGCTTGGAGGACTAAGACCTATTAGACTATTCATTGCTGATATCAGTTGGGCTATTTCTTTCTGTGCTATGCTGTATTTGATGTTTAAATCTTTAAGTTGGTGTTCCAATCTATCCATCGTTACTATGTTTTCGTCGTAGTGTTGTTGTATTGTCATAATGGTGCTTTTGTCATCTCTGATCACCTCCCTTAATCTTATCTTTTCCTTGATAAGTTCGATATTACATCGATTATTACAATATTTTAAATTCTTATTACATTTTGAAATTGTTCTTTTAACTTTTAAGTACTTTTTAAGTGTGTTTCTTCCTTTGATCAAGTACACACGATTATTTTCCAAAACTGAGCTCTCTTTTTCCACTGTTAGATCAATCGTTTCTATTACTTTAGGTTTGTTGTTATCCACCATTAATTTGTTATACAGACTTAATATGTTTTCAGCATCTTTTTCGCTTTTATATAAATCTATACTTTTGATCAGAATATTGGCTTGATTTAGTTCACCTTGTAAATTTTTTTTATTTTAATTTGCGCTTCTTCCAATTCTATATTTCTATTACCGTTGATGTTAATTATATCCAATAATTTTTCTTTATCTTCTTGTAATTGACTATTTATCTCTTCAAGATTTCGCAAATCATTTTTCAATTGAGTGTTTTTGTCCAAAACAATTTGAATTTCCACCTCACCTTCATCTCTTTCTTGTAATAGGGTTTTATTGTCCTTTTAGAGTTTTGTAAATCAAGTAAAGTTTCTTTTAATTTTTGTTCCAATTCGCGGATACTATTCTGCCTAGTTTTCATATTAGCGAATATAACAATATCAAGTTATGTGAAATAATTCTTCGTTGAATTTATTCAATATATATTTTATTATTATCTATGACAGTAAGTAACGAAACGTAAATTCAGAGCGTTTCGGATTTTTTGTATCAATCATACGAAAAAAAAAAAAAGAATCGAATCTAAAGTTGGTGATGTCAAGCCGTTATTGTCAGTCAATCAAGCATCTGTATTTTTAATCTGTTGTCACTCATTTGCTCAACTTAGTTGTCAAAGTCACTTGCTGTAGTTTCTTCGACCGTGGTACATATTACCTATCGCACTCTGAAATCACGTACACATACAAAGGTGAAAGAATTATTAAAATTGGTCCAGTAGTTCCTGAAATGAGCGCGTTCACGAATAAACTCTTCAGCTTTATAATATTAGCACAGATGGATATGGCAAGTCCGTTCCTAATATAAAGGTAGTAAGTACTTTATAAGACTATATAAAGTCTGCTTGCAAAATATGATCTTGACGTATTTAATACTTCTGTTAAACAATGCAAGAGACTCCTAACACAGGAGTACTTTGTTTAGATACAATGTGTCATGTGGTATTGTTTAAAACTTTTTTTTTTTGCTTTTTTTATGTTTGTTTTTATGTTAAAAGTCTACTTGATTTATTTAATCTTTACTTATATTTGCAAGTGGAATTTTATAATTGGCCTTTTGGACCTATTATGTTATAATTTTTTGTACCTAGCTGTAAGATTCCCTAACTTAGTAAAATAAATAAAAAAAAGGAATTAAAATCAGTTATGTCATACACCCTAAAAGCAGTGTTGACTAAACGATGTGGTGGCCAGGTGGTTAGGACGGCTAATTTCCCAGTCATGAAGTCGTAGGTTCAAAACCCGCCTCTGAATATTTTCCCAAGTGCAGTTGTATGAGTTTGTCGTCACTGGCTTTAACAGTGATAAAAAACATCGTAAGGAAACCGGCGTGTTTCAAGAAAGAGTGTTTTTATTGTAGTGGTAGGACTCTTGGCAGAGTCCGCCTGAGGAAGTACCACACCTTTGCCAGTTATTCTACCGCCAAGCAGTAAAGTGCAAACATTACTGTGTTCCGGTTTGAAGGGCAATGTTTCCAGAGAAATTACAGGGCTTAGAGATATAAGATCTTAGATCTCTGGGTGACGAGCGCAGTGCAATGCTAGGTAATGATTTGGACTCTTCATGTTCCAATAGCTGCGTGTCACTGTGCTGTTATGTGTCAGGCATGTTGCTTACCATCAGGCACATGTTATGGTCGTCTCGTCACTCTTTATTTAAAAAAAAAAAAGACATTTTGTGGGCATGTGTGTTCCGCCAACATGCATTTGGTCAGCGTGGTGGATTGTGGCCTTACTCCCACCGTAACCGTCATGTGCGTAATGCCGCTAACTTTAAAACGGTGATGGAAAACATCGTGAGAAAACCGACATGTACCTAGAATCTTTCGAAGTCATGTGTCATCCACCAACCCGCACTTGGCCAGCGTGGTGGATTATAGCCTTACCTGTGTCCTTGCGAGAGAGAACCCTGAGTCCCAGTAGTATGAATATAAAATGTGCCGCTTAAGCAATGCAATACAAAATTTAAAGTTGTACTCGATTAATTGTTTCTTACCATCAGGCATATGTCCTGCTCGTCCCGTGACTCTGAACGTCTAAACAGTAGAAAGAGAAAAATGTTTCACGCTTTAAGTACTACTTAATACTTTTTTTATATGGACAGATGACCTCACAAAGATCCCTGGAAACCGCTGGTTGCAGGTTGCGCAGGACCGATCGTTGTGGAAATCTAGGGGAGAGGCCTATGTTCAGTGACGCCTAGAGTGACGTGAACAGGACATGTGCCTGGTGGTAAGCAACACACTCTGTGATTTGTCTGGAAACATTGCCCTTCAAACCAAACAAACTTAGATATCTGGGTGACGAGCGCATTGCAGTGCTAGGTAATGATTTGGACTCTTCATGTTCCAGTAGCTGCGTGTCACTGTGCTGTTATGTGGCGGGCATGTTGCTTACCATCAGGCTCATGTCCAGCTCGTCTCGTCACTCTTTATTTAAAAAAACAGAAGTGTGGCACTCGGAGACTGCCGCGGTAAAGCTATTGCATGCTGCATGCATTTTTATCAACATAAGCAATAGGAATGTTAACAATTTTTCAGAATTGCTATTAATTTGAAGAGTGACATTTGTTTACCATAAAAAATATCACGGGAAATCCGTTAAGTTGGCAACACTGCTAAGAGCATTTAGCCTGTAAAGCTGATACAAATAAGATTCAAAGTCGAATGACCGAGTGGGGAGGACGGCGTTACGGTCTTCCATCCCTCTTTCTTGTGAACATAAGAAAGAGATGCACGATAACTAAAATTCGGCCCGCGATAAAAGCTATGCAATAGCTTATAAACTGGAACGTTCCAATTTAGTACTGTCTTGTGCAACTCTATTTAAAATACGGAAATTGTACGAGTTTTTTTTTTTGAGTGCTTAGATAATATCTGTTTGTTGATCTCTGATTCATCCGCTTAGATTTCCTCGCACTTAGATAACGTCGAAGGGGGTTTTTGAGATAAATTACACGTGCGAACTGCCGTGACGTGTCGCTTGATGATTTGCTATTAATATCTAACACTTTTTTCATTCATTCATTCAGTTTTCATTTATTTTTACTTTATTTAAGTAGTGGTCGGATTGATGGAATGCTTTCGGAATGATAGTTTCAGAAGACTGTGTTTTGAAAGAGGTAATATCAGAGATATTGGATACTGTAATGTGACATTAGCCAGTCCTGATTCCAATGATGCAATTATGTTGTATAAACTAATCCGTTTAGGACTAAGAAATAATTGTAACAGTGTATTGACCAGAGTATAACATACACTAGCATGAAGTACTACTGATGTTGCATCTGATTGTACATGTCCTGTCAGACATAATGATTATCGAGCATTAGACATCAAAGACATTTCTAAAGTTATGGAAGACATTATGGAAAAATGTCATTTTAAGATTTGTTAATTACAGTTTTAGTACAATATAACATTCAGTCCAAACAGACCGCAACCGTAAAATACACCTCATCTGCTTATGATTGGTACAAAGGAACCGTGTGGAAAACCCTGATCTATTACTTGTTATTTATCTAAGGTCTAATATATAAATAAAAATAAATATTGGTGGACAATTCTCACGCAACGCCATCCAAACTAAGCAAAGCTTGTACTATGGCGGCCAGATAGAGAGCTGATATAATACTTACATAGTTTTAAATACATACGTATTATACATAGAAACACCCAAATAAATAATAAAAGCGTGGTAATAATAATTCATGTTCCAATAGCTGCATTGTGCAGTATGGGCAAGCGTGTTACTGCCCATCAGGCATATTTTCTGCTCGTCTACTAAAGGATTTTATTGCTCGGCGTTGACGTGACATCAAGTACACGCTGGAAATATTCACAGAATATTGAACAACTAGTGGCCCTATAAAAACCTATGGTATAATAACCTAGATACCAACTGCAGCGCATTCTGTCGGGCTGATTTGTGAACCATTCTCGAATCCATCTGAAAGTACACAGAAAATTTCATTTAAATCGATCCAGCCGTTTAGGAGAGTCACAAACACACGCACAAAATAAATATGTATATATATATATAGGTATATAGATATTGTTCAGTATAAAAATAACAAAAAAAAAACATTTTTTCTTTGGCCCCATACAACAGTCGTGATTTTTATCCTGTTTTTATAGGCAACCAGTTCGGTCATGCAGTTTTGTCCGGGCAGTTTCCGTTCCAGTCATTTTCCCGCGATACAAAATAGATTATGCGCTATTCCAGACTATAATCTCACTGTTTTCTAAATTTCAACTCGATGCGTTCTAACCCTCTAAGGTGATTGAGCAACAAACATCTGAACATCCAAATATCTAAACATCCAAAACTACACTAGACAACTAAAACAAAAAAAAAAAATATATACATAGATAGATACTCTTTATTGACACACCAAAAAAAAAGATACAAAGCAAAAAAATAAACAAAAAAATAGTAAATTAGTGCGACAGTGGGCGGCCTTATCACTAAAAGCGATCTCTTCTTATTTTATTTTTTTTGGGTTTGTGATCGGCTAGTTTGTTCGTTGGATCTATTCAAATATTGATATTTATATTTCGTATGTGTTAGGACTTTTTTCCAGACCCCACCTAGGAAAGTACTACACCTTCGCCAATTATTCTACCGTCAAGTAGTAATGTGTTCCAGTTTTAAAAATGTTTCCAATGAAATCATTGGTGATAGAGATAAATTATCTGTTATCTCTGGGTGACTGGTCACAATGCAGTGCTAGGATAATGATTTCGATTTTACATAAATATGTATTCCAATAGCTGACATTTCCGGCTTACTTTTAGGTACATATCCCGCTTGTCCCGTCACTGCATACTAAAAAACTTAGATAGTAGGTATATACTTACTAGATACTACATACTACAAAACTTATTTTATACGAGTAGCTAAGTATAGTCCAAACGTGTGTACACGTATTAATTGACATTTTACATTGTTCTCTTCAACAATTTATTGTGATATTTAAAAATTGCTTAAGAAACGCGAATTACGATACGGTGAATTGAAAAGTTATTTTGAAAAAAAATATACATCAAATAGTAAATACATTGTCTACATACGTAACAAAATTTACAAGCAACACAAAAGAACATAAGTACTCGAGTATTACAGTGACATAATTATTAGATACCTGTTTTAACGTACGAAACGTACATGAAATAAGACAATTTTAGCAGGTAGTTGCCAACAGGTGGTTATAATAATTTTTAAACAGGTGGCTGTCAACAGATTTTCTCGACGCTTCAGAAGGGGGGAAACGAGGGAGGTATAAACAATATGATGTTCGCACCCCCATGCCCACCTTAACTCCCGCCCAGTAGGCGATCGCGTTGTGCGGGGTCCGGGACGAGAAATGGTATATAAAGCCCAGAGAACATGGACCATCCCTCAGTCAGGCAGGAATCGTCAACCTGTAATATACGTTTAACACTCACCTGTTAGACTTTCCGCGAACTTCACCGAACCGCGAACCGCGAATTTTCCTTAGATACATAAAGTTAACTGTTTCGAAAATCAATACTACTTTTTTCGTTATTTTGACAACAGTACTAGGGTTCTTGTTACCCGGCGTATTTAGTTACATCTTCTTTCGTTTTTTCAAGTGTATTAGTAAAAAATTTGGTCGTTTTATGAGGTTCACCACCTCATAAAACGACCAATTTTTTTAGTAAGGCGATGTTGACTAATCTTTATAAACTTAAGGCCAATTTGACAATGATAGACTGGAAGTTATACAGTGCAAGTATGTGTCTAATTGCACTGGGAATAAAACTATTACGATTAAGACAAGTAAGAAGTGCTTTCGCGAACTTTTTTAGTTTAATGGGGTGTGTCTGCACTTTCGCGTAAGTATTGAAAAACTTCTTATTTTTTACTTTTATAGGTTTACACTTGACCGCCATCTCGCCTGATGTTAAGCGACGATGCGGTCTACGATGGGGCGTGATTACCTAGAAGAAACCGATTCACTCTCGATTTGAAGACACCAAGATTATAGCTATCGGGAAAAACCCACTCAGGCAACTCATTCAACAGCCTAGACGTTCTTATCACAAACGTAGAGTCAAACCTCTTCGTCTGTCTTTGGAATATTCACCATGAAACGGTGCCGCTTCTTCTTCTGTTCTGGAACCGGACTTATGTACGTTTTCCAAGCTGCGTTTACGTCAGTCGTTATAAATACTGTCAGTTTATAATTAAACTAGCGATCCGCCCCTGCTTCGCCCTTGATACATAATATTTGGCCTATAGCACTCGGGGATCGCGTCCATGTACAATGGTGAAATCAGTTTTGAAATCGGTCCAGTAGTTCGTGAGATTTATGTTATTTATTTTATTACATATATTATTACAGCTTATACAGCTATATTACAGCGTTATGATATTAGTATAGAAAATATACATTATACATATAAAATTTAATGCTTGAGACTTTAAATGTACGGTAGGTTATTATAGTTTGTTATCTAATGTCATTAGATTATTGAAGGTATTCAACAATTTTTTTAATTTTACTCCGACGGTATTTACTATTTTACGGCATGTACATACATACATATTTATGTATTTATTGATAAAATTACACACATTTTTTTATTTAATGTGCATCTTAATTCCATAACAAGTTGATCATCTGAGCGCTCTGAAGCTCAAGCCACGAATCAGAAAGCTATCAAATGTATGGGAAAATTAAAACTCGAAATTTTCTAAATAGTTTGTGACGGCATACGAACCTATGACACCAGAGTCGATAATTTCTGAAACCAAAAAAAAATATAGTAGGAATCGTCCCACTATTTTTTTTTTTTGGGTATATAGATTCCCATTGTAAAAGGTAGAAAAAATGTCAAAAATTAAAGGAAAGAAAATTAATAACGGGTGATCTGAGGTCGGAGAGCTTCCACTCTCCAACCTCCGGATGTCCGTTTTTTTTAATTAAAAAAAACATGTATACGGTCGAAATGAGAAACCTTCTTTTTTGAAGTTGTAGTCGGTTAAAAACAGTTTATCTCGATTTACGAAAAAAAACTACATTTCCTGTGGAACAAACAATGTAATAAAAAAATTAAAATGTTCGTTGTAAAAAAAAATTAATGAATAATGATAATAAAAATAATTTTTATTTTAAACTTTTTTCACATAACTTCAAAGCTTATGGGAAAATTCAAATTTCGTCCTCAGATGGCCTGTAAATTATGTTCCTTTCATTTTTGTCATGTTCCTTTTAAAATTGGTTTCATCCTACTATCACTTTTTTTTACTTTTTACCATTTTCAAAGGCTTTGGCACTATAGACGCACAATTGTACTGAAGGCAAGTTTTGAGAGACGGGGAGCTAAACGCGTTTTTAACCTCCGACCAAAAAAAGGGGTGTTATAATTTTGACGTCGATGTCTGTCTGTCTGACTGTCTGTCTGTCTGTGTGTGTGGCTGTCTGTGGCATCGTAAAGCTCAAACGGATGGGCCGATTCCAATGCGTTTGTTTTGTTTGTAAGTTAATATCCGTGCGGATGTTCTTAGCTATGTTCGGTTAATATTGATTCAAGATGGCCGCCGTCACAAAATGGCGGACAAAATATTTCTTCACAACCTACCTTAATATGGGTATCAAATGAAAGGGCTTGACTAGTAGAATACATTGCACTATAAAAAAATCAAATCCAAGATGGCCGCCACCACAAAATGGTGAATTGTATTATTTTTTCACTACTACCTCAATGGGTATCCAACTAAGGGTCTTGACTAGTAGAATACATTGCACTATGACAAATGTTAAAATCCAAAATGGCCGCTTCCACAAAATGGCGAAATACATTTATTTCTTCACAACTCCCTTAATATGGGTATCAAATGAAAGGGCTTGACTAGTAGAATGTTGTACAGATAACAAATCTGAAGTAGTCGGGGGTTAACCAAAATTTTTAATTTTGTTCTTGTTAAAAGCTTTTATTTAACTTGCAATGTATGTTATGTATGTACGTATAATGATGTTTGTTGGCGTGAAATCTTGCTACTCAATTTTGAAGCAGATACCTTCAACCGATTGAGCTAAAATTTTGTATACACGTTTAATTAAGATGACGATACACAATAACTTATATAACGTCATTCTAAATTTAATATGGCAGACAATTCAAGATGGTGGAACAGTTGTTTTTAATGGATTTCTACGATATGGGTATCAAAATAAAAGGGCTTGTTGGGAGCAACTCAAAATAAATAAATAAATGACTAGTAGAATACATTGCACTACAAAAAAATCAAATCCAAGATGGCCGCCACTACAAAATGGTGAATTGTATTGTTAAACCAAAATTGTTAATGCATATCTACAATATGGGTATTAAATGAAAAATTGAGTGAGTTGAACAATAATGTGGTGTCATCTTAAATCCAATATGGCGGACTATCCAAGATGGCGGAATAGTTATTTTTAATGCATTTGGATAATATGAGTATCAAATGAAAGAGCTTGCCGAAAATATTCTGAAAATATTCTATATAAGAAAAATATTCTGATATTACTCTGAATTCAATATGGCGAACTTTTGAAGTGTTTGATATTTTCTTATAGTATACATAGCCAGCGATAACTTAATTTATTTATTTAATAAATAAAAAAGAAGATAAAATATTCCTCTGAAATTTTAACTATCAACTTTTAGCCTCATTATACACAATTTAAATCATCATAAAATCTAAGCAGACTTCGCAGATTAAGTTAATAAATATAATAACATCTCAAGATAATTTCGCTAGACGGTTGGGTTAAGGGCCAGGTGCAGAAGGCAGTCATCCTTGACATCGTCAGGAGGATTCTCAGTCTGCAGCCCTAACCACCGGTAGCTTGGGCCCTGCCCCGCTGCTGGAGGTAACCTAGTTTTAAAATTTTTTATAATGTTTGTATTTTTTATATTTATTGTAAAAAACTTAAAAAATAATAAAAGAAATAAATGAAGTGGTAATAATAGATGCTAGTTTATTTACGCAAGTAAATCGCTCGACAAGCTCACATGAATTGTGTAAAATGATGTTATTAGTTGATAGTTAAGATTTTAAAGGAATATTTTATTCGCTATCTACTTTTACAAAAGTTACAAGCTATTTATTTTTGCGAGTGTTCTAAAAGTTCTTAATTCCTTGACAATGTGGTTTCCTGTTTATTCGTATTTTTGTTTAAATTTTTCATAGCGCTTGAGAGTCTGCGTAAAGTTTAAGAAAATTTGTGTCTATTATTGTATTTTTTTTTTCTATTCAGAAATACTAAAATACCAGTTAATTTTTCGAAACGGCATCAGCAGAATAGCCGCATTCGATCCCCTATAACTTCGTTGTAGAATAAATTAGGAGTCTACATTTTCAGTAACCATTGTATAAACACGGTACATTTTATTTTAATACCTATTCAATCACTTTATTACTAATATTATGTTGGCGTGAAATCTTGCTACTCAATTTTGAGGCAGATATCTTCAACCGATTCAGCTGAAATTTTGTATATACCTACGTTTAATTAGGTTGACAATGCACAGTAAGTTACGTGACGTCATTCTAAATTCAATATGAGAGACCATTCAAGGTGGTGGAACAGTTATTTTTAATGCTTTTCTACGATATGGATATCAAATAAAAGGGCTTGTTGAGAGTAACTCAAAAACTTAAGTGTCGTCGTTCTAAATCTAATATGGCGGAACAACCAAGATGGCGGAATAGTTACTTTTACACTTGTAGGCCTTATTAGTTGGTGTCATTCTTTATCTATACTATAATTGTGTATATATAATTCTGTTAAGAAATAATTGATTAAGTAATTTACTCATTTAAAAAATCTTTAAGTTTCAAAACAACTTGTTTTAATCATTCCATCCCTGATTAACACAAAATTAATTTAAAAATTGTATCTACTTTTCATCAACTTTTGGCTTCAAGCTATTTCATTTTATTTGTCGGTCCGTACGTCATAGAGGGCTAAAAAACTATTGAATGAATCGATGACGTCATGCAAGAAATAGTATGTATACAAGATTATATAAAATAAAAGAGTTCCACAAATTTTACCAATTTTCAACGTACCGGTTTCCTTACGATGTTTTCCATCACCGGCAAAGCTAGGGGTACATCTTTGTATAGCAACAAGGCCGCCAATTTATAGTCTCACCAGTTAGTTTCTAGGTAAGCTTTTTTTGTTTTGATTTTCTTTTGTCAACTTTTTTTGAAAAAAGTTTTAGTGTGTTAATTGACGTATTCATTTTAATTACTTATTTTGTGGTTTCTTAAATATTGAAATGATTTTAAGAGTAGGTATAACAAACTATAAAACAAGAATGCCGCCGGCTGCGAGGCCGAATCTAAAGGCGCGGCGGCGGCGGCGGCCCGGCGTGGCGGTTGCCATACTCATGACGATGCGTACCGTGTGCAGGATAAGATTGCAATATAATTTTTATTTCTTCACAAAATAAGGAGATTCTCAATCTGCTGCAATATTTTTTTCGCTGATTAATCGAACACATCTGAACCTATTAAGTTTTTATTTTCGTTACGGCCGTTATATTACATTTGTCTTTTTAAATTTGCCTGAAATAATTTGAGGCGTTTTGGAAAAACTAACAGAAATCCAATAACATCTATAATATTTTAGTTCGCTCCGCCTCAATGCGTTTAATCGGCCTATATTGGTTCCACAACATTTCTTGGAATCGGTAGCATAGCATAGGCAATCCACTTAGTGTTCCCAGTCTGGGGACTCGGGGCATTTTCTCGAAAAGAGAAAGTCAAAGCTATAATCCATCACGCTGGCTCAGTGCGGGTTAGGCGGATGACTCATGGACCTCTCGATACTTGGAACATCACGCTTTCCTTTCGATGTTTTCGTTCACCGTTAAAGCCAGTGGCAATGACAAACTTGGACATTTTCACTTGAAAAATACTCAAAGCTGCAGGCGGGATTAGAACCTACGACCTCACGACTGTGAATCGCACGTTTGAGCTACTATGCCACTGCGGCTTTAACAATTTTGTTTTTTTTTTATTTAGATAGGTACATTTTTAATTTGAAGCCAGCCGTTCGATCGATAGGTTCCTGAAGAAAATATTTATAATATTTTTGTCACAAGACCATAATAAATTAGGATTCGATTTTCTTTTTGATTAGAATCTATTCAGCTGAAGATTCATGATATTAAAAAAAAACTTGAAATACCAAGAATATTTTTAGACTTGCTGTCATTGAACAAACTTCACTTAAACTCAATTTGGTCTGTATGAGTTTGTTTAATATCACAACGTCTATAATTTATTAAACGATATGACAACGCCTAAAAATACGAGAAATTTGAATCACTTTGAGTATATATTTGGAAAACCGCGTTAGTTGTTAGCCTCAAGGTAAGCGTATTTATAATATATAATATTATCTTGTTGAAACTGCACAGTCCTACAACTAAAAATATACCAAATCCGGCTCTAACACCTTGCAATAAATGAATGTTTCATTTGATTAAATGCTATT
This sequence comes from Ectropis grisescens, assembly GCA_017562165.1. Classification (NCBI taxonomy): domain Eukaryota; kingdom Metazoa; phylum Arthropoda; class Insecta; order Lepidoptera; family Geometridae; genus Ectropis; species Ectropis grisescens. The sequence goes on from CM029767.1 coordinate 31,146,308, forward strand.
CTCACCACAAAACATGTCTATCACTTGTTGCTCATCACAAATATCCATTAAAATGAAGATGATAGGTGACATATCGATTGTGCGAGAATGGCTTATGAATCGATAAACAAAAGATAACCATTATCTAATTGGTTGCCGTTATCAGTTTCATTTTTTTGTTGTATCGTCACTTACTCACCGTACGTGGACTTGAAGTGACTGTGACATATTTGTTCATATTTGTTTTAATCACTGAATTCTGACCTTGATCAGCTGATTAGTGAAACGTGGTCACTCTATTGTCAATTATAAAGTGATGATGTCCATGAGGTAAAATGCCTAATAACTATCAAATGTAAGTACTTAATTATTGTATTTTGCTGGCGAAAATTAAGCGATTGTTTTTATCTGCAAATAATTCTAAATATTTATGTGACATTTTTTTTTGGTTTCATTACTTATGCGATCGTTTTTACTGTTTTATATGGTTGATAGTTTTCAGGTGTTATTGTGTAGAACTTGACAGAAAATACATAATTCGCCTAACAAGCCGTTGTACTGATTATTAATAGTTCTGAGAATGAAAGGCAGTTTTTCATATTTGAAAAAGATTCTAGAATTTTACTTAGAATGAAACTAAAAGAAACAATAAAATAGTCATAATTAATAAGGAAGAATCTACCTTATTAATTTATGAAACTCAAATCTCGCATTCGTAAAACTTAACTTAAAAAACTTGAAAACTACGGGATTCATGGACTTCCCCATGACTAAATCAATAGTTACGTTTAAAAGTAATAGAAAGCAATGGGTACAAACTAAAAATATTGATTAACGTAACTAGGTACTAAACAAGTTATTTTCAAACTATGAAAGTCAGGTGCGGTCCCAGCCTCGAATTTTGGAAGGGGTCACCAGAGTCAAATTTGGGGGGGGGGGGGTCATTAAAAATTAAGTAAATACTTTTCTAGTAGTGCCCCACGATTTTACCCGTGTAGTTCATGTTCTAGTTGTTTACCCGCGTAAAAAAATTGTCTACGTACTATTAGATATTTTTAATTTTCTTAGATTTTTAGTTTAACGTATACAATTTAGGGGGGGTCGTGTCCCCTGGGACCCCCCCCCCTTCGGACCGCGCATGATGAAAGAACATAGATGTTCAACAAGGAAGTTTGTTTATTGGGACCCCTTTTGTTTAACATTTCTTATAAATGTGTCCCGTTCGCAGACGATATCTGCATTATTAACCCGAAACAGAAAATTATTAATTTTGTTTTGAACATAGCATACATTAATAAAACTGTCAAACTGTAATCAAGTAATAAAATAAATAGGTATTTAAATAAAAGTATCTGGATGACCGAGCTTTGCTCGGTTTATACACTGCTTATACTAAGATACCTACAGATAAAAGGTCCTAGTAATAGATTTTCTCAAAAAAAGAAGGAACTTGAAATAAAACGAGGACGGGTCTGGATTCGAACCCGGATCTACTATTTTCTGACCGCCCCCACCTTCCTGCCTGAGCTATGATACTGTCGCGCAGCATTGCGAAATTTTACCATCGCATTCTAATGTTAATGTAACAGTTTTTCATTGTCAAAACGCGCATAAAATGACGTTATGACAATGATTTATCGTCCCGGAAACCCCCTGCATATATAACTTCATGAAAATCGTACCAGCCGTTTCCGAAATTCAGATTCTATATATACATGTATATTTATACAAGAATTGCTCATTAGAAGGTATGAGAAAATGTCCACCCATATTTATTTATAAATAGATGATCAATAAAAAATTAAAATAAATACAGAAAAGACACACTTTATGCAGTTTCACAACATCAGGACAGAACCGGCAAAGTCTTAGAATAAGTACACGTATGCAAAGAATTTAAAAAAACCACTAACGCTATGTTACTTAGTAATTACAATTGATGTGCATTATAATTGAAAAGCTCACATTAAAAATGTGTTTCTACAACTGAGCAGATTTTCATTTGCTCTTCGCAGATGAGCACACGTATATCTTGCAGAAAGACGTTTTAAATGGCATACCATATTGCATGGCTCTAGAAGAAGAGGTCAGTTTGTATGAGTCAACTTTTAAAATGTTTTATTTATGATATATAACGATTTTTGTGATAAAGAGATAAAGAAGTGAAATCTTCTTTTGGCGCGCCTAGACAGAATTTTCGTTGGCTGTGAATTGAAATCAAGTTTCACGCTCGGGTATGATAATAGCTTTTCGGGTAAACTCGGTATGCTAGAGCTAGAAACAAAATACAGTGGACAAGCGCGTCAGAGAAAGATAATATAGTACCTGTGTACCTACCTGTGTTTATTAAATGTATATATTTTTATCGCGTTCTTCTAGGTACTTTCCACATTAATCTCGTTAATTGAACTTGTCACGAAATATTAAATTTGGATGTGAAATCCATTTCAAAAAAGGTTTTGTTGTAATAAACTCGTATTACTGTTTTACCATAGCACTTACACTATGTAAACACACAAAATGATACCTATTTTCATCACAGTAGGTACTTACACTATAAAAACAACATATTTATGGATTTTAAGCGAAATGCCTATAAAATTAATAAATAGCAAATACAAAAAAAATGCTAGTCAAACGCTATTTCCGAACCGCGTATTTTTTATGTATTCATCGCCATAGATACTAATCATTCAGCCACATGTTATTCTCGTGTTGCCGTGCTTACTAGGTATATTCTAACTAACTTGGCTCAACGACCCAAAGTGGGTCCTGGCCGCTGACACCAAAAGACGCCACTCATCTCTGTCTTGAGCCTTTTCTTGCCATGATACAGAGGCTTGAAGCTCGAAGCTTGAAGGTATATTCAATTTTAATTTATAAATCGTTTTCATTTTTAATTATTATAATTAAGTAGTAATAGTAGTGTTTAAATAGTTAAATATTTCTTATTTTAGTTTTCACTTCTGCCGTGCTGTCTTAAGCGCACACATTTTTTTGTACTAGGTTTTGATTCTCTAAAATAGTGCCTATTAATCTAAACTCTCTTTACCGGTAAATACACATCTACAGCACATAAAATGGTAACTTTGTTTGATTCATATCGGAGAGTATATTGTATGATCTACGAGTAATACCAATTTCCACTTTTTTCTGTATAATAAAACCGGTATTGTTTTATGGACGCTTCAAAGACTCATCAAACTATAAGCGGGGACTCCACTTTTTTGAAATCTGTTGCCTGAACTGGTATTTCTTTATGAAATCAATCCAGTACCAGACACCACATTGATTCCATAAAATCGATAGTGAAAAGGTTTCTTCTAAATAAATAATCGCACTCTATTTAAACGCAACGTCGGCGTCCCTTAACATAGGCAAGATGGCGTTTGATTGCAAACGTATATTCAAAAATGTTTTCTTTTGTCAAAAACGAAGTGATAATTTATGAAAATAAAATTATATTAATTAAGTACCTTAGGCTATTCTTGCTTGAAAACTTATATTTTTGAACGAACTAATCGTTCGTGTCTTTGGAACATCAACCATGAAACGATGTCGCTTATTCGAGCTACGAGCATTCCAATAGAAAAAAAAACAGGAGGTTTTCTCTCTTGTGGAAATTAGGTGACAGTCAAAGTCATTGACGTACTCGTACCAAGAGCGGGGTAGCGGAAATTGTGTGTCTTCGATGTTTTTTTTGGGATTATGAGCCTTCAATAAGAAATGATTATTGTATTACTATTTATGTTGGGTAATGCTCGGAAAAGCATTTTGGTCTAATATCAGTGGCGGAATATAACTACCGCAGGGGCTGACACCGCCAAAAAGCTCACGCCTATCAGGAGCGGTGACAGCCTCAAATTTTGGGACTAGTCACCAATAATAATACAAAATATTGAAAAAGACTTTACTAGTAGCGCCCCGCGAGTTTACCCGTGTCGGGGTATAGGCGGGGAAAAAGGCATCCACACATTCTTGAAATTTTTTAATTTATTCAGGGAATATATTGTGAATATATTGTATATATTGTAGTATATATTGTTATATAGTAATATATTGTAGTAAGTCTGCCTGCGAAGCCGAGGGTCGTGGGTTCGATCCCCACTCAGTGCATTTATTTGTGTGATGAATTCAAATGTTCGTACTGTGTCTGGGTATAAAACTACTATATAAGTATTATATCAGCTATTTGGCCGCCGTATTACAAGCTTTGCTTATTTTGGCGTCAGAAGGTATTGTGTGTGAATTGTCCACCAATATTTATTTATTTATTTTATTATTTCAGACATTTTTGTATGCTGTAGTTTAATATGAAAAAAATAAGCCGTACGATTTAGTCGGGGTTTCAACATTACTAGGCTAGTGCAAATAGGTTTTGCAAAAAAAAACATAAAATTGCTGTGAGGCAATTTGAAGTTTAAATTGGATGTCATATATGGCTAAAAATTAAGTATTCTCATAAAGATATATCATTTTTGATGGAATATCTACCAGCCAGGTGATTGAGGAATTCATTTTGCCCCGCTACTCACCAGCCAGGTCGGCACCTCCATGTAGTATAATAGGAGAGCCATGTGACAAGTTAAGTTTTCAGCTTCCCTCAAATACCCACCGAAATTTTACTACCAGCTCTCGGAATATGAAGGCTATTTTTTTTTTTTTTAATTACGAGTGTTAATACACGAGACGATCAGGACATAGGCATATTATGCCTGATGGTAAGCAATATGCCAGACACATAACACCACAGTGACACGCAGCTATTAGAACATGAAGAGTCCAAATCATTACCTAGCTCTGCACTACGCTCGACACCGAGAGATCTAAGATCTTCAATCTCTAAGCCTTGTAATTTCTCTGGGAAATTGGTAAATTGCCCTTCAAACCGGAACACAGTTAATGTTTGTACATTACTGCTTGACGGTAGAATAACTGGCAAAGGTGTGGTACTTCCCCAGGCGGACTCTGCCAAGAGTCCTACCACTACTATTAAGTTTATAATAATGACTATGTCAACTGGGTGCTTTCATGTTATACTCGTATACTTAGTTTAGTTTGGGGTTGGAAATTGTGTGAAAAAGTGTGAACATTTACATCACACACACCAACGTAGTAACTATTTTCTAATCTGCGCCGGCGTCCGAACATTCATGTTTATAACCACGACACAGGTTGCCCTAGTGTGGGTACCAGTGTACTTGTGTCTCAATATATTAGTTTTTAGATTTATGTAGATACTGCCCACTACTTCGTTCGCGTAAGCAGATGTTACGGTCTTATACATTAGTTGAAAGTACGTCAAAATTAACTAAATTTGGATAAGTAGCCATTGAAAAGCCAAGTGAATTTGTTTTTTCACAAAAAAAAGATTTAATCATATCATCTTTATTATTCTTCTTTTAAACAATATCAAACATACTTAATAAATAGGTTTCGTAGTAATAGCCGCAATTGTTAAGTTTGTAGGATTTTTATAGGATACATTATAAAAAGCTGTTGTGCATGATCTTATACCTACTTTTTAACCCCCGACAAAAAAAAAGGGTGTTATAAGTTTGACGTCGATGTCTGTCTGTCTGTCGGTCTGTCTGTCTGTCTGTCTGTCTGTCTGTCTGTGTGTGTGTCTGTCTGTGGCACCGTAGAGCTCAAACGGATGGGCCGGTTTCGATGCGGTTTTTTTAATTGAAAGTTAATATCCGTGCGGGTGTTCTTAGCTATGTTTGGTTAATATCGATTCAAAATGGCCGCCTCCACAAAATGGCGGACAAAATATTTCTTCACAACCTACCTCAATATGGGTATCAAATGAAAGGGCTTGACTAGTAGAGTACTAAACGCTATAACAAATTTCAAATTCAAGATGGCCGCCACCACAAAATGGCGAATTATATAATATTTTTCACTACTACCTCAATATGGGTATCAAATGAAAGGGCTTGATTAGTAGAATACTTTGCACTATGACAAATTTCAAATCCAAGATGGCCGCTACCACAAAATGGCGAATTACATTTCCTTTTTCACAATTCCCTTAATATGGGTATCAAATGAAAGGGCTTGACTAGTAGAATGTTGTGCAGATAACAAATCTAAGGTAGTCGGGGGTTAATCAAAATTTTAATTTTGTTCTTGTTCTCTAGATGTTACCCGCGACTTCGTCCGCGTAAAATTTTGAATGAAGCCTTCAAAATTATTAATTTATTTGAGTTTTAATGTTACGCAAGCAAGTTGAACCTATAAATCAAAGCAAAATCTAATCTAAGTGCAATGTTAATGTATAAATTTAATTGTAACACAGAAAAAGAATCAAAGAATCCAAATTCGGCATAAAAATCATTTTAGCAGCAAAAAAACCCATTAGTACAATTAAGAATACCAGTAACGCCACCTAGTGATGAAAGAAAAAATACATACCACAATAGCAAAACATTGATTTAAATGGGGTTTAGTATTTGAGATTTAAACTGACATTAGCGCCATCTAATGAGAATATAACGTTGCTTGTTATTTTGATTGTGCATCCAAAGCACCTGTATTATCTACGCCAAAACGGGTGCATATATTTAATATAATATGGAGTTAAATGAAAATATAGACTTATTACCCCATGCGAAATTTTAGACTCTAAACTATCTGCGTTTCGTATGTCAAACCAATTCGTTGTGTCGTTTTGACGTTAATATTTGTTTCCTTGGGGCCACAGATTACATACAGACCTCCTGGCCCTAAGGAGGTATGCTGCTATTCGGGTCATAGGTAGTATATGAGGTATTTCAGACTATAAGCTATCTCTGTTTCATTTTTCTACCAAATGCTTAGTATTTCTGACGTCACAGTAACCTATAAGTAACCGATTTGCTAATTTTGAGTACAAACTAAGTACGTGTGTTTCGAATTCCTTCCAAATGTGTTAAGCCGTTCCCACGTTGTCCTGTAAATATTATGAATGTCAATGTTTGGATATTTGTTACTTAATCATGGCGGAACGTATTTAGTAACCGGATTGAAATTTTCAATACAATTAGATTATAGTTTGGAAGAACACATAGGCTAAACATTGCTACTTAAGCTAAGCCAAGATATAATGTAATTTCAAATTTTAACTCAATACAACTCAATACATTCAGCCGTTCCAACGTAATTGAGCAGCAAAAATTTAAACATTGGCATATTTGTATTATATTGGTAGGATAGGATTTTACAAAATTTTAGAAAAAATAAAACCGGTCAAGTGCAAGTGGGACTAGCGCGCGAAGGTTTCCGAACCATTAGCAAATAAACGGCTTTAATTGTATGGGAGCCCGCTTCATAATTTATTTTAATTAATTACATTTAAAGAGAACATAAAACTAAATATTATGTGAATAGTTAAAGCGTCTGTGACAGGTACGTTATTAGTATCGAGCAAGAAACAGTAAAAAATATGACGTTGTATGGGAGCCCCTCTTAAATAAATATTTATTTTATTTTTAGTATTCTTTGTTAAACTGGCAATAGAAATACATCATCTGTGAAAATTTCAACTGTCTAGCTAACACCGTTCTTGAGATACATCCTGGTAACAGACGGACGGACGGACGGACAGCGAAGTCTCAGTAATAGAGTCCCGTTTTTACCCTTTGGGTACGGCACCATAACAACGGTCTGCTTCGGTCACCGAAGCTTGTTAAACACTACCTTTAAATTTCAAACAGTATTTGGATTGAAATAAAACGTTTTCTAATAAGTTACGGCTGGTCTAGTAAGTTACAGCTGACCTAGTCAGGAGAACGGCGACTGTCGATCCGGAGACCCAGGGTTCAAAGCTACGCGCACCACTGTCTTTTCAGAGTCATGTTCGTAATGCCGGTAATTGAAACGATGAAGGAGAACATCGCGAGGAAACCGAAATGTACCTAGAATCTAAGTTCTAAGTCATATGTCATCCACCAACCGACACTGGGCCAGCGTGGTGGACTATAGCCTTGTCTCTCTCCTTGCGAGAGAAGGCCCCGACGCCCAGCAGTGGGAACATTTAATGGGTATTAAATGGTTATTTATTATGCTAATATGTTTTCTCCTAAAGAACAAAAATCTACTTCAATTACAGGTAATTTAATTCTGTCATTCGACTAAATTTTATAAGAAGCTATGGCTATGTCGTACAGATAAATTTAAGTCGATTTTAGTTTTTTGTTGATATTTGAAAAACTACCTCCCTGTTTTCGATATTTAAGATCACCTCTGAAGTATTTTCTACCAAACAAAAAAATAATTATCAAAATCAACTAACAATTAGCGGAGTTATCGCGTAAAATAAAACCATACAAAAAAACATGCAACCCGATTGAGAACATCCTTTTTATTTGAAGTCGGTTATAACCGAATGATGTTTGTTTTTCCACACAAAAATATATTTTTGATACTTAATTATTCTTTCATTCAAGACGACGCGACGCGATCACGTGGGCACGTTCTACAATCTAGAATCTAGATATTCTGTGGATCGTCTGTGAGACACAGAATACTTAGAAGTTAGTATGTACCGAACGCGCTGCGCGTGTCGTTATTATTTAATGTTTGTGTAATTTCCGAACCACCAAATCGATAATGTTAAAATTTTGACAGGACAGTATTAAAAATGTGGTCTTTCTAACAAAAAAAGAATTAATGAAATCAAACAACGCAAACATGAGTTACAACCAAATACACATTCTGATTTTCATCCCCTCCCGCAAGAAAACCGATCAGAGTTTGGGGATCAAAAGTAGCCTACAGCCATCTCCTTAGTGCAAACTAAAGTCACGCCAAGTTTCAGCTGAATTGAATCAGTAGTTTCGGCGTGATGCGTGATCCCTATACAGAAAGACAGACAGACATGAAAGAAAAGAAATGTAGATTCGCCATCAGTATCGAAAATAGATTGCTCCAAAAATATTTTTTTCAAATTATCTTCAATGTACAGAATTCGACCCGTTACAGTTTTATTATAAGTATAGATTTATAACTTCAAGTAGAATTAATTTGATTATCCCGATCAAGTGAATGTCACAAGTATTTACGAATCAATGCCTACGAAATCAAGCAACAACATCTATACACCCACATAATGTATTTGACATTGTGTCGATTATTTTGAAGAAATGGCTGATTGATTGCTATTCAATGGAATATAAAAGAGTGATCCAGGGGTCTTACATTTATGTCATTATCTGATTGATATAAATGGCATAATTTCATCGAAATCGAACAACTCACTCGTTCCAAGATTACCCAAAATTGTCTTATTAACTCGTGGCGGATGGAATACCACGAAGGACATATATTTATAAAGCAGGGGAATAATAAGGAAGGTTGATGATATTAAAGGTTATCTTCTTCGCTGAGTCTAGGAAAGTAGCACACCTTTGCCAGTTATTCTACCACCAAAGAGTAATGTGAAAACATCAATGTGTTCCGGTTTGATGGATCATCTTAAATCTCTGGGTGGCGAGCGCAATGCAGGGCTAGGTCATGATTTGGACTCTTCATGTTCTAACAGCTGCATGTCACTAGTGTTTATTAAGCTACTAAGTGTTTAAAAACACACACACACACACTCCTTTGTTTATTGTTAAAGTCTGCGGTCAAAATAAGAATAGATTAATAAAGAAATATTAATAAATAAAAATAAATAGATTAAGGACAATTCGCACACAGCACCATCTTGATCTTGATGAATTCATCACACAAATATTTGCACGGGGTGGGAATCGAACCCACGACCTTCGACTTTACAGGCAGAGTTACTATCCACTAAGCCACGAGGCCAGTCATATTGCTTAATTGTATAATTGCGACTAGCTGGCGACCGCTAGTATTATTGACTAGATGTCCACCCCGGCTTCGCCCGTGGTACATTTTTTTTACTCAGGAATGACGGGTGCATTCCTGAGAATATCGCTTTCAAACAAAACACCTCTTCAGCTACCTGCTACGCCACCTGTCGGAAATGGGTTATACCAACACAGATTTAGAAACAAATTTGATCAGCAAAGGTGGAAAGGTTTTTATTCAATGACGAAATCTTAGACACATGCTGTCATGTGTAATGTCAAAGCACGAAACGTACGAAAACTCTAAAAAAGGAATATTTTTTCCCGATTTTGTTACATTCTTGATTCATGCTCCGCTTCTATTAATAGTAGCGTTAAATTCTATAGCCTATAGCCTTCCTCGATAAATGGACTATCCAATAGAAAAAGAATCTTTCAATTCGGACCAGTACTTCCCGAGATCCTAGCGTTCAAACAAACAAACAAACTCTTCAGCTTTATAATATTAGTATAGATATTGATTACCTTGTATCGTTTCAATCGCGTAACATTAGGCGAAGAGATGGTCAGGCATAAACCAATGGTTAAAAAACGTGAACTTTTCTTTTAACCACGGCCGTTGTATTGCGATTCAACTTTTGCATTGTATTTATTATTCAATTTAATTTATAATCGTTTAGATTGCGGTAACGTCTTTTAGGATGTTTTGTAGTGTTAAGGTGACGCATTGATAAACTTGACCGGCCGTACCAGCGGCGGACGGCATGGCTGGTCTATCGTACGTGGCGCTACGGACGGTGCGCGGCGAAACCTGTATGCATCGCATTTATTTTAGATCTTAGCGGATCGGGTAAAAGTTGATAATCGCCTGGTACAGCGGATGATGTTGAAAACAGTGAGCGTAATTTTACTAATTTTTGACTGGGTTTTTATTAAATTACTCGTAATGTAAACATGACATAAAATAACTGCTCGACCTATGAAATAGAATAGCAGTCTGGCTATTTTATTCGTAAAAAATAGTAGGGTATTATCGCTGATAATTCCAAGCATTTGAACTTTTTTGGTGAAAAGTTTGTACATATTTTTTTTAATAATTCTGACTATTTTCAAAAATTTTGTCCGGTTCACAAAATTATACAGGGTTTCTCCTTATCTACGATATTTTTAAAATTTGAATTATATCATTCGTTGCTATCATACTATGCAATCAAAAGTACTCGTTTTCATGTTTCTTAGTTCAAGGCGTCGTCTTAAGGTACAAGTTCGCCCGGAGACTGCGACACGAGACCGCGACGCGAGACCGCGACCGGAGACCGTGACAGGCACTTGACACTATGGAATTGTAGGTATGGGCGCCAGTTCGCGCCGAAACCGCGACACATGTCTCGCGACACGTGTCTCGGTCTCCTGGCTATCTATGTTACGCCTTTTCGTTACCGAACTCTTTTATTTTCACGGGGTAATAATTAGCTTATTTGTTATTCCAAACTATAATCTATCTATTTACCAATTTCATCTAAATCTCTTTAGTAGTTTGGGCGTGAGACCTTAACAGACATGCATACAGAGTTACATTTGTATTTAGTCAGCTTTATAATGAGCTCGAGGCGTTAAGTCTAGGTATCGATTATAATTAATAATTCATAATATAAAATAAGCAGTGTACACGTATTTCGGTATAATTATAATAATTTGATAGACAAATCGATGAAGTGAGGCGCCGAACGAATCAGACGATACGCGAAATGACGCACTGAGCTAAACGGGACGTCATACCTACTTGTCGTTGTGAATTATGTCAACTTTGAGGAAACCTTAAATTTAGACAACATTTTGTCACAGAAAAAACCTACATAATTCTACTACTCACTTCAAAAATAGATTGAAATTCTGACTTTTCTATTAAGCTTTTTACAGTTAAAGCGAGTTCTTGGAAAGTGATTGTAAAATTCATCGATATAATTAAAGAAACGAAAATGAGGTATGCTTATAATCCAACGACAACATAACGTGGCAAAAATTTGTTTGAAAATTGAATTGTCAGCGAACGTACACAATTGTCAGCGAACGTTCACAACTCCTTGTTGCGACTGAGACTAAATCAAGAGACGTCACCTGATTTTGCATCGCCATAGTAGAAGCGCGTTTGCCGCTTCTGCCGTTTTTAAGAGTTCGATGGTAAAGTTACGACAAAATAGTAAAAAAATGACATTCATTACAATAATTGTAACAAATGTACAAATCGTACTTGCCATTGAAATATGCATGCATACATTGAAATATGACGATGCATTATTTATCTCTATGCAAATTGGAATCGTAGGTATAATTAAATATGAATTTTAATATTTCTTGAAAAAATATCATAATAGTAATTTAAATTTGTGCTTCCCCCAGTAAAAACTGTTACCACACCTTTGCCAGTTATTTTATCGCCAAGCAGTAATGTGCAAACATTACTGTGTTCCGGTTTGAAGGGCAATGTTTCCAGAGAAATTACAGGTCTTAGAGATATAATAGCATTTTAGATATCTGAGTGACGGGTGCAGTGCAGTGCTAGCTATCAGGCGCATGTTTTGCTCGTCTTGTCACTCTTTATATTTAAAAAAACTGTTTTATCTCTTTTTACGAAAATTGCGACCACGGAGGTGTATGAAATTCCACTCACTAAAAGTTATAACACCTCAAGAGAAGGAGTTCTGTATGCAAATATTTTTTGTAAATTATGCATTAAACTACACTTAATCAAAAAAGAAAATATACATTACACTACCATGTATTTGAAACACATATATACTACTAGTGGCCCGCCCGGCCTCACTCGTGGTACATATATAACTTAATAGTGGTCACTAACATTTCCAACGTTGAAATAATTTTTGAAATTGGTCCAGTAGTTCCAGAGATTAGCGCATTCAAACAAATAACATCTTCAGCTTTATGATATTAGTATCGATTTTGTTTATTAACCGACTTCCAAAAAGGAGGAGGTTATCAATACGACCACACTGTTTTTTTTTCTGTATGTTACCTGGTTTCTCGAGAACCGACTTCAAATAGATGAGTGAGTAACGCTTATAATGATTTATTTTTCACTTTTGAGTACCTGTTAGTGGTTCTGAAGTCGGTTTAATTTTTTGTACGAAAATCGTTTATTTAAGTTATGGTCGAATTTCGATTACAGGGTGGAAACTAGCTAAAATGAAACCTAAAAACTAAAACTATAACATATGCTGTTACGCTAAACTTGCAAATGCAAATTGATACGAGGACAATTATTGCATTTGGTTGTGTGCTATAATAGCCGATAGAAATCAATACGTAATCGTTTGCATGCATCCGTGTCTTTCCACGTCGCTTGGCCCTTGGTCTTTTGATCTTGAAAATATGTGTACCAAATACCTATTTTACTCATAATTGTGACGAACAGACGGTCCTAGTGATGGTGAGCGATAACCAGCCCTGATAGATATCTACGACATAAAATACATCGTCGATACATCGTATTCATAAATAGGGGGATGTATAATTACTTAATTATATAATTACTATTAATTATTGTATACCGTAGCTAAATAGTAGACCGAGTCCACGATACTCCGATGCAGTTTCATGCACAATGAGTTTACATGGTTGTAATAATAAATAAGCCTGATAACGTAAAAAAACGAATATACGGTCGAATTGAGAAACCTCCTTTTTTTGGAGTCGGTTAAGAACAATCCGGTATTTTTATTGTATTATGAAGTACCAGGACGAACAGGACAAGTGCCTGATGGTAAGCAACAAGCCTACTCAAAACAACACAACGCTGCTATTGGAACATTTCATCATCAACAGCCCACTAAATGTTCCCATTGCTGAGACACGGACCTTCTCTCGCATAGAGAGTTAAGGCCATAATTCACCACGCTGGCCCAGTGCGGGTTGGTGGATGACACATGACTTCGAAAGGTTCTAGGTACCATGTCGGACATGTCGGTTTCTTCACGATGTTTTCCTTCACCGTTTTAAGTTTACTTAGCGGCATTGCGCACATGACTTCGTAAAGACAGGGGTGCGTGTGGGGTTTGAACCCGGGGTCTCCGGTTCGGCAGGCTCCGTTCTCCCGACTAGACCAGCCGTAACTTCAATTGGAACATTAAGAGTTCAAATCATTGCCTAGTATTGCACCGTCGTTACCCAGAGATGTCTATATATCTCAATTACCTGTAATTTCTCTAGAAACATTGCCTTTGAAACCGGAACACAATGATATTTCCACGTGATGTTTGGTGCTTACTTCCCCAGGCGGACTCTGCATGCGTTAGACTTGCAAAACATGATTCTACAAAGTTGTACACAGTTTTTTGTAAAAACGATTTCGGAATAAAACTGTAACGTATGCTTGATACAATAAAACTCGCTTTTTTATAAATACTTCAAAGGGATTTTTGTATCGAGTAGTTCATTGTTCTACTTGGTTTAAAAGCGCACTGCGTATTTGGAATTAACTTCCAAATTGAGAGGAAAATACTTTCCACCGACCAATCCGTGGAAACTTTGTGTTTTAGGTTGCGTTTTTCATAGGATGCAATTTTAGTTTTGCCATGTGTAGCGGAGCTTTTGTTTAAGTTAAAGTTCAAATTAGTGGGGTTCCCACCCTTCTCCCCCGGTCGCCATGCCGAAAAAAGAAGTGCAAAGAGGTTTTTCGCTGTAAAGCTCGTATATTAGCAACCTTACAGATATTTTTCAAATATTATTTATACTCCTAGCTAATTAAATTTTCTATATTTAGAAATAAATGTATCCAACCTTTATTCAATTTGGTTTTTAACCTGTTTTTTATGTAGAGGAAATACATTTACGTATACCCACCATGCAGGGACATGGGTGAGGTATGTCGAGCTCTCGACACCATAGGAGCGGACATGGTGCATCTACCGACTAAAACCCCCACATGTTTCTCCGGCATGGCCTGGGATCTGAGTCGCGGGAACACTTTTTGCACTCATCAACGACCCTGACCCACATACCTCCGCCCTTCCGAGCCCACCTCGCCGGGGATGTCCAAATCTCCGCATTTGGATCCAGCGACGCACCAGAAACCAACGGCATATCGAAAACCAGTAGCGCGTCACCTCCGCAAAGGCATATCACTAGGTAGGGTGCCGGACGTCCCTAAACGTCCGACACCCCAGGTGCTTCTGTGGAGACGGGATGCGAGCCTGAACGTGCCTGCAGTCTCGCCTCCGTGTTCACTTCCGTCTCAATGAAGGAACGAGAAGTTTCCAACTCTCACTCCTCACACGACATCTCACTGTTCACCATCTTGGCTAAGATGGTTGCCAGCAAGAGGTCCACCCTCACCACTGCGGATAGGGATAGCCGCGGTTCCCCCTCTATAGCCGCATCGTGACCCTTGTCCTTCCACTGAGCACGCTGCTAATAAGAGTACTCGTAGAGGACCCTCATCTGGAAGACCTAGGAACCAATCCTATTTGGCCGATCTATCGGCCGAGTAACCTTCCCAAGTCTTGCAGTCCCTTTCCCCAACCTTTACACGCACTGCTCAAGGGGGTGAGGAGCGCATGTAAGTTCCCAGCCCTGGCCGGGATGCGCCATCACACAACAAGATGCCACCGGAGCAAGTTGTTGTGTGATGCCCAAGGTGCACCACGTTGAGATTCCCGAGCCACGCACCCCAACTTATACTAACCTCCTAGAAGCATAAGCAACCACTAAATGGTTTCACTGCTGGGGCTCTGGTTTTCTCTCAAGGATGGATTCAAAATCATAATCCAACACGATGACATAGTGCGGCTTGGTGTACGACGCATGGCCATAAAAGGGTACATGTGGTTTCCTAACATTGTTTTCCTTCGCCTTTTTTAACTTAGCGGCATTACAGGCATGACTTAGAAAATACAGTGGTGCTCGTGGGATTCAAACCAACGACTCCGAATCGGCAATTGCAATTTTCCTACCTACTTCCCGTGAACTCAGTTTTGTTTGTTGAATGTTTTTTCGTGGTAGGTTTAATTACGTATGACTGTAGACATTTTACAATATATTATTGTAAATATGTACGGAATTTTATTTGATTATTTTGTTGTGATGGCACGAAAAATTAGTACAATTGTACTAATTTTTCTGTACCTATAAAAAAATTATTTAAGTAGTAGGTAGTATTTGGTAAGGTATTCATGACTAGACTTTTAAATTGTGTTATTAATTTGAAAAATAGTTGTATGCCTATGTGCATTCTGCACATTCTAACGTACGGAGCGGAAACTTGGTCTTTGTCTAAGGATCAAAAGTTCAATCTCGCAATTTGCCTACGAGCTCTTTAGCAAACTGCTAAGTAAAGTAAACCAGGGTGTTCAAATGAATCATTTCATTAAAGTTCTCAAATAACTACCAACTTCGACGGTATAAAAAGTAAAATAAATAAAATGTCTTTATTTGCGAAAATGGGTAATTACAAT
This sequence comes from Ectropis grisescens, assembly GCA_017562165.1. Lineage (NCBI taxonomy): Eukaryota > Metazoa > Arthropoda > Insecta > Lepidoptera > Geometridae > Ectropis > Ectropis grisescens. The sequence continues at coordinate 31,162,554 of CM029767.1, forward strand.
AAGATCTTAAATGTTCGGGTTTAAGACCATTTATTTCTCATAAAAAAAATATACATTTTCACTTACATGAGAAATAGCTATTTAAAAAAAAAAGTATAATATTTTATTTTACATCGTACGTGCAAATTCTGTCTACTACAAAATCAGAGGGTAGTTAGAAATAAGTATTTGTATCTGTCTACTACAAAATCAGAGGGTAGTTAGAAATAAGTAATTGTATGTCGAAGCCGGTGCGGGCGCCGATCGCCGACCGCCGGCGGAACAAAAGACTCGGAGCAGGTAAAATAACCACGGATATATGTGCATCTGGAAGCGGCTCAGCCACTTTCACGTAATATAAACGAGTAATGTTTTTGAAGTATTACTTAATTATTATTAAAAAAAAATTTCAGTAGCATAGTTATTACTTTTCCATAAAAAAAAATATATGCGTACGCAATATGTACACTTATCATATAAGTATTTAATAAAAGTGTATAAAATATGTTTTTTTATGATTCTCTTATGTTATGGTTTTTTTAATTCTGTTTTAAGATAAGTACCTACTACAGGGACGTTATGGTACAAACATTGAGATATAAACAACATTTTGAAATGCGTTTGCACAAATATGCATACACCTCATACTGATTTATTTATAGTTGGTAATAGGTATATTGAGTTTGGGTTACAAAAAAATGAGGCTAGATTTTATCATTTAGTTAAATTATTATTTATGATACATATCGCTTAAATTCAGTTTTTTTTTCAATTGTTTAACATGTATATATTTTTTTAAATGTTGTACCTTATGCTCATTTCATATTATTACTTTCCTTATATATTCTATGTATTATTCTATCTATTTATATGTAGTTTGTACAAATACACAGACACACACACCCACACGCTGTCACACGCAAATGCATACACACAGTCTCTCACACTCGCAATTATTCCAATATATTTATGTTTATAAATAAATATATATTTTTGCTAAACATAAATATATTGTTTTTTGTATAATTTATTGTTACCAATTTTTTAGTTTGTCTTAAATACTCATAATAAATTTGGAGTTTTGTTAACCACATAGAATTTAAGTAATCTTTTATATGTAGGCATGGTTTTTAAATTTTTTATATCTTTTGGTAGATTGTTATATAACATAGCTCCCTCAAATGCAATTTATTTGTCTGCGCTTTAGTAAAGGTTGTATTTACGTGTATGTCTTTGTTCATAATTTTTCGAATAAGTATGCAGGTATTGTATATATAGGATTGACAGATATTTAATAACTTTGTTTCTTTATAGATTTTTTGTTGAGGAGTTAAATAGTCGTAGTGAAATAACGTTTTGATAAGTTTGTTTTGAGCTATTTGTAGTTCATACAGCAGCCGTATGCATTTTGCAAATGTTTGCATTGAGAACTCCATAATCAACTTTACGGCATGCAAATATTAAGTTGTCTATGGCAAGTAAAGTATATGTTAATCCAGGTATTGTATTTCCCACGTATTTGATTTCATTAAACTCTATTCCACCGTTACAACCAATAAGCGGGAACAAATATTTACACTTTCTTTCTTACAGTCACACAAACTCTCTCTTTAATACTAGTGGGATACTACACACTTCTAGAGTTTAAGTGTGTGCTTAGATTTGATTGTAACTTAGTATCTAATTCATTAATGTTATTTAGCTTATACATTTTCCCATTGCAGAGCATAAGCTCCTCGCTCCTCTCCTTCCACTTTTCCATTGTCTAATTTATTCGTAAATTTCGTTGGTTTCTAAAAATATTTGACCCACAAAAAAACAAATATATTTTAGTCAAAAGTTCCGAACAATAAACTACTTAAGCTATTTGAATAAAATCCCATTGTTGTCTTATTCGAATAAAAGAAAAATATGTGGAAATTTCTAAGTCATTCAAAAGTATTTAAGTAACAGGTATTTATGTATTTGTTACTCGAAGTCTGCGTGGGTGTTTGGGGACGAAAGTATATAAAGTAAAATACACACTTGAGGAAAAAAGACTTAAATCACACAAAGATTCTGCGTGGGTGTTTAGCGATGAAAATATATAAGGAAATAAATTTAAGAAAACTTCACAAACGTGTATATACACGTTTGTGAAGAACACTTGAACGGGGACAGTAAGGGCGCGCAGTGCTGGATTGCTTTTGCATAACAATCCTAACAACAACCCAAAAAATCAGAACCTGTCTATTATTATTTGCGACCTAGTGCGATTTTTATATCTACAGTGACTGGCTTATAAATAAAGTTTACAATCGCGGGTTTTCTCTCACAAGGAAACAGTTGAGACCACAATCCACGTCTGTTCAAATGCGAGTTGCTTTCTTGGAACATGCCGATTTGTCATAATGTTTTTTTTCGATGAACGCATTTTGGTATTATCTACAATGCACGGTTGCAATGGGCAGACTCATAACTTGTCCATTTTCATTGGAAGTTACTGGATAATAAAAACAAACAATTTTTCATCCTCTCGAGGTCTAGCTTTGCCAAATTAAATCGTAACTTGGTTTATATAAAGTCTTTCCGACAGACTGGTTGACATTGTCGACAAGATTAAAAATTCTCCGTAATAAAAAACAGCTAAAACTCCATTTAAACTACAAATCTAAAAATCCATTATGCCTTAAAATGTTTTGACTAAGTCGCGTTATTTTAATTAGTGAAATTGAAAAAAGTAAAGTAGGTAAATTCTGTTATCCAGAAAAGTATTTACGAAACAAGATAATTAGGATTGACAAAGAAATGATTCGTTTCTGTTAATTAGTTAGTAAAATACTAGTTGCTGAGTTGAATTCATTGAGATTAATTAATGGGATGTTTGTTTTCACTTAGGGATTATATATTTAGAAGCTTTTATCTAGTGTCATTTAGAGGTACAAGTTTTATGTAATCATAGTAAACTCATTTCTCATTTCTGGTGGCTAAGATGCAAAAAAGAGTAAGATTTTTCTTGTATAAAATCTATATGAATTCTAGAAATGATAACGAATTTTTATATTATTTTCACTATTTTATTTTGTCCAACGACAGTCCTTTTTAGGGTCAGTAGCAAAATACGGGACTCTTATAGATTCGTCATGTCCGTCTGTCTGTCCGTCCGTATGTCACAGCCACTTTTCTCCGAAACTATAAAAGCTATACTATTGAAACTTGCTAAGTAGATGTAATCTGTAAACCGCATTAAGATTTCGATACAAAAAATGGAAAAAAAAAAACCAAAAAAAATACTTAGAACTGAAACTCAATTTTTTTTGTTGATCAAAACTCTACGTGTGGGGTATCTATGGATAGGTCATCAAAAGTTATATATAGGTGCCAATCATTATTTTTTCTAAACTGAATAGTTTGCGCGAGGGACTCTTCCAAAGTGGTAAAAAGTGTCCCTCCCCCCTGTAACTTCTAAAATAAAAGAATGAAAAAAATTAAACAAAATGTATGATGTACATTACCATGTAAACTATCAACGAAAATTGGTTTGAATGAGATATAGTAAGCAGTTTTATTTTAATACGTCATAAATTGACTATTGTTAAAACACTGATTTAAGTAACAACGAACTACAAGAACTTTTATACCATGTTACTTGCTGCTACGGAAGCCTTCATGGGGGAGTCCGACTCGCACTTGACCACTTGTTTTATTAACTCGTACACTAACGTTACTAATTGATGACGCACCAATAAATTATAGTTTGTTAAACAACGAAACTGGATACCGACACACACACACAATTTTTATTTGGATCGCTAGTCTCGTATTGTCCATATTCACATCATTAATTTTAATTGGTATTTATGGTTCAGTAAATATTACTTTTCAATTTGACTCCGCAACTGTAATTGACTGTTCAACACAACAAAAGTGTTTGTGTATAAATTTAAGTTTCTGTTTTGAGTCTACGTAATATATTTTTATTTATATTGTATCTAGAGGTAGGACTAAAACCTGGCAAATATTTCAAATCAGTTTGCTCTGAAATATGTCATCTTTTATAGCTCTGTTATTATATTATAGAGTGATGAAAAGAGCAGTACATCATATACCTATACAAATACACTACATATGCCTATTTTCCTGTGCCCTGTAAATTAATGGAAACATTTCACTTTAAACGGAGACACTGTGATGGTTACACATCACTGTTTGGCGGTAGAATAACTGGCACAGGCGCAGTACTTTCCTGATGGAGTCTGCATAGAATCCTATCACTACAAATTATTTGTGATCCTTAAAAAGCCCTTCTTTTATTTTAGTATACTATTAGTATATAAACTAAGTCAGTTTACGGAACTTTTGCTTTAAATAAGAAAATCCATCGCCATTTTTGTCCTTAACCTTGAAGTTTTAATCAAGCCTGACTATCAGTAGTAGTAGTACATATTCTTAGGATCGTCCAGAGGTTTGTTTTCAAATTTTTCCTTCGAGGCTCAAGGGATTTTCGTTCGGGCTATGACTTTTCTTTATATTGATTATTACACTCTAATCCCAGTCACAAACAAAACAACAAAATTGTGTTTACCAACCCTGTAAATCAAGAAACATGGCAATTACTTTGAGGTCCCAGCGTAAATTCCATTTATATATAAAATATTTTGAAAAGGATATCAGTCATGGGAACTGCCGATAGAAGTGAAAACTTATAACTCCGAATTTGATAGCTTACTTTGGAAACAACGCGGGTGAAACCGGAGGGCGTGGCCATGAGCATGGCCATCTTTAAATGAGTCAAGGAAATGCTGGCGCATTTCTAGATGCCAATGGCTACGGTCCCGATTTTACCCGAAGATTTCTTATCATTCCCGAGCAAGACGCTAGAATTAAATTCACAGCCCACGAAAAATCTGTCCATAGCGCGCCAGAAATTTTCACTTCTAAAATTACATATTTCCGTGCCTCTTTCATATTTACAGCGTAAGTCAATGGTTTTTTTCATTATATAAAAGTACAGCTTTAAGGCTGATTTTTGTAGAACCAATAAATAAACGTCATTCTTCTAATTTATGATCATGTCCGACAGTACCCATCACATAATGAAGTATTATTACAAAATACTAACGGTCTTATTCATAAAAAGTTATAGCATGTCTAAAGACTTGCTATAGTACGTCTTAGGAAAAATGGTATTCATAACAGCATTTTAGCGCTAAAACGTGCTATAAGCCTTATATAAAGTTTTATAGGCGAGAACCCTACTTTAGGGGTGTTTTAAGGGAAATATGGCCGACTCTTAACAGCTGATTGGTGTCGAAATGACGGTGTGACATATTCAACTTTTTTTTGGTTTCCATTCGGTAATGTCACCGTAATTTCGCCAATGTCCAGCGTTTGAGCGTTGGGAGTATCTTTGTTATATTATGTTCTTAATTCTTCCATCTTCTTCATAGCTTCTGTACTTTTACTTTCGGAATTTATTTCTTTACCAATTTTTCTTATAAAATACAAGAAATTAATGTGAGAATGAACGAACAGCACTACGTTTTAGTAATATAACTTTAAATTTCCCCGCTTCATAACTTCACAGTGTATGTAATTTTTTTTATTCTGTAACATTGTCTATGGCTCCACCATCAAACTCGTTTTATCTGTGAACGATCCTACCAGTTTGTCTTTAAAATCGATCGATTTCATTATAATGGCAACGTTTTGATCCTAAAACTGATATTAGTAATGCTTTAGTTATCGAAGGTTTATAGAGCGTTTATGAATACGGAATTTTATGGAACGTTTTATAAGCTTATCGAGCGTTTTAACTAATGAGTGTTTTAAGTCTTCTATATGCATTTATTATGAATAAGACCGTTAATCTCCTTCTTTCGAACATAAAAATACTCAAAGTCTTCTTACTTTTTTCTCAAAAAACACACTTTGGTTGGTGCCTTTACTAATTAACTTACAACTCTTCAGACGAGATCCCAGGCAAGTTTTGCTTATTGCGTTAGCAAGTTCATGTCATGAAACAAGTCAGTAAGTTTGTGTGCGTTAATAAACTTTAATACAGGGTCTTGCAGTTGTTCACCAGAATCAGAAATTTTCCTGAATTTCTACAGGTACTAATGGATTTGGTATTGTTGAATTCTTGATTGTGTGGGACGAGTCGTATAACTGAGGGATGATTGCATAAGACAATCACCAGTGCTTAAGACGGAGAGAAGTTTGTAAATATTGGGTGAATTTATTTTGACATTGAATAATAAATAAATATTGGTGGACAATGCACACAACACCATCTGACCCCATACTAAGCAAAGCTTGTACTATGGCGGGAAGATAGCTGATATAATACATGTATAGTTTTAAATACATACTTATTATAAATAGAAACACCCAGACACAGTGCAAACATTTGAATTCATCACACAAATATTTGCGCTGGGTGGGAATCGAACCCCTCGGCTCGCAGGTAGAGTTACTACCCACTAAGCCACGAGGCCGAAAATTCAGTCAAAATTCAAAATTCAGCCATTGTAATTTTTATTCAAATATGAAGACTTTGACAATACTTTTTGATATGGTTGATGAATTTTGACTTATTACATGCATGATTTATATATAGGTGCAGTAACCCGAAAAAAATATTTTTTGATAACATTTTAAATATTTCAGTTCATTCAGTTGTAGTAATGCAAATATGTTTGATTACGCATATTTCATTAAAAGACAAAAAGTATTAACCCGATAATATTGGTTAGCAACTGTTTACTAGCAACAGAAATCATTTTCTATGAACTCGCTCATTGCCAACGAAAACGAATCTAATATATTATTTAAATCTCGTATCGCGCCCCTCCAAAACGATACAAAACCTCCTCCAAACTCCTCGATCGATTTATTTATAGATTTTATAAATTTTGAAAATCGATTGATTTATAGATTTTGTGGGTTTGATAATAATTTGTCGTAAAGTATTTTTCTCCCGATTTGACTAAGTTTGTATCAAACCGTATTGTGTTGTGGCAAATCTGTACAAACAATATCAAAGTAATTTAAGCATTGGTCAATGAAGTGAAGTAATTTACATGAAGTATTGCGTCACTTAAACATCTCATTATTCATAAAGGAGAACAGGTTTTGCGGGGGCAATTTAAGTGCGACGAACTGTGACATTATGTGACAGGGGAGCCTAAGTTTCGTGACGTCATGTGTCAAGCTTATGTAAATGTAACCTTAAATAATGTTATGATTTGATGTTGATTATATTTAAGTAGGTATACTAAGAATTATTTTTGGCAGATAGACTACTTCTGAGTGAAACGTATCGACGATGGATGCTATGACCACTTAGAACTAAATTTTTAGTTAATTAATTAATTTTTCTGAACATGATCACTTTTTTCTACCGTACGTTATAGCTAATGACATTTTGTATGGTAATCTAGAGCCTGAAATAATGCCAAAAGTTAAATTTTTATTATTGACTAATTGTTACCCGCGACTTCATCCACGTAGAAAACGAAATCTAATTTTGACAGTTTAAAAATTTGTTGCATTTTCCAAATTTGGCTTCTCAAATTTCAGCTAAATTATCAATTTAAAGTCATAATTAACATGATTTTTCCGGGATACAATACAACATAATTGGAAATTAAGTTAATATGTATACCTTAAGAAGCTATGCATTTTCCCGTGATTATAGCTGTAAGTAGCCTGAAGCCAGTATGTAGCTGTTCCGGTGTGATAATTATTATAAGTTCCATAATATGAAAGTATGACTGTACACAGTGAATTATGTAATGTTGATTTCAGACTCAGGCTCATATGACGTAGGTACCTACTCTATGGGTGTTTTTTTTATAACCACCCAGATATCTAAGATGTTATGATGTTATATCTCTAAGCCCTGTAATTTCTCTGGAAACGTTGCCCTTCAAACCGGAACACAGTAATGTTTGGACATTACCGCTTGGCGGTAGAACAACTGGCAAAGGTGTGGTACTTCCCCAGGATTATCGCCGGAGGCGTAAACCTAACATACTTACGCTAATTAGCATACATGTTTGTGATACCTGAAAGAGAAATCGAGCTAACGAGCTAAGCCCTGCGATCTAACTATCTGACTCATAGGTACATAGTGCGTGCTATGCACTCTGCCGAGGTCGACTGCTATCGGAGCGTAATACGGGTAGCTCTTTAGTTGCGTGGCCTGAATTCAATCCCTACTAAGCTTCTAAATAAATATAAATGGATTTTAAGTTAATCTTATCTTATACCATTAAACGACCAATTCTTGTAGGTATATATGTATGTAGGTATATATATAGAATCGGAATCTCGGAAACGGCTCGAAAACGGCTCGAACGATTTTCATGAAATTATGTATACGGGGGGTTTCGGGGACGATAAATCGATCTAGCCAGGTTTTATTTTTTTTAAACATCATTTTATGCGCGTTTTTAGACAATGAAAAACTCCTATAATGTCATTAGAATACAATAACTTATTTCGCCACTGTTATTTAAGTCTAAATGGCTCAGACGGAATATACTCGCCCTCGGAGCCAACAGGCCCCGGTTCGAATCCTGGGTTACACTCGGTATTTTTCTTATTGTTTTATTTTTTCTGAGAAAATTTTATACTTAGATCCTTTTATAAACGCATTTAATTCGTATCTAAGTAGGTCTAAGTAAGTCATCAATCACTACGTAATTCGTACCTGCCTAAATAACATTAAAAAAAACGAGCAAAGCTCGGTCAACCAGGTACTAATAATTAAGTGCAAGAAAAATACGTGACCAATCGATATGCTTTAAGTATCTAGCAAGAAACAAAAACAGATGACATTCGGCAACCCATTTTTCCCAGCTAAAACAGATGACATTCGGCAACCCATTTTTCCCAGCTAAAACAGATGACATTCGGCAACCGATTTTTTCCAGGTGGCTTTTATGTCGCGAGGAGTGAGAACTTAGGGATATTCATTAAATAATGTAGGTTTTTATTAACCCTTATACAGTATGATGTTAATCTATAATCCAGACAAGAAGATACCAGTCTATTTTTAACCCCCGACCAAAAAAAGGGGTGTTATAAGTTTGACGTCGATGTCTCTCTGTCTGTATGTCTGTCTGTGTGTGTGTGTGTGTGTGTGTGTGTGTGTGTGTGTGTGTGTGTGTGTGTGTGTGTGTCTGTGGCACCGTAGAGCTCAAACGTATTGGCCGATTTCGATGCACTTTTTTTATTTGAAAGTTAATCCGAAATACAACTAATTATGTACTTACAATAAGTACAACCGAATTAAATACCGATGATTACGGTTTTATCTAATAAAACTATGATGATACACTATATTTTTTAACCCCCGACCAAAAAAAGGGGTGTTATAAGTTTGACGTCAATGTCTGTCTGTCTGTCTGTGTGTGTGTCTGTCTGTGGTACCGTAGCGCTCAAACGGATCGGCCGATTTCAATGCGGTTTTTTTGTTTGAAAGTTAATATCCGTGCGGATGTTCTTAGCTATGTTTGGTTAATATCGATTCAAGATGACCGCCTCCACAAAATGCCGGACAAAATATTTGCTTACAACCTACCTCAATATGGGTATCAAATGAAAGGGCTTGACTAGTAGAATGTTGTGCAGATAACAGATCCGAGGTAGTCGGGGGTTTATCAAAATGTTTAATTTTGTTCCTATATATATCGAGAAACTCAGACTCGAGTAGATTGTGTCACAGTGACATTGAGTACCGTATCTTTATAACCATTAGTTTATTTCCATAGGTTAACCAGTCCCCCATATGTTATTTAACTAAATAAAAAGCAAATTAAGACTATTAAAAACATATAAATATTTAAAATTTACTAATCAAACACACCGTTGTGATCTCCATTACATCGATAATTTGGTTTTTAACCGGCTTCCAAAAAGGAAGGCTTGTCAATTTGGTTTTTCTATTGTATGTACGCTACGCTATAGCTAATTGTAAATTAATTTTGATGATTATTTTTTGTTTAGTAGTAAAAACTGCAGAGGTAGTCCCAATTACATTTTATCGAAGTACTCGTACATGTGTATCTTTCTGAAATATCAATAAAAATATAAAATTTGGCCTATGTGCTCTTCCAGACTATAATTTGTGTTCCAAATTTCAACCGGATCCGTTTATAAGTTTCGACGTAATTGAGCAACAAACATCCGCACAATGAGATCCTACTTCATATCCTACTTGTGTCCCTACACTACTATCCTACCATTATTATAAATGTCAATATATGGATGTTATGTTTGTAGCTCATTCACGTCGTAAGTAGTTAACGTATCAACGGATCGGGCTGAAATTTGGTACACAGTTAGATTATTATAGTCTGGAAGAACCTTAGATAGAGAATAAGTAAATAGACCAAGTTTTTCCAAACGGTTCCTTTATACCAACCGTGAGCAGATGACGTGCATACTTGCTATGGCAACAGAGTGATGTGCCGCGACTTGGCCGCGGAAATGATACTTCCACAAGAGTGACAAGGAAAGAGCGATCAAACCCGTGGTTTCGGTCTAAAGCGTTTGTTCTCACTCTATGCGTAGTATTATGCAAACTCTTTGGGAAGAACACAGGTTAGGTTTTTTATCCCGGGGTTTTATGACGGGGACGAGAACTCCTTGGGTAAAACCGTGGGGCACTGCTAGTTTATAATATTCATCATCATCATCAGCCTGTGTTCGTCCACTGCTAGACATAGGCCTCTCCTTTAATACGCCACTCAGCCACTCAGATATATAATATTAATAGGATTAGTAAATACTATATCCGTCTACATTTATTATTTACCCCCGCTTTTATTTGTGTAAATTCTTATGTCACTTGTAAATATTTATGTACGATTATGTATGTCATTTGAAAGATAAAAAGTGCTGCTTTTAAAAGAAATTTTATTGTTTCAGAAGGAACATGTCGCAATGCACGTTCTCTTGCGTGCCACGTAAGGGCTGGTTCGTGGCACTGGTGGGTTTCTCCATTGTGGTCACAAGCGGATTGTATTTATTGGACAAAAGCTGTAAGTAAAATAAATTTCCATTATTCAAGCCTTTCTGAAATATTCTAATAAAGAGGTAAAACACGATAACGCCTTGGTTCCTGATGCTCTAATAATCTGGTTATCAGCATATGTCTGAGTTTTTAAACGACTGCCTAAGAAAATCCAGCATGAAGAACTTAGTATTTGACTATCGAATAGAACATTCAGCTCCATGATCCCATTAGACCAGTCGTTTAATGGGGTATATTGTGTTACGACTCGTCTTTCTATTAGTCATCTTTTCTAAAAGTAGAAATCGTGAGTGGGTGTATGTTTATGTATGTTCGTACTCACATTTTCTCACATACACACTCTCATAAGCAAGCTCGTGTTCATGAGTGTGTGAATGTAAGAATAAGCGAGAGTGTAGGTGCGAGTATGAGTGAGCGCAATTGCATAAAACCAGAGCATATGGTAAGTATGGTTTAATTACGCGATGTCGGTAGTGTGTCCACACACACATATACTGTGTATGTCAATCAGGTTACATCGGATTTGTTTGGCTTTTCCTTATCGGTCACTGCTACAAATAGCTCAAAACTCGTCGTATGCGGAAGATAATAGAATTTGGACATTTTGTGGAAAAACTTTGACTTAATCCGCTGCTTTTTATAGGTGATAAGGCAATGTAACTTCAATGGCTCTACCTATGTCGAAATGAAGAAAAATCTTAGACAGGTCTTGTTGCGTCTTCAACTTCAACTTTTTCTTTTGGCTTCCATTTGGTAATGTCACCATAATTTCGCCAATGTCTAGCGTTTGAGCAACGGTCTTGTTACGTCTAGAAAACGGCAAATTGGCGTAAACTTCAACTTTTTCTAGATGGCTTCTTTCGGTTACATTACCTTAATGTCGAAAATGTCAAGGGTTAGTTTCGCAGTGGTGTTATTTGGAATGACGTCACTAACGTTGAATCTGACTTAGGGTTGCCATCTCTAACGTTTGCGACCAAAGACGAGAAGGTGAAAACCCCGAATTTTAGAGCCCAGAACCCGGACATGTCAAAAAGGTTTTAAGTGGTTGAAAATTTCTAAATTACCTTTTTATTTCTTTTTATACATCTCTACGTGTAGTGAGTAAATGTTTGGGATTCGGTAATTATTTGACTGCGAAATGCAAGTTGACATATTTGGATATTTGTCACGGGGAATTCTTAAATGTCTATCGAAGAACTTGATCTTCGTCATATTGCACGCAATGCAACATACTCATAAAATAAATTATCTCGAAATCTATTGTAGTGAGCGCATTATTTGCAGAGTCCGCCTGGATAAGAACCACACTTGTGTCAATTAATACACTGCCAAGCAGTTATGTACAAATATTACTATATTACGGTATGAAAGGCATTTTTTTTAAACGATACAGGGTATATAGATAAATCAATAGTGACGCAGTGAGGAACGCAGTGCAACGCTAGGTATTTTTTTTAATTTTTATAGGTTTACTCTTGACCGCCATCTCACCTGATGTTAAGCGCTGATGCGGTCTACGATGGAGCGTGTTTACCTAGAAGAACCCGATTCACTCTCGATTTGAACACACAAAGATTGTAACTATCGGGAAAAACCCTCTCAGGCAACGTATTCCACAGCCTAGACGTTCTTATCACAAAAGTAGAATCAAATCTCTTCGTTCGTGTCTTTGGAACGTCAACCATGAAACGATGTCGCATTTTCGAGCTGCGAGCATTCCGATGGAAAAAAGGGCAAGGTGATATCAGATCATGCAAAGATGGTAATTTAGATACGAGCGCCATACATATCCAGAACAACGGTTGTGCGAATTACAGCATCGCACCACCCACATCATACCCGTAACTACGTGTTGATCAAATTATCATAGACAGGGCTTAGTTTTGTAGGTAGAGATTGCGTTTAGACTTCAGTAGGTACTCGTGCTCGCTTAGACTTCTTTTTGCGGCGGAACCGTATAGCAGCTTTGAGTAAGAATAATTTGTCTGAGTAACGCAGGTCCAAAGTTAATATAATAAGTCTAAGATTTCTCTTAAAATAGTAAACTTGACAAGTAGCACAAAATGGGTGTATGGTTATCTTCAGTGTCGTAATAGTTTCTGCGCCCTTGTTTTGTTTTATTTAAAGTTTGGTGCCCAACGCGTTATATTTTTTTACAACGATAAGTTTTATTTTACCTATTTATAAAAGTATAAATAATTTCAAACGATTCGATTCGATGCTTTAAACACAGTTGATGAATTTGTTGTATATTTATATTGAAAAGAGAAACAAATCCTTCTCTTCGAAGGTTTTACCAGACAATTACGTGTGAATAAAATATAGACCATTTACGCTAGACTGTACTGTCGATCGACGTTCCTTGCTACTAAGAAATGTAAAGGGTACTTAAAGCATTTTTTCTAACGATTCAAAGATACGCCAAGTTTGGGAAAATAAATATTTAGCGATGCTTTTTCACACATCTCCATCTAGCCGCAAGCTAAAATAAAAGTGGTCAAGTGCGAGTCGGACTCGCCCATGAAGGCTTCCGTAGCAGCAAGTAACATGGTATAAAAGTTCTTGTAGTTCGTTATTACTTTAATCAGTGTTTTAAAAATAGTCAATTTATGACGTATTAAAATAAAACTACTTACTAGATCTCATTCAAACCAATTTGTGTTGATAGTATACATCATACAATTTTTTTTATTTTTGTCATTCTCTTATTTTAGAAGTTAGAGGGGGGGGCACTTTTTACCACTTTGGAAGCGTAAAAAAAAATATGTTTAAAACCTTAATATCATTTTTGATGACCTATCCATAGATACCCCACACGTTTGGTTTTGATCAAAAAAAAAATTTTTGAGTTTCATTTATAAGTATAGGTCACACCTAAAAATTTTTGTGTTTTTCTATTTTTTGTATCAAAATCTTAATGCGGTTTACAGATTACATCTATTCCCCAAGTTTCAATAGTATAGCTCTTATAGTTTCGGAGAAAAGTAGCTGTGACATACGGACAGACAGACAGACAGACATGACGAAACTATAAGGGTCCCGTATTTTGCTACGGAACCCAAAAAATGTTGATGATGTGTGAGCCAGATGGTGGATATAATGTAAATATACATAATTTTTAATGTAATATAGAAACACTCAGAGCGTCTAGACATGTGAAATGTGTTGTTTGATTTTTTTCTATGAATACAATATTGGTATCTTCAAGTGGAGAGTGAATCGGTTTGTTTCTAGGTAAGTACACTCCATCGTAGACACTGAAGAGTGGGCTCTTACGTATGTAAGCCGCAATAAAACAGTTGAATGAATACATTATAGGTCGTCAAATAGTGTTTTTCCATTAATACATTATTTATTTATTTTCTTATTTTATTTGGTTATTTTCTAAGTTGGATTGTTTGCTACCGAAGTCACATTTAATAATAAAAATTCGACTTAGATCAGACACTAGTAAACCTATTTAGATAGAAATTACGAGTACAACGACGCCATTGGGGTGTGACGCTGGCCAATTTTCTAAATCTACACTAATATTATAAAGCTGAAGAGTTTGTTTGTTTGTTTATTTGAACGCTAGGATCTCGGGAAGTGCTGGTCCGAATTGAAAGATATTTTTTCTATTGGATAGTCCATTTATCGAGGAAGGCTATAGGCTATAGAAAATAATGCTACTATTAACAGAAGCGGAGCATGATTCAAGAATGTAACAAAATCGGGAAAAATATTCCTTTTTGAGAGTTTTCGTACGTTTCGTGCTTTGACATGACACATGACAGCATGTGTCTAAGATTGCGTCATTGAATATCACAGATTACATACCTCTTGAATATAAAACCTTTGCTAATCTCTGAGTTGGTACGACCAATTTCCGACAGGTGGCGTAGCAGGTAGCTGAAGAGGTGTTTTGTTTGAAAGCGATATTCTCAGGAATGACTGAACCGATTTCAAAAATTTTTTCACCGTTGGATAAGTGCGGGATCTCGATGAGTGCTATATATGTTCCACGGGCGAAGCCGGGGACATCTAGTGATAAAATAAAATGGCTCACTATTTTTTGTAGGCTTAAGACTATACTCCCACTGGCCAACCTTTGTTTGTGTTTACAACACTTTTGCGTTACACTATTATTTACTTATTTATTTATATAATCAGTCAGAATGGCACATCGCCAATTACACTAACGAGAGAACTACTAAATTTGTAACAGAACATTATAAATTAAAATGAAATTGGAACAATTTATATCATACTAATTACACATCTTAAATAATAGATGCATACTCTGTAGTGGTAGACCTCTTGGCAGAGTCCGCCTGGGGAAGTACCACACCTTTGCCAGTTATTCTACCGCCATGCAGGAAGGTGCAAACATTACTGTGTTCCGGTTTGAAAGGCAATGTTTCCAGAGAAATTACAGGGCTAAGAGATATAACGTCTTAGATCTCTGGGTGACGAGCGCAGTGCAGTGCTAGGTAATGATTTGGATCTTCATGTTCCAATAGCTGCGTGGCACTATGCAGTTATGTGGCAGGCATGTTGCTTACCATTAGGCACATGTCAGGAAGCGCGCGCACGAACACGCATATACAACGTGAAGGGTTTGGAACTGTATTTTCAGAATTTTAAATTAAATTCAGTATTCGACTAAATTTCATAAGAATCAATCACCAAATCGTCCATATGAATGTAAGCAAATTTAATTTTTTTGTTCATATTTCAAAAACCGCTGCACCGATTTCGATGAAATTTATAAGGAATACCTCTAAAGTGAAAATACTTTAGAGGTATCCCTTATAAATGTTATCAAAATTGGTGCAGTGGTTTTTGAAACAAGAACAAAAATAACTGGCAAAGTTAGGTAGGTAAGGTGGTAATTCTACAGGCGGACTCTGCAAATAGTTCTACCACTGGAAAAATCAGATAGTGTTGTTCATGCATACAGCATTTTCTGTCCGATGTAGTCTATTAGAATTTCTTCAAATTCAATGGTCAAAGTTAACAATGTTTTTTCATGTGCTCATGACAACGCTGTGCTATTCAACAATTTGAACGTGTGGTGTAGACCTATAATAGTACAAAAATTGGTTGTCTGTGGTTTACGGACGATAGTTTAACGTGACAACATCATAACAAAACATTGATAGATGCAGCGGAAGTGTACAATGAGCGTAACGGGACACTATTTCGTGCATGCAGCCGGCGTTAATCGATTTATTAGGCGTAGTCACGTCAAAAAAGGGCAGAGAGAGCACTGAACTACGCTCGGCATCCGAGTTTATGCAATGATTATACAATTGTCCTATAATTTATCAGAAAAGCAAGCCCTTCAAATCGGAAACAGTAATTTCAAATTACCGCTTTGTGGTAGAATAACTGATAAAAGTGTTGTAATTCCCCAGGCGGACTCTGCCGAGATTTCTACCACTACAAAGGTATAACAATTCCACTAATACTATAAATGCGAGATTTTATATATTTATGCTCAAACACGCCGGAACGACTGAACAGATCTAGTTGAAATTTTAAACAGAATGAAAGCTGGAACAGCGCAACTTTTTGTCCGGGAAAAATATGATAACGAGAAGTACGTGGTTAAAACCTCAGATCACTGTTGTTTTTTTTTACTTTTATTGGTTTACACTTGACCGCCATGTCGCTTAATATTTAGCGACAATACGATCGACGATAGAGCGTGTTTACCTACAAGAAACCGATTCACTCTTGATTTGAAGATACCAAGATAATATAAAGATTAAGATTATAAAAGATACCTAACCTAACTATCGGGAAAACCCCACTCAGGCAAGTCATTCCACAGCCTAGACTTTAGACTGTTAGCTAAACCTACCAATATTATAAAGCTGAAGAGCTTTATTATGATAAAAATCAATGTGTGTCTCCTCTATGACAAACCTAATTTAGAGACTTCATCGCGTGTACTAAGGATGCCCGCGAGGGTTTTTGGCACAAAATGCTCGTACCCAAAAACATCCGAAGCGACGCGAGGGCAGGTCGCTAATAAATCTAATACAGATATAAAAATGTTATGTTGGTTTGTGTACGCTTCAAAAACTCAAAAAGTTCTGTACCGATCGAGCTGAAATTTTAGAATGATATATAATCCGCGTCAAGGATTGTTTTTATATATTTTTTGGAACGAAGTTCCTTATCGCGCGTTGTGTAAGGGGGCTAGACGGAAAAATTTCTTACGAAAAGTTGTCACGACACTTTTTGCTATTGTAAGCTGTGCGGCGTCGCATGTTTCTCTGTCTGTCTCTCTCTCTCTTATAGAAAGCAAGCCAGATATTTTCATTTCTATTTCGCATTGAACAGTGTGGTGTCGCGACGATTATTTTTGTTGAGTGTTTACAAGTTTTTTGTAAATAATAAAAAATAATAATAATTCTTTCACTAGTTGATCGAAAGGAACTTCGTTCCATCCGGGTGTCCCTTGACACCTCTCAAGTTTTTTGTTGAGTGTATACAGGTTTTTTGTAAATAATAAAAAATAACAATTCCTTCACTAATTAATCGAAAGGAACTTCGTTCCATCCTGGTGTCCCTTGACACCTCTCAAGTTTTTTGTTGAGTGTATACAGGTTTTTTGTAAATAATAAAAAATAATAATAATAATTCCTTCGCTAATTAATCGAAAGGAACTTCGTTCCATCCGGGTGTCCCTTGACACGTCTCAAGTTTTTTGTTGAGTGTATACAGGTTTTTTGTAAATAATAAAAAATAATAATAATTCCTTCACTTATTAATCGAAAGGAACTTCGTTCCATCCGGGTGTCCCTTGACACCTCTCAAGTTTTTTGTATCACAATGTTCCACAGCGAAGCGTGGCATGTGGCATGTGGCGTGGCAAACATGTGATGTGATGTGATATTTTATATTTTGTTATTCTTCGATGTATAGAACAATATTACCATTGAGCACATAAAAATAACGCTGATCCCCCTAGGACATCGCTAGAATATCGTTAATGGATATTCTGATAAATTTTCCTCTTATCTTTGTTCGGTCATCACAGACACCATTGATTGAGTGACGGGTATTGTGTCTAGTCTATTAGTTCAATGCTTACAAGGGCAACATGTCCTCCAGACCTTTGTGTTAGAAAATGGATTGAAAGCTAGACTGTATTGTATTTTACCATCATCAGGTTACACTTCAGTGAAATATCTTATTGTTTGTCGACACATTATCTCGACATATTTTCTTTTCTCGTTGTTTATTAATTTCTAATAATAGAAAAGGGCTAAACAAAAAGAGTGTTACCTTGTATTAGCAAAACTACATTGGAAAGTACCTACACTGCACTAAATAATTCTACCACTACTTACACTAAGCACTTCTGAATTACCCGTAGGTAGATCGATGAAGGTCTAGAAATAAACAAGACCAATTTTATATATAGCAGTCTAAAGTTTAGGCTGTGGAATGAGTTGTTTGAGTGTGGGTTTTCCCTAATAGTTATAATCTTGGTGTCTTCAAATCGAGAGTGAATCGGTTTTTCCTAAGCACGCTCATTCTTATGCCGCATCGTCGTTTAACATCAGGCGAGATGCCGATCAAGTGTAAACATATAACAGTTACAAAAAGACCGCTATCAGTCGGAACTGTCTTAAGGATGTGGACGGAATTACCACGCTGAATGGTAATACTTATACGTTTAGCCACATAAATTTGGTCAAGCGTCACGTCGGCCAAGCAGACGGAAACGTTTTTGAGAAAAAGCAAAAAACCATAGAGATTTTTTATTAAATAAATTAACAACTTAATTTAAATTTAAATTATTTATATAATTTACCTACATTTTAACTAAATCAGTCCTTTGTGAAGAATAACATTTTAATCTTTTAATTTTTTCCAAGGTATTTGTGTAATCAAGGTATCTTGAAAATAGTCAGAACTGGACAGTGGACAGGGACATTTTCATGAACATTGGATCTCATTAACATGATGTAAACCAATTCACCGACTAAACTTTATATGCTACTAACGGCCCGTTCTAACTTCGCTCGGACATTGTCACATAAAGACCATTAATCAAAAAAAAAACTATCCTATCTGTCAATTTGGTCCAAATTCCACATAAATACCAATTTTCGTGAATATCAGCTGACTTTGTGAAGAATTTACTGGGAACAAATAACATCACGCTGAAATTTTAAACATTACTATTAGCTCTACCATGACTATAATGAGACTTGACTTTATGTCCTCATAGCTGGGACTCAAGACCTTCTCTCACAAGGAGAGAGTCAAGACCAAGGCCAAGTGCGTATCAACGGATGACACGTTTGTTCAAAAGATAAATAATAATAAATAAATATTGGTGGACAATTCACACATAACACCATCTGACCCCAAACTAAGCAAAGCTTGTACTATGGCGGCCAGATAGCTGATATAATACATATATAATTTTAAATACATACTTATTATAAATAGAAATATTATAATATAAACAAAAAACAGAATAAAGATGTCTCTCTTGTAGAAACCGAAACCAGAAACCATACCCCAGCCTAAACTTCTTGTGATTAAAAAAAATAGCTTTAAATTAACTATAGAATACTATTGAGGACACTCTACCGACGACTTAGACTACCTACTTAAAAAAGTTACTACAGGTACTCGCGAATTCTTCTTCGATGGCAAAACATATCTACGACAGTGGCGACGCTTAAACTAAATTCTGCCGGCAGTTCTCTTACCAACGGCCACCTTTTATTTTTCTATTGTTTATCTTTTTTCAAATGTCTATTTTCATTTGTTTTTTTTAATGTTCTCCCCAGCAAATCGTTTGTTACGCGAAGAGGGAATGGAAGAAACGATAGCAGTAATGAGGACGCGTTTGAAGTTTCTCGAGTCGCAGTATCGGGGGAGACAGCAAGACGTTATTGGCATACAGGTGAATTTGTTGACACGCTGGAAAATTTAGTAAATCACCAGCAAAATTTGTTACACACTAGAAAGTTTAATGTGATGCAGATCTGTACCGAGCCATAGGGGACGCGTTGTACCTACTCACCGTCATAACCTACTTTTGATACTACTTTTGACACACCAAATAAAATTAAACACATACACTTTTGCTATGGGATCAAAAAATGTAACTATTATAATTTTTAAATTGTGAATGTATCAGCGCCGCGCTATGATCGTCGATATCACCATTCCACATGGCGAGTACCTCGTGAAAGCCGAAAAGGACAAGCTCAGCAAGTTACTTTGAAGTAGCTCATTAGGTTACCGTCCTGTGGGATGTTGATCCAACGATCATAGTCCCGATAGTCGCGTCGGCAAACGGCCTTATAGCGAAAAATCTCGACCAACATCTTAATAGACTTTCGCTAGACGGTTAGATGAAGGTTCAGATGCAGAAGGTGGTCATCCTCGACACAGCGCGCATCGTCAGGAGGTTCCTCGCTCTGCAGCCTTAACCACCGATAGCTTGGGCCCTGCCCTGCTGCTGGCGGGTATCTAGGTTTAGGTTTTTATAATGTTTATATAAATATTGTAAAAACTTAAGACTTAAGAAGAGAAATAAATTCGCGACTAATAAATATTGGTCGACATTTCACACACAACACCATCAAGCCCCAAACTAAACAAAGCTTGTACTATGGGAGCCAGATAATACTTATAATATAAATACATACTAAATATACATAGAAGCTATGCCAGTACAAATACTTGTATTCATCACACAAATATTTGGACTGGGTGGGGATCGAACCCACGGCTTCGGCAAAGTGAATGGAAGCGTTGATTTTTTTCCGTTTACAGTGTTATTTTTTTGTTGGTCCCATAGTCATATTTATTCATAGTTACGACGACACTCCCACTTTTGGCAAAGTACATTTTCATTCTGCTTAACCCTCTATACTCGTGCTACCCTTGGTTAATTTTAATTTTAATTTAGTAACTCATTTACAATTACATATTGCTGGCAAATTTAGTGCCTCACTTGCATTTATACTCGTATCTTGCTGGTAAATGTAGCAGTTCACAAAAAAAATTGCTGTCAATTTTAGATCACTAGTTGATTTATCTTGCTGGCAAGATTTGTGATCGCAATATAAGAGCAAATTTAGTACCCCACTTTTAATCTGATACATTTAGTGGCTCGCTGGCAAATTTAGAGAACCGCTGGTAAATTTAGTAGACGGCTTGTATGCTTAGACTCGTTGTCTTCATGTGTGGTGACTCACTACTTTTTTTAATGGCTTCGCAATCACATATAAACTTTACTGCCTAATAAAACGGTAAATAATGTAAACAGATGAATCTTCGCATTTTTTTTAAATAACAGTTAATTTGACTAAACCTATATAGTGACCCGATTTGACTTGCTTTGGCGCAAATTGGAAACACGGAACGTGAGAACGGTAATAGGAAACAAATAGAATTCAATTAATTCATATCTTATCTTATCAAAACCATTTTATCATTATTGTGACATCTTTTACACCTATCTATTTTTAAAAACTTTTTAATTTAATAATAATCTGTATCTTAATCTTTTTTGATATCAAATTTAATTATCAATGGTTAAATATGTAGTATTATCAGTTTATCTACTTTGAAATCTACTGGCAAATATCTATCTATTATTTCAAATATTTCTTTCAAGTAATTTTTAAGACATGGTAACAGGAAATCATGTAGGTTAAACTAAATATATGTTTATTTTTGTGTGAGTTGTAAGCTTGTGAGCAGTAGCTGTATAGCGAAAAGGTGATTTAAAAAAAAAGTCGCACACACCAACACAAAATCTACATGAATCTTAAGCGATAACCGTTCTTATAAAAATAGGGAAATTCTTTTGCTTTACATATATTATTTTTGTGACAAAATAACGGGACAACAAAGATGCGTATCTGATGGCAACCAACACGCTAGTCTGTTATAGCACAGGGCAGTGAACCTCTACGTGTACTGGCTACCTCCGCACTACGCTCGTCACTCGGAGATATAACTTTGTTCTGTAACTTCCCTGGCCACATTACCCTTCAAATGGAAAACACGCATTACTAAGTAGTATGTCGGTAGTATAACTGGCAAAGATGTGGCATTTCTCCAGGACTTAGCAAAGAGTCTTACCACTTAGGATGTTTTTTTTTGTTTTCAAGTAAACTCGAAAGGTAACCAAACTACAATTCACTGTAGCACAACTAATGTTCCATTAAAATAAACTATTCAAACTATATTTAAATACTACAATTTTTATATTAAACCTATCAAAGTTAAATAAATAATACTTAACTCCTATTTCTAAAAGATAAAGCTGTACGCAGCACAAGGAATCCCCATATCCTGCAATTGATAAGCTATATTAATACTTCCTCACTACAATACTACGCGGACATATTATTTATTTATACAAATAAAAGACGATAATATCCATTATATGTTTATCAAACGTTGCCTTCCGCAAGTACTCCGTAGGTACCTACAGTTGATGTATCGTTTGCTAACCCACTAGTTGCCTTCTACTGCTAGAGGTGGTTCCGAGTAACAGTGGAAAAAATCCTGCCCTGTTTAGTTCGCTGGTAGTAACGCCATTACTGCCATAAGCCCCTAAAAATGTGTTGTCATACTCATCATCATCAGCCGCAAGACGTCCACTGCTGAACATAGGCCTCCTCCCTAGATTGCCACAACGAACGGTCCTGCGCAACCAGCAACCAGCGGTTCCCAGCGACCTTTGTGAGGTCATTTGTCCATCTAGTGGGAGGCCGTCCAACACTACGTCTTCCGGTTCGTGGTCGCCAATCGAGACCTTCCCAATCGGTTGTCAGTTCTGCGAGCGATGTGGCCTGCCCATTGCCACTTCAGCTTGCTTACTCTTTGAGCTATGTCGGCCACTTTCGTTCTTTTGCGGATATCCTCATTAAGGGTTCTGTCGCGCCTCCAAGAGACTCCAAGCATAGCTCTCTCCATAGCTCGCTGACTATAACTTTGAGCTTCTGAACACACTGAAACTGAACAGGTTCATTTGCATCCTACTTTGGTCCCGAGTTCCTAAAGGTAGCACAGGCCATCAAAGACAAGTATCACAGAAGTTATTTTGTGAAAAAAAAGTATCAAGAATGTCAATTGCAATTTAAACTATTATTTTTTGTGCCCTATATTATTGGCTAGTGGCACCCCGTGGTTTTAAGCGCGTAATTCCCGTTCCCGTTATTTTCCCGGGATAAAAAGTATGTCTATGTATCATCCAGAATATAATCTAACCGTGCTCCAAATTTCAGCCCGATCCATTCATACGTTACGACGTGATTGAGCAACAAACATCCAAATATCCAAACATTGACATTTCTAATATAAGTGTACTGGTAGGACTCTTCGCAGTTTCCGTCTGGGGAAGTACCACACCTTTGCCAGATGTTCTACCGCTAAGCAATAATGTCCAACATTACTGTATTCCGGATTGACGGGCAATGTTTCCAGAGAAATTACAGGGCTTAGAGATGTAACATCTTAGGTCTCTGGGTGACGAGTGCAGTGCAGTGCTAGGTAATGATTTGGACTCTTCATGTACCAATAGCCGCGTGTCACTGTATATATATCATGTACCACGGGCGAAGCCGGGGCAGACCGCTAGTAAATAAATAAAAGTAAGAGTAACAAATACTATTCAACATTTCTTACACAACTATAATTAAATTAAATAAATATTGGTGGACATTTCACGCACAACACCATCTGACCCCAAACTAAGCAAAGCTTGTGATATGGCGGCCAGATAGCTGATATAATACTTATATAGTTCTAAATACATACTCTTATTATACATAGAAACACCCTAAACTAAACCGTTTTATAGACAGATAGCTGATATAATACTCAAATATCCGTAAATACATGCAAGTGTTCTGTCACTGAACAAATATTTGTATTCGCCACAACAAATTAATATTTGTGTTAAGTAACACAAATATTTGTCCACTAGTTAGTTTGTCAGTTACATGTAAAACAATTTATCATAAATACTGTACAATTTATCATAAATACTGTACATTTATGTTTAGATTTTTTAAGCCCGGACCCGGACGGGTCCGGGCTTAAAAAATTCAAGTCTCGAGCCGCCCGCGACATATGCATTATTCCCACGCGCCGCAATCAACTGACAAACGGACATGCCAAGTTTTTATTAAAATGAAGATATAAAACAAATAAGGTTTAGTTGAAAGACTGAAAATAATGACTGCATTTAAAAAAAACTGTTGACATGGCTGGTTTCTGGGATCCTTAATCCTTTTCACGTATCTTGTCCTAGTTGCCATATTTTTGAGTTGACAACCCTAGTTATGATTTAAATTTAACTATTCAATTAAGTGACAATACTGGGAAACTTGAATTGTAATTGTAATTATACATACATTTTATTTTTATTTTATTATTTATTCATATTTATACATACATAAGGGCACATATTTGCAATATTTAAATGTTCGAAGTTAAACTGTTCGATGACCTTAACCTTTTTATAGGACTCTTTCTTCACCCTAGTAAGCAACACACTTGCCAGTTATTCTACTGTTTGTCATCGCTGTTTCCAGTTTGAAGGGTTTCCAGTAAAGTGTACAGTGTAAAGAGAGAACTTCTCTTACGTCTCTGGGTGACGAGTGGCGTAGTGCAGTGATAGATAATGATTTGGATTGACCATGTTCCACATATACCACTAGCTGCGTGACATTGCGTGTTACTTACCATCAAGCTCAAGTTCTGCTCGTCCTGGCATTCTATACTGAAAAAAATACTAAAAGTTACTTGCGTCATTTTAGCAAGGCTGGCCCGGCAACGTAAAAGTGGTAATATAATTCAAGTAGGATTTTTTGCTAAACTTTTTGTTATTTTTGACAGAAAATAAATTTAAACCTCAACATAAAATACCCTTCGTCTTCTACCTAAGTTTCTCTTAAATTGTTTAGCATTCATAATAATAAATAAACTTTACCTACTCCAGATGCCTTTGATCCATTTTCAAAGAAGCAAGAATTAAAATCACTGTCCTATTTAAACACAAAACACTGTTTGTCGCCGTGCTAATAATAAAATCAAAATTAAATACATGTGAAAATTAACAAAAGAATTGAAAGCATTGTTTGAATGTACGCGTGAATCAGTAGAGGAGGCCGACCGTTTATCATACGAATACAACCAACCATAAATAATATTCAGACATAAATAGTTCATAACATAAGCCGCTTACATTTATTGTTTTCATCGCTTTTCAAAAATAACTAGTGGCCGTTTCCGGCTTCGCTCAGGCAATATTTTCAGTCGAGTACCTTCTTTCGGTTATTTGTTTAATAAGGAATATTGCGACTAGAAATTGAGCTAAAAACTATCCTATCTTGCTATGTGATATCTTGAATTAGCGGATTTAAATAAAACTTACGTCACTGGGAACAAACTTTATGACACTGGATTTTATATTACAAGCAGCCTGTTCCGTTCGCTCGAGTAATGTATCACATAAACAAATAATAATTAGTTTGCAATACAAAAAAAAATGAGACCTTTGATCGACATAAAAACTATCGTGTCTTTCAATTGCTCTTCAACCACAATTTTGGTTTCTGGACAATCGATTCTCGATCTTTTCTAATTATCGCTTGACTTGGTAAAAAGTTTACTTGGGACAAACATTTTGACGCTGTATTTTTATATATTAGGACTAGCGGTCCGTGTTGGTTTCCTCGAGTAATTCCATATAATAAACTAATAATTCATTTGCAATAAGAAAAATGCGACCGTTAATTGACCTATTAACTATGTATACTAACTCTCGAGTTGGACCAATACCTACTCATAAGTGCCAATTTTCGTAAATGTCGTCGCCTTGGTGAAAATTTCTCTAGAAACAAAGTGCCTACACTATACTGGATTTATAAATAATAAGATTAAAGGTATTCATGGGCAGATACTAATATACGCGTAACGGGAAGGTCAATAGTCTACGATTCAGACAATTATTATCCTGAGGAAATAACAAATAACTATTCCATCGAACTAAATTGCAAAAAAATTCCAATAAATTCTATTATGCTGATCACGAAAGCTTCGCAAAGCGAAGTATTTTGTAATAGTACAGAGAAATACAATTGCATTGATTAAATGCTTGAATGCTTTTAAAATGCTTAGTTTTATGAATGCGTTTGTTGAAAAGAAACAACTCGCCAAGGAGACTACACGAATATATTTTGTGTTATTGCGTATTTTTACTTTTACAGTAATTACCATATTTAGAAACAGTCATGAATTGTGCCCCTTTAGAATATTATAGGAAGACATACCATTAAAAGTATATGACTGAAACAAAAGCATAATCAAGGACCATGAGTATGTACGAGTACAATCTGTCATTAAAGTAGACTTATCGGGTCTTACTAAACGAAGTATATAAAACCATAAATTCATATCAGTAGAATCGCGATAGCTTTGAAGTAATTAAAGCTATTCAATGTAATTTAATAAACTACAACATAAATAGTATCTTCGTACATCTTATTTGTATATCTTCGGGTATAACTTGTCATGAAGCAGTTACAGATTAAGAAGGAAACCATCTAATGATTTTCCAGGCGCGAGTTGACGGCGCTTGTAATACACCTAAACCAGAGACGGGGAACGATGAACCGAACGTCACATTCCCGCCGGAGCTAACTGCGTTACTCAGGAACATAAGCGGTATTTACATGAACATTTGACTTGTCTCATAAACATATTTAAACGTTGGAAAATCTCTGGGTAACTGTGTGAGCTGTTTGGTGAATGAGTGAAATGTAGTGTTTTTTTTTTTGTTCATATCATCAGAATTTGTTGACAATTTTATAAATTAACAAAATTTTGCTAATCAGATACATTAGTTTCTTAAATGGTACCTCAAAACAATGTGACTTGAACAATTTCTATCCAAATCTAAAATTATTACTGATTGACGGATAATCCGAAAAATTACATTCGTTAATCTGTCATTTCCGTTTTGGCTTGGCTATGTATTGTTTAACTAATTTATTCATTCATTCATGTCATTGCACAATCTGTTGTTCACGTTAATTTTGAGAGTTTTTACAAAACAAGAATTAAACAAAAATTTTTGGTTAGTATTACAAATAAACACTACTTAAGTACCGCCAATAGACATGGTACCTAAAAAAAACTAATTAGGTAGTCTGTTAGATTATTGAAAAATATTGTACGAGTATTTTTCTACTGTTTTAAAAAAAATACGAATATTCATACTTCTATAGTGCTTAGATGTTTCGACTGACGATGACGTCACTTCTATAAAAGATTTTAATGTAGACTTGACGTTACAACCCTCCAATCCGGAAGCTTGACGGTTTATGTATTTGTAGATTTTATCCGAAAAAATACTTCTCTGATACTTTTTCATAAACCCCTTGACGGACTAATTAGAATGGTATATTTTTGTCATTTATCGTCCCAATTAGAACGTAGTTTGTAAAAAAAATACATAAATTCTAATAACGTATAAAGAAAGGAAATTTTGATATTTTTTTTAATAACTAATAAACAAGTTTATCAAAGTTAAGTTTTGAAATGATTGAAATCAATATATTATTTTTATTCAAGTGATAATTTTGGGAAAATTAAACTTAGTGAATAATACATTTTGCAATACGGCAGTTTAAAAACACCAGATATGAAGCGAAGCGGATGAAAAAATATTTGATTATCATAATATGAAACTTTTAAATAGACCTAAAGATTTTAACGCTAATCTTTTAAATCTGAGACTTTAAGTAACGTTCAGAATTCAAATAATGTAATCGCAAGGCGGCCAGATTTTTTTCATTAAGCTTTTGATTTCCCAGTTATAATGTTGAGGCCAGTATGCATTAATGGTTTTAGTATGAAATTTGAAATTACACCGGAGATTTTAAAGACGTTTTTATACTTTATGAACAAGACACAGAGTGATTTAGCTTCAGCATCATTGCACAAATAAGTGCTTAAAGCATTTACCGGCGTTCCATGTAGCAACGATAGTCCATTTAAATGGTGTGTTCAGATTGAACAGGGTGTTGGTTCAGATCTCATAAATCACTAGAATTCCCAGTAAAGGTAACGAACGTGACTAAGTACACTTACAATTTGGAAGAGTAGTTAGTTATTTAGAACTTGTATCACTTTGGTAAATTTCTGGGCACATTACTGTGTGTTACAACTCAAAAGCTGTACAGATTTACTTTGGAATAGTCATTCGAACTTTTTTTGTGATATACTCGTATGTACGGATTGTACGGGTATATCTACCATAAATTAATGATTTTAAGAGTAGAAAATTGATAACTACACTAATGGACTTTGTAGTACAGCAGTAGCTTACTAAAGTATGCTCAGTATCATTTAATTAGTATCAATTAGTTTGGCTTTTCATAGAAACTGCTTAGTTGTTGCAGGAAATTAAATAGTTTAGTTTTAACGAGACGTTAGTATCGATAGAAGAGCAGCTTAACTAAACTAGTACATTGTAGATGCATTCCTTTGTAAATAACATAATATTAAGTTATTATTTTTTATATATAACATAACAATATGATAATAATAACTGAAAGCAAAATAATCTTCATTGGAACACAACCAAACCAATGATCAATTTTTTATAGATTAATTTTACACTGATTTCGGTGAATGTGTTGAGAGTCTTCTTTCCACAAGCGTTAAAATGTTTTGTTTTGACACGTGATAAAGATACGCACAGTTAGTACAAGAAAACATTTTAACTTACAGATTTGTGTAAATTGTGTATATTTATGAACAAATGTACATTTAGACACTTACGCGCACTATCTCACGCCTGTCTAGATATTTAGCAGTTGCGATGTAATTCTTACACTTCATTGTGTCTTGTTACAAGAACATTGGGATGAGACAAAAGGTGGATGTGTGCATTGTTTCGCTTTTAAAACGTTTAGCACTATTGCTGTAAACTTAGCTAAATACTCGATCGGACCACTGAGTGTGCTTTTATTTTGTGTTTGTCTAACAGAAAGAGCTTCAGCTACTAATCAGAAATTTCGCTGTTTGAGTCACTGGTTCTTCACGGAACAGACATTTATATTTTCAAACTTCGTCCACTTTTCAACCGATTTTATCCTAAAATATTTACACGACCTTCTAATTTTAAAGTATTCTCGAATCAATTACAATTCAGAGATGATCGACGGTTTAGTTTGTAGATTTAATTTCGTTTTTTTGGTTTTATTATGTATACCATAAAGGTAAATCATGGTTTTCACAAAACTACATCACGAACGACTACAATTTTGATTCCCAATAGGTACATCATCATGAGTAAGAAAGGAATTTGTTATTGTCGTTTCGTTAATTGATTTCAGTGACCTAAATATGTAAATCAATATGTTTGTGTAAATATACCAAGAGCTATATTTGTGATGATTTTCGTGTTGTTTTGGCGATGGCGTTGGATATTCAATATTGAGTGTACTGCGATCATGAACCTTGTCACTAGGGGATACGTTTCATAGTCAAGGTGCGCGAAATACTGTGCGTCGATTACGTTATAACATCGGCTCAATAATCGGAGTTTATCTCACTCTCTTCGCCATTTCTTTCTTCGATATTTGCTTGCTTGGGGTTTATACTGATAACCATTTCTGCAACTAATTAAGATATTCCATGTTTTTCCTCAGGAAGTTTAGCTTCAGATGGTTTATTATCCCCAGATAAGCCGGAGTCTATCAAGGCTCCATTTTCTCTGAGGATAATGCCCCATCTAATGGACCACCCGGACAGCCTGCGTCCAGCATTCCAGCTTCGGTCGACCCGCCAATACGCTGACTACATCATTGGGATTCCGCATGTTAAAAGAGATAAAGAGACGTACCTTTATGAGACTATCAAGGTAATATATGTGCTTCAAATTACTTTCGTATAAAATATAATTTGATCAGCTGCATTTTTTTCAACCGAAAATTTTGATTTAGAAATGCCGTGACAACTTATATACTAGAACTTAAAATTCGAACCCATGAATGAGGTCGTAGATTTGAATCCAGTTTGTGCATTTGAGTATGTTTCCAAGTGCAGATGTGCAAATTTGTCATCACCAGTGGCTTTATCACTGAAGGAAAAAATCGTGTGAAAATCAGCATTTTTCCAGGATCTTGAAACGTAGAGATTATGTGTTATCCGCCAAACCGCACTGGACCAGCAAGATTGATTATGGCCTTGTCTCTCTCCTTGCTAGAAACGGCTACTAGTCTCAACTGTGCGTACATTTAGCGGGCTTTTATTTGCTATTTTAAATAAACTGTGGTTTAACTCTCTTACTTCGACATTAATAGATTTTTGTGAATTGTTATTTAGCACTACGAGCATCTTTACATTCGTAT
This sequence comes from Ectropis grisescens, assembly GCA_017562165.1. Lineage (NCBI taxonomy): Eukaryota > Metazoa > Arthropoda > Insecta > Lepidoptera > Geometridae > Ectropis > Ectropis grisescens. The sequence continues at coordinate 31,192,965 of CM029767.1, forward strand.
TCTAAGTAGAGTTTTTCACCAATGTTGAACATTGCAATTTAATATCCGTGTTTTTAACTTTTGGTAACTTCACAGTTTTTACTTGACAAAATGTCGGACGAAGACAAAAACTATACGATGATAGTCGTTATGATTGGGGAAACTAACTTGACGTATGTTGTTGAAACGGCACACAAGATTGAAAACACGTAAGTATGTTTGACTTACATTTGTGATAAGAATGTCTAGGCTGTGGAATGCGGTAGCCTGTGTAAGTTGTTCCCGATGATCGCAATCTGGGGGTTTTCAAATCGAGAGTGAATCGGTTTCTTCTAGGTAAGGTGAAGCGGTCTATGCTGGAACATCCATCGTAAGCCGCGTCATCGCTTAACATCAGGCGAGAAGGAAGTCAAGTGCAAGCCATTAAAGTTAATAATAAATAACAAAACACTACGCCCACATAAGCAACTTCAGATTCACAGCAAGAAAATTAATGGGATTATTTCTGGACATAGATCAACTATGGCACCGTTACGCAGTGGGTTCGATTCCCATCCATTTCAGTTATGAATACGAATGTTTATTCAATTTTTGTTTTTTATTCCATTTACATTATATAGTATTTATCCACAACGCTATCGAGCCTCAAACAAAGCGAAGCTTGTTTTATGGAAGTCAGACAACTGATAATTGTAAAAACATAGCTACAACATCATCAGCCTGTGTTCGTCTACTGCTGGACATAGGCCTCTCCTATAATACGCCTGTGGCGTATTATAGAAGACCTACGATTGAGCTCTGGCCCAAACCTTGTTGGAATTCTACATCGGAAAATATAAATTTACTAACGGCCCTTTATACCCCGGTCATAGGCGGTTTCGCTCGGTTCGCCGACATATAAAAAAACAACTAACAATTAATTTGCTATTAAAAAGTATTGATACAGTTAATCGAAATGGACTAATCTATCTTTTCACGAGGAATCAACGTCATGACAATGGGTTTTTATAGTTTAAGATGAGACGTTTCGGAAATTATCCTGTAGAAACGGGTAAAACAAAACTCAAAAAATATTTATGCGCCGTATAGAACTGATTGTAATTTATTGTATCATGAAAATATAAAAATACATTATCTATTACATATTGTTCCTTAAACAAAAACGTATTTGTTAAAATAATTTTGGTTGATTTGTAGATCATTGATATATTTCGGCTATCTGGTCCCCCATAATACAAGCTTTGCTTCGTTTGGGGATATCTATCCTCATATGTTAATGTGTCAGAAATGTCAACCAACATTTATTTATTAACATTAACATGACATTGCATGTTTCAGGTTTCCCCAAGCAATTCATGCAGGTCTCATTGAAGTGATATCACCTAGTGAGCATTACTATCCAGACCTGGACACTCTACCGCAGAACCTTGGCGATTCCTTAAAGCGAGTCAAATGGAGGTCAAAACAGAATCTGGATGCAATATTTTTGATGGGATTTGCGCAATCGCGATGTTTATATTATTTGATGATAGAAGATGATGTCCTGGCTGTAGATAACTATATGACTGTAAGCTATTTTTAGGGATACATAATATACTATACTAGATGCCCGCCCCGGCTTCACCCGTGGTACATATATAGCACTCATCGGGATCCCGTAATATCCAACGGTGAAAGAATGACTGAAATCGGTTCAGTCATTCCTGAGAATATCGCTTTCAAACAAAAACCTCTTCAGCTACCTACTACGCCACCTGTCGGAAATTGGTCGTACCATCTCAGATTTAGAAACAGATTTGGTTAGCAAAGGTTTATATTCAAGCGGTATGTAATCTGTGATATTCAATGACGCAATCTTAGACACATGCTGTCATGTGTCATGTCAAATCGCGAAACGTACGAAATCTCTCAAAAAGGAATAGTGTTTCTCGATTTTGTTACATTCTTGATTCATGCTCCGCTTCTATTAATAGTAGCGTTATGTTCTATAGCGATTTCAGTAATTCTTTCACCGTTGTACATGTACGGGATCCTGATGAGTACCATATAATGTACCACGGGCAACGCCGGGGCGGACATCTAGTTATCTAATAAAATACTAATAATTTAGATCACGATTAAGTCCAAAGTAATGTTATCAAAATGAGTTCAAATCGTGAAAGTTCAAAAACTGCTTCTGTTATTTTAATTATTGTGTCTATTTTATTTTTTATTATATATTATTTATTCTAAGGTTTATAATCATTATCCAAGTGTGTATTGAAGAAAATATTTGACATATATCCGAATAAATTGCAGCAAATTCGTCAGTTCACGACAACGACGACGGTGACCAACCCTGGCTGGTTCTTCATCCAGTACAGCACGACGGGAGGCATCGGGAAACTGTTCCGCTCCACGGACCTGATACACTTTATGACCTATGTTCAGTTATTTTACAACAATATGCCAATTGATTGGTTAACTGAATCATATCTGGCAGACCGAAGCTGTGGCATTAACAAAGGAGCGGTGAGTTTTATTAAAGCCATACCTAAACCCTAACTAAAGAGGCATGATTGTTATTAGCGCCATCCGTGAATGTCTGGCGTACTTTTTCGTACTTCTTACAAATATATACAAAATAACTGGCAGCCTGTTCTGACTTTGCTTAGATGTTGTCATTAATCGAAATAAAAATCATATCTCTCAAGTTGGACTAATTTCCCTAAATTTTATTTTATTACATGAAGAAAATTAATATTGGTAGACATTTCTACCCCAAACTAAGGAAAGGTTGTACTATGAAAACTAGATAGCTGATACAATACTAATATATTTTTAAATAAATGCTTATTACACATAGAAAACACCCAGGCACAGTACAAACGTTTGAATTCATCACACAAATATTTGCACTGGGTGGGGATCGAACCCTCGGCCCACAGTTTCGCAGGCAGACTTGCTGCCAACAAAGATATAATAGATAGAAACTGTTTATTGCGACACAAACAAATTAAAATATTACAAATAAACACTTATTAACTAGTGCCACAAGTGGCGGCTTTATTGCTAAGAGCAAAAAGGAAAATAGCCTACATACTATACTCGTTGGCGGGGGAAGTGACATTAATTTAATAATACTACTACATATGTATATAACCATTTAGAATGATAAATATTAACCTATAAACATGAGAATAAAAAACTGATAACTACTAAAAATAATAAACAATTACTAACAAAAGTGCGGACATGATAAACAATAAATTAAGACAACAATCAGCGGATTACAGTTTCATCCAGCAGATCGGATACCAACAGTGCTACCATCTACAATTTGCTGGTGTCAACAGTTTTGCACTGCGATCAATAATAATCTTTTAATCTTCCTTTGAAAATGCTCAAGGACTGCTATTGTCTCAAAGAGGCCGGCAAAACATTCCACAAACGGACTGCCATAACGGTAAAAGAGTCTCCATAGAAAGAAGTCTTGTGTGATGGTGTAGTGAGGTTGAGTGCTACAGCCGCTTTCAGAGAGCGTAGACGTGAAGTAAGCTGATAGCTTACTTCACGCTGGCCAGCTGACAGTCGACTTAAGTAAAAAATTAACTGGGAACAAACATGAGACTGGGTTTGGAGGAGACTGAAAGTATAACTTTAAGGTTGAATTGAACGTACATAATGTTCATAACAATACTTGAGAGTGGTAATCTTTGTAAATTTTAATATCATGTACACACTACATATTATTCTGTAGCGACATGTCTTTCAACTAATACGCGTGGCCGAGGGAGTCATACATTTTTATCGATTAGTTACTAACTAACCTTTAGGAGAAAAAAATGATTAAAGGAGAAAAAAAGATGTTTTTCCTTTTTTTTCAATAACTAAAGTTTAATAAATTTTTCGAACTTTCAGAAGGAGTGTGCTGACGCGAAAACAAGAATCAGACCGACATACAAAAAGAATCTCTTCAAACACATTGGACTTTATTCCTCCCTTAAAGGAAAAATACAGAAAGTCAAGGTAATTATATTTTGTTATCTAAACCTGTTTCTCAAATCAAATTGCTTCTACTAATGAAAATGAAGAATCGAGGAGTTATCGACCGTTTCCTCACTAAATAAGTTATTAATGTGTAGTATTCGTATGCTTAAAATCACCTAAAATTAAATAGCACAATTAATGCAGTCAATATAAACAATTTCTACATTATTAAATGTTATAATATCGTGTCAATGTATAGTTAATGTGAATTGTGATTAAGGGCCACAGCGCACATGCATCGCGTTTTGGTTGTATCACACTTCAGAAAAGCGACTGAATCGCCGCGTTCGGCTTGTGCTGTGAGGAACGTTCGCTCGCCGTATTTAGCTTCTAAACATCGACTAGCCGCTGTTCGCCGATACTAAAAGTAGCTTTGGCCCTAACGTGTAGGTGATTGTCAAGTGTAAATAAAAGAAACAACTGTCTAAATGATTGATTTCTGACAACTCCACGTGTTATAATCTAATAAACGTCGCTAATATGTCGCAGCACTTACTTGTAATCAAAGAAGTTGGCTTGTAATAGAGAAGATAGAGTTCATATTGTTACAGACGATTCTTGCATATCAATGTTCGATAGGTGATCAGAACCCTCGCTGTGACACCTGCAAATTCTGTCTTAATAACTTCGATGGTGAAGTTATTGACATAGTTTTGGAGTTGTTTGTGTTTTTTTTTTTTAACATCTGAAACTGCGAGTAAATTTTTAAAGAATGTCGTTGAATTTGATAATCCAATTATCCACCGTCGAGTTGATATAGCGTAAGGCTACTGGTGATACTAATGCAATAACAAAGTTTAAAATAAGCAGTAGGACATCTAAGGCTAAAATCGTAGAATGCAAGATGTTGAACAACAATATTTCTTACTGTCGTGCTGTTTGTGTAACTCGTGTAACAAATAATGTTTTAATGATTTTGTTCTACTGACGCGACGACTAACGAGATATGTATACTCGTATAGGTAGACAGAGATACACAAAAAATAAAATAAACAAATGGACAAGTCCTTGAAGCTATTGAAGAAAATAGCGACTGTAACACTAAAATTAATCTTTTCCAAGCCACAGAATGAGACAGATGAGTTGAAATTCAGGTAGGTATGTAGTTTATAGTCTGGAATCACAGGCTACTTTTTATCCCGAAAAATGCAGTTACTTGGTGACTAATCTTGTTCTCGATGCTACATGGATGAAGTTGTAGATATAAACTACATCCATAAGTGTGTAATCATTTGCAATGTTTTTATATGCGCACCACAGCGCATGTTATGAAGTTACGAATACCTACATAACTTAGTTTCTCTGATTCTTGGAATTTCGAGTAATGGTATAACTCATGAGCACTTAAATCTGTTTTAACAGGGCCTGTATTGTGTGATAACAAACTGATTGAAGCCAGAACGCAGAACACTCTTTAACTGAGCATTTCTTCCCAACTGTAAATGTAACAAGAGTAGCCAATTAAGGCACAGTTTTGAGACTGGGTGTTCCTTCTAGTGAAACGACCTTCTTATATTTTTTTCTCCCATCCAATACTGAAAATTGAAAAGGTCCTTACGTTGTCTGACATCGAATTAATCATCCTTAAGCATGGAGCTCTTTTATTGTACAGATATACACATATTCTGTTTAGAAATACCAAAAAAAATACAAAGTAAAACATATACACTGTTAAATATAGTTTTAAATAGATTAAACAAATAAACAATAAAAAGCGATGCTCCAGCATTTTGGTGAGCACCAACCGATAGCGTGAGGTGGCTTGGAAAATTTGTGTTTTTCCATTGGTGAAATTAAATGCGCGCATAACTCATCTACATATACGAGTAGGCACGGGTACATCCTGAGTTAAGTCTCTGAATCACCGTTAGATTTACAGTACCTGGTTGACCGAGCTTTGCTCGGTTTTTTTAAATGATATTTAGGCAGGTACGAATTACGTAGTGATGACTTACTTAGACCTCCTTAGATACGAATTAAATGCGTTTATAAAAGGCTCTAAGTATAACATTTTCTCAGAAAATAAAAAGAACAAAAAAAAAGTCCCGAGTGCAACCATCAGGATTCGAACCGAGACCTGTTGACTCCAAGGGCGCGCAATTCCGTCTGAGCCATTTAGACTTAAATAACAGTGACGAAATACGTTATCGTATTCTAATGACATTGTAGGAGTTTTTCATTGTCTATAAACGCGCATAAAATTATGTTTTAAAAAAATAAAACCTAGCTAGATCGATTTATCGTCCCCGAAACCCTCTGTATACATAATTTAATGAAAATCGTTCGAGCCGTTTCCGAGATTCAGATTCTATACATATATACCTACAAGAATTGCTCGTTTAAAGGTATAAGATAACATGAATCGTCAGACCGGCAACAAAATATATACCTATACATTTTCAAAAGTCAATTCATTCTGTTTTCGTCTTAGATTTGCATTTAGTTTTTTACTAGAAAAGTTACAGTAGATGCAATTCGCTTATTTATTATAGTAGGTAGATGATTATTGCTTTGATTTTTTTCTTTCCACCAACTTTTTTAAACTTAGAGAAATGAGATATGATCATAAATCAATATATTATTTAAATTGAATCATGTCCGTAAAACTTCATTGCAATGCAAAAAGACAATAATCATAAACTATAAACGGCATTTAGTTCCCACAGCTGGGACTCAAGACCTTCTCTCATATGTCGGTCGTCCAAAGGCGTGTTGGTAGATACAATCTAAAAACGACAATATATAATAATTCGTAAAAGTAATGGTGTAATACAACTGCAAGCTACAATTATTTCACTAAATATTTAAATCTTATATTCTACAAAAACATTAGAATTATCATACTCATTCCTAAAAGCTGCTAAACATTATGCAAGTTTATTAAGTTTATGAATTAAAAACGTAATTACTGTTCAACACGTCTATATAACAGTTACAAGACTTTGCAAATGTAATAGCTTGCGAACATCATACATGGATGATAAGAACTAAGTAGTGTTGTGTGCAGTAAGTAGTCGTAATACTTAAAAGTACTACCTCAATGCTGTTAAAGAATAACTTTTTCTGTATGTATTACAAACCGAACAACTTTCGTTAAATTTATTTTAAAATTGTACCCTCACAACCGATTGAAAAAAAAAACATATACTCGTACACTAGGCGCAACGCTTGGAGCGAAGCTGCGACGTAATTTTTTTTTTTTAATTACTGATGATTTTCAAAAACCGTTGTACTATCTCAATAAACATTCGGATCAGGATAATCCATAAGAAAGATTTTCAAATCGAATCATCATCAATATTAAAAAAATCGCTAAATATACATTAAACTCAGCCATACTGTAAACCTTTTTTAAAGTTGGTCAAAAATTTTTAAACTACTTCAATACAGAGTGTTTTGTTTTTAGAAATACCCGGTCTCGCGCTTTTCAGGAGCTGATCCAATGTTACTCGAAGTTACTCTATTATAAGGGAAACAAGGTTCAATTTTTTCTGACATTATTCTAATGTAGTTAAAATGGTCGGTTATTTTGTTTGCCCCATAGTTTCACTAGAAACACGTAAAATTACTGTAGAAAAAATTGAATTTATTCATGATATAGTATAAAAAATTGCATTTGGAAATAAAAGACTACTTGCAAACAATTTGTTTCGGCTAAGTAACTTTTTATTCAGAAATCGGGACCCTAATCTTAGCAATAGTAAATATCTGTTTGTCTGCGCTTTAGTTTGACTTGTAATAGGCTGTATCTTGTAGCTATTGGATCATGTTTTAGTTACCTCCTGATGTTTGCAGTACCTAACGTCACAACAAGAAGCCCCTTAACTTCTCACCATTGTGTTCTTGACCGAAGACAGAGTTCTCAAAAATATTGTACAAAAATTAATACCAATCTAAACAATTAAAAAAACAAGCAAATAAACAAGAGACGGTCTTCTCGTGACCGAAGACAGCGCTAAGAAGTAAAGGGTCTTCTCGTGATTACGGTCTTTGTACCTATTGCGACCTTAACGTCGGTATTCAGTTAAAAAACATTTAGATCGCATAAGCCCTCGTCACACAGAAGCGGGAAGTGCGGTAAAGCGATCGCGATCCGGGATGGGATTTTTTGTAATATTCGTATTCGAATTTGTATGCGACCTCACACATAAAAAGCGGGTGCGATCCAGGTTGCATACAAATTCGAATATTAAAAAAACCCGTCCCAGATCCCGATCGCTTTCCCGCACTTCCCGCCTCTGTGCGCACGAGAGCTTTAGTTCGATCATCGATCAAGTTTCGTATGATAACCATCGTATTGTTAGTTTTATAAGTGCACAACCTCTCTCTTTTCAGTTTACGGATAGAATGTTAGGCAGAGTCGAAAATGTAACGCAGCCTAAATTGTGGAGACTCATACTCGCACGGCGAGATGTTGGGAAGGTGAGAGCAGGATGGCATGCTCTCACAATTTCGTATAAAAGTTAGCTTGATGGCATTTTCTTTGCGTTTTTCCCTTTTTTAATCTCAACACAAATTGCCTCTGACAGCTACAGAGCTATTTTCGATTTTTATTAAATTCTTATTCATGGTAAAAATAGGATTAACTCTGTAAACCATACTACTAATATAATTAAAAACCCCCCCTAAACATAAACAACACACCGTAAAGGTTTGCTGAAAATGAATATAGATTTTTTTTCAATTCTTCTCACCCTATCGTTTAGCTGGGGTAGTAGTAGTTGAAGTAATAATTATATTTTTTCAATTTTATTTAATATCATTGTTAAAATTTTTTGTTATAAATCTGTTAAAATACGTTTTATTAAAAATTCTAAGATTTTACTACTAACGAAATGTTATAGAAATCACTTGCGTTGCTAGTCAACTACATTATGATTGTATGTACTTTCATGTCACTGAAGCTGTCAAAGACATTATCATTATTTTGTAACTTTAGATCGAATGATAGATAGTGCTTGGTGCCATATGCAGTTATTTTTCCGTACTTTTCTTTGCGTGACATTTATCTGTATTAGTTACGTATCAATGAAACATTTTATTTACGTAAACTGCCACTCTTACTAAAAATGGATTAAGTAATAATACATATTATGGAACACATTTCAATTTTCTTAAATAATCCGAAAGCTGTAAGTTTCAAAGAAATTTTAACAAAAGTGTGCGATCTTCAAGCTCATGTGGCAGGACAGAGCTCAAAACAGAGAAAAGAGCTTATTTGATGACTGACTTAGCCCAACGATTCCTTTTTATTGATAATATTAAACCCCTTTTGTGTCCCTTTTGTGTCGCAATTTATTTACTAAGTGCGCAAAAAAACACACTTACTGCATTTTAATAAATTACGGTACCGTCAGCTTACGAAGGTTAGTTTTGATTAGTTAAAAAGGCTTAAGGTAGAATCTTCATAGTTCGTTGATTCATAAAAATACGCTTTGTTGCTCACTATGTTTACATAAAATCTTTAGTACCTTAATAAAGGTAAATGGGCGGATAATTAAGATAAATGTAAATATTAGATGGTTGATGTCATTTATGTTATTATTTATAAATGAAATTCAAAAGCATGCATTTTCAATGTTGAGAGAGGCACAACAACCAGCCAGGCCAGTGGGAAAAAAACGTAATACCTTCAAACGAGTACCGTACAACTCCCGCAATGCAGAAAATGAGCATATGGATTTAACGTTGTCCATAAACATTGTCAATGCACCTTACAAAGACCGCAAATTAGCTTACAACCTTATATTCTACATTACTGTCAGCTATAATGCTGTCATTGTAAATTAAATCTTAGGCGTGTGACATACATCTCATGTCTGGATTATTTTGCTTCTAATGCGGGAGTTGTGCGGGAACAGTGCTGTATATATATGCTCACAGCTATGACATAATATTATATAACTAGCTGAACCCGCTACTTCGTTCGCGTAAGCAGATGTTACTGACTTATACATTAGTTGTATCGTAGGTACGTCAAAATGTTTGGATAAGTAGTCATTGCAAAACCGAGTGAATTTGTTTTTCCACACAAAAATTAATTTAATTTTATCATCTTTATTTTTCTTGTTTTAAACAAAATCAAACATACTTAGTAAGGTTTCGTAGAATCGAAGATAGACGCAAGTGTCAAGTTTGTAGGATTTTTATAGGATACATTATAAAAAGTCTGAAGCTGATGTGCATGATCTGATACCTACTATCTCTTGTTATCCGCAAGCTGTTTTCTGGCTGTTAGCCGCGACTTCGCCCGCCTAAAATTTTGAATGAAGCCTGTGGAATCAAAATGATAAATTTTTGAGTTTTGATGTTACTCAAGCAAGTTGAACCCGTACATCTAAGCCAAGTCTTAGTGAAATGTTAATGTATGAATTGAATTGTAACACAGAAAAATAATCAAAGAACGAAAAAATCCAAATTCGGCATCAAAATCCTTTTAGCAGCAAAAACTCATTAGTACAATTTAGAATACCAGTAACGCCACCTAGTGATGAAAGAAGAAATACATACCACAACAGAAAAACATCGATTTAAATGGCCTTTAGTGCTTTTAGATTTAAACTGGCATTAGCGCCATCTAATGAGAATATAATGTTGTTGTTCTTATTTTGATTTTGCACGCAAAGCACCTGTATTATCTACGCCAAAACAGGTGCATACATTTTTCATTTTGGCTTTACCTTACCATCACATCAGCATGAGCAACTTTTACAATGGGGCTAAATTCGGTATTTAAAGCAAGTTAGTTAAGGAATTAGTTAACTTTTGTATTCCATATAAACTTTGTATTTTCCCGGGACAATAAGTAGCCTGTGAGTTATTTCGAACTATAAACTATCCGCTTTGCAAACCACTCAATCCAAGTTCCTTACGAAAATATATACTTACTTATATTAATGTGGAGTTAAATGAAAATATAGACTTCTTAGGTATTGTGAAATTTAGTTAGTCTTTCCGACGTCACAGTAACCTATAAGTAACCGATTTGCTATTTCTGAGTAGGTACAAACTACGTGTGTTTCGAATTCCTTCCAAATATGTTCAGCCGTTTCAACGTTGTCCTGTAATTATTATGAATGTCAATGTTTGGATGTTTGTCATTGTAATCATGGCGGAACGTATCAACTGATCGGGTTGAAATTTGAAATTTTAGATTAAACAATTAGATTATAGTCTGGAAGAACACATAGGCTAAACATTGCCTATGTATTACTTAAGCTAAGCCAAGAATGTGTTTCAAATTTTAACTCGATACATTCAGCCGTTCAATGTAATTGTGCAGCAAAATTTAAATATTGACATATTTATATAATAGTATGAAAGGATAGGATTATACAAAATTTTAGAAAAAATAAAACCTGTCAAATGCCACTGGGACTCGCGCGCGAAGGGTTCCGAACCATTAGCAAATAAACGGCTTTTATTGTAGCCCCTTTAATAATTTATTTTACTCAATTACATTTAAAGAGGACATAAAACTAAATATTATGTGAATAATTAAAGCGTCTACCTGTGTCAGGTACGTTATTAGTATCGAGCAAGAAACGGTAAAAAATCAAGTTTGTTGTATGGAAATAAGCCCCTCTTCTCTTTTTGGTCTAGTAAGTTACAGCTGACCTAGTCGGGAGAACGCCGACTGTCGATCCGGAGACCCAGGGTTCAAAACCACCCGCACCACTATCTTTTCAGAGTCATGTTCGTAATGCCGGTAATTAAAAAGGTAAAGGAAAACATCGTGAGGAAACTGAAATGTACCTAGAATCTAAGTTCTAAGTCAAGTGTCATCCATCAACCGACACTGGGCCAGCGTGGTGGATTATAGCCTTGACTCTCTCCTTGCGAGAGAAGGTCCCGACGCCCAGCAGTGGGAACATTTAATGGGTTGTTTATGCTGCTTCTTATTGTGCTAATATGTTTTCACCTAAAGAACAAAAATCTACTTCAATTATTAATACTTGGTAATTTAATTCTGTCATTCGACTAAATTTTATAAGATGCTATGACTACGTCGTACAGATACATCTAAGCTGATTTTAGTTTTTTGTTGATATTTGAAAAACTACCTCCCTGTTTTCGATGTATGAGATCACCTCTGAAGTATTTTCTACCAAACAAAAAAGGAATTATCAAAATCAATTCACAATCAGCGGAGTTATCGCATAAAATAAAACCAAATAAAAAACATGCAACCCTCCTTGATTTGATCCCATGATTGAGAACATCCTCCTTATAACCGAATGATGTTTTTTTCTCCACACAAAAATATATTTTTGACAATTATTTTTTCATTCAAGACGACGCGACGCGATCACGTGGGCACGTTCTAGGTAATTTTGTGGATTGTCTGTGATACACAGAATACTTAGAAGTTAGTATGTACCGAACGCGCCGCGCGTGTCGTTATTATTTAATGTTTGTGTAATTTCCGAACCACCAGACCGATAATGTTCAAATTTTGACGGCACAATATAAAAAATGTGTTCTTTCTAACAAAAAAATAAATAATGAAATTAAACAACGCAAACATGAGTTACAACCAAATACACATTCTGACTTTCACCCCCTCCCGCAAGAAAACCAATCAGAATTTGGGGATCAAAAGTAGCCTACAGCAATCTCCTTAGTATAAACTAAAGGCATGCCAAGTTTCAGCTGATTTGATTCAGTAGTTTCGGCGTGATGCGTGATCTCTATACAGAAAGACAGACAGACAGACAGACAGACAGACAGACAGACAGACATGAAAAAAAAATGCAGTTTCGCCATCAGTATCAACTAAGGAGTGCTCCAAAAAAAAAATTTTCTATATATCTTCAATGTACAGAATTCGACCCGTTACAGTTTTATTATAAGTATAGATTGGACTAATATTGGAATATTAGTCTTATTGCATCGTAATTGCTTTGCAGAGTATCTCAAATAGGTCCAATTATACTTAATCCACCAATCAAATCCATCGCCATCAGTAAATTAAACCTGCGTCTCAAACGATTATTTACCTAATTTACAATTTCTGTTCAGTTGATGAGAAAATTGAAGGTATTTAGATAATGATTCCATATAAAATGGTATAAAAGTATTCCTGGCGGTAAAATTAGTATGAATTATCCTTATAACTGGACCTACTTGGAGTACTTGAAATTGTTATATATTAATGTATTATATAATTATTTTTGTGCAATGTTGTCATTGTATGTGATGTTGTTGCATGATAATGTTTATGTCATTACTTCAGATAGATATAATAAGTGTAACTACTCTATTTATCGTATGTCTGTACCTATTTTAATTTATTGACGTAATGGAGAATTCACAGTACATCTAATTTTAGATGTGCTGTGACTTCATTACAAGGATTATTCTTTTGTCAGTCTCTACATTTGCAGTGTATTTAATGTGGTCTCTGTTGGGATACGAGATCTTTTTCCACAGGGACAGAATCCATGAGATATAATCCACCCACTGACTAGGTACGGGTCATTGCCGGTGTGTAGGCTCGAAAGACGTCTTTCTGGAAGCACGTTTATCGATACGAACGAACGATATTTTCCTTAAATTTTGCACCGTTAAAGACAACTTGACAAACTACATATCAAGTACATGTGCAGCTGGAAAATAATGATTTTAAAAAATCATCAGGGTATCAAAAGGAAGGATTTGACTGGTTGAATAATGCACACAATAATGAATTGTCTAATCCAAGATATATCTAAAACTTTTGGAGTCACCCAAATATATAATTTTGTTTTTGTTGCTTGAATAATTTTGAAACAAAAAATCGTTTGACTTGAATTCGTTCCAAAACCGCGTTGAGTAGGGATTAAGTGAATTACTTATTTTAAAGATGGAGGGCACGAAACGTCAAACTTTTAACACATACATTAGTGAAATTCTCGTCATAATCGGTTCAGCCGTTTCTGGGATTAGGCGGAACAAACAGACAGACTGACGGACGGTAAAATTTAAAAATAGTGTTTTAGATATAGATATTTACCGTTCTTATTTACTTTTATTTCAACTTAGTAAAAAGCCGTTATTTGTATATAACATACAAACACTTCAATTTTATTTAGGTATATATACAGATGTAGGCAGGAGCGAAGCGAGTGACATCAACATAACAAACTTTGCACTCTTTATTTAGAAAAATAACTGGTTGTCGTTATCCTGCTACCAAGTGTTATACATACTATATATACATAAATAAAATATACTTAAAACTGTAACACAAGATACGGTCGAATATTTCATGAAATTAATAACATTTTCAGGAGTCAGATACAGGAAAGAAGCCTGACTTCTTCCCTCATGAAAATCCGCCAGTAAAATACATAAAAAATGATTTGGCGAACCACGAGCAGTACACTATCGAAGACGCGTACAAAGGAAAAACGTTCTTCTGGGGAAAGCAGCCGAAAAAAAATGATGTCATTGAATTCTGGTTTGAGACACCCGGAAAAATTTATAAGTAAGTTACATTTTTCTATCAATAAATCATCAAAATCTTCATCCACAGCCTCCTAGATCTTATATTAATCCTACTGATGTTATAAATGTATTGTAAGTTACAAGTAAGTTTGGATATTTGTAACTCAATCATGTCGCTTCGGCTGATTGGATCGCGTTGAAATTTGAAATATAAATAGTTTATGGTCTGGAATATCAGATAGACAGATATCTACTTTTCACAACGGGAAAATAACGTAGTCCACGCAGGTCAAACCGCAAGGCATTGCAAGTATGACATTAAATTAGTAAATAACTTTTTTTTGTTGATTAGATTCACCCACATAGTTAACATCTCATTTGGTGTTACGCGACATATTGTCCTAGTAAAATGTCAATCAATAATAAAATAAAACCTACAAAGAAAGCAAGTGGCTTAAAAAATGTTTTTGGTAAAATCATAAAGTATGATTGATTAAATCATTTTCTTTTTTTAATTTTCTATCATAGACCTGAAGTTTAATTTTATATGTTTTTCCTTTTTTGAGCT
Organism: Ectropis grisescens; assembly: GCA_017562165.1. NCBI lineage: Eukaryota > Metazoa > Arthropoda > Insecta > Lepidoptera > Geometridae > Ectropis > Ectropis grisescens. The sequence goes on from CM029767.1 coordinate 31,207,969, forward strand.
AAAAGAGTTCGAAATATGAAACAAGTTTCGCAAATTTTTAGTTAAGCCAGTTTAATTCCATACGTGCGATAATTCACGTTACAAAAGGACCATCGCGCACTGACGTCTGAATATAAGCTAATCTAACTTAACAGACGGTAGGATTATAATTTTACGGTGACAAACATTCATAAATGCGATTTTGAACTTATAGAAATTCAACAAAATTAAAGTTGATCTTTAAAAAAAATCAGATTGTGATTTTTATACCAAAGAAAAAATTGGAACCCATCGATTATAAAATCCATTCAGCTGATTACATTAGATAATGATGTACTTTCCTGAAATTGATACTTGATCGTTGACTATAAAATCTCAATTTAATTAAAATTATTTTTTTTTACTCAATGTAATTTTCTCAGAATGAACTCATTTTTCACGAAAAAAAATTACGTCGTTAAAGTCGTCGTTAAAAAAGAACGTTACAATAGTTACGTATGTTTCATTTCATTTATTGCAGGTTTTCTTCTATTCTATTATTAATCAGTTTTACTTTTCAAATAAGTTGTTGATTTTGTAATTTTGTTTTGTTGTTAAAGTTAGGGAATATCGATTTGTAAATTAATTATTTATTATATAGTGACTTAACGAGTTACATTATAGTGATTATAAAAAAAACTTGTCTTCTTGTGTAGTCTTTATGTATAGTGATTATAAAAAAAAATGTTGTAGGTTTTTGTTAGCGAGTGATTTGTTTTTAAGATTCTTGTAGCATAATGAATGGCCTATTTCTCAACAGTGTATACTTTTTTTATTTTATTGTAAGTGCCAATTCATTACGACAACTACCGTGGCTATACTATTAAAAATCCTGCTTAAAACATCTTTAAACCTTTAAAAATGTGTGACAGTTTTGAGCTTATCGTCCAGGAGTTCGCAGTGAAAGTGAAAGTTATCAACGTAAATCTTGATTTCCTCGATTTAGGTAAAGTTTTTGATAGCGTTCCTCGTGAAACTAAATACATACAAATGAGCTATCACCATTTCGGAATTATTGAACTGTTAGTAAATGTAGACAAATATTATCAAGCTTATTACGGTTCAGTAGAATTGAGCAAATAAGCCCACTAAACTGATAATATTAAACCGATCCCATAGACATTACACAAACTTCCGCCATATTTCGGTTCATAGAACCTAAATACATAAATATTGTACAATTCACACACATCAAATCTCTTAATACACCTTCAAACCTAAAAAACCTACTTCAAACGTTTTCCGGAAAATATGCTGGATAAAGGAGGGGGAAGGAAGGAAGAGGAATCTAGTCTAGCCTATAAACTATCTGTGTTCCAAATCCAAACCAGCCTCTCTACCTAACTAAATCGGCTATGGTTTTGCTATTGCTGTCTCTATCATTTCAGTCGAAAAGAAAAAAGATAGCAATAGGTATCAAAGCCAAGACAGATTTAGTTAGGCGGTAGACCCTCCGATCCTCTTAGTCCTTCCAAAGCGATTGAACTACTTACAACCATCCCGAATTTCGCATTTACTCGTATAATATTAGTAAACTAATATTGTATTGGTATTCCAGTTGATGTAATTCCGTTTACAGTTGTTGTAAGTTAGTTATTAACAGACAAAGAGTTCACATATACTACGTGTAGATTTGACACAAACGCTTTACACCGAAAGCACGGGTAGCGTCTTTCTATCCTTGTCGCTCTTGTGGAAGTGTCATACTTTTGTCGCGGTACAACACTCTGTTGCCATAGGAAGTATGCACGTCATCTGCTTACGATTGACACAAAGGAACCGTGCGGAAAATCTAAATCTGTACGTAGTATATGTAAAATCTTTGTTAACATTTTCTCACTAGTTATTATTGTAGTAATGTTTGATATGTGCTTCATTTCTAGGTACTTAATCCGAAGTGGCAACTTGAAACATGTCAAAGATATAATTAGCAATGCCGTTTTCGAAATTTTACCGGAGAGCAATGAAGGCAACGGTACTTTTGTTCAAATTGACCAATTCGACGAATTTGGCATGGTGGAGGGCAGAGTAAGTATGATTCCAATTAACATAATATTTGTTTAAATGTCAATGTATAATTTACTAGAAAATGGGTTTGAAAAAAAAATGAAAAAAAAAATGGGGTTGAGTGTTTTAGTTTTTACACTAGATTTCACTAATTTGGAGATATTTACTGTGGATATATGAGCCCCCGATATTTTTGGCAATTTCATGCACCACGCTCTCTCCAATCGTCATGTTACACAAAAGTTTCTAATCACGGACCCAAGTTGCGGCAGCTTAAACGTTGGTTTGCCGACCAAACTTTTTGTAGTTACAGCGAGCTTTTAAGGAGTAAACTAACGATAAAATTATAAAAAATGACGTCGTTAGTTAACTTAACGCTCATGACGTACAGTGAAATGTTAATTTACATCGTTAAGAAATTCCTTACTCTTTATATTGTTTAATAAATCGAACTACCTTCTTTCTTAGTATTTTGGAATGATTACATGAACTAGTGAACATGGTGCATAAATCGACATCGAAATATCGGAGACTCAATCTGATATGTCGATTAATAATACTGGTATAGCGAAGAACTAGCCCAAATTAAAATAGTGTAAGATTAAACTAATTACTCCGAAATACCACATTATAAATAATTATGTACTTACAATAAGTACAACCGAATTAAATGCCGATGATTACGGTTTTATCTGCTAAAACTATTATGGTATACTATATTTTTTTAACCCCCGACCAAAAAAAGGGGTGTTATAAGTTTGACGTCGATGTCTGACTGTCTGTCTGTCTGTGTGTGTGTCTGTCTGTGGCACCGTAGAGCTCAAACGGATTGGCCGATTTCAATGCGGTTTTTTATTTGAAAGTTAACATCCGTGCGGATGTTCTTAGCTATGTTTGGTTAATATCGATTCAAGATGACCGCCTCCACAAAATGGCGGACAAAATATTTGTTTACAACCTACCTCAATATGGGCAAATCTATATACATTATAAAAAAAATCTAATTCAAGATGGCCGCCACCCCAAAATGGCGAAATACATTATTTTTTTCCTAAATTCCTTAATATGGGTATCAAATGAAAGGGCTTGCCTAGTAGAATGTTGTACAGATAACAAATCCGAGGTAGTCGGGGGTTAATCAAAATTTTTAATTTTGTTCTTGTTATTTATATATTTTTTGCAGGTGGATGTTGAAAAATACGGCAATTTGATAGCGATGAGGATAAGATTTGAGACCAACGGGAAGTACTGGGTGGCGATAACAGAGGTTAGTGTCTACATAAACTTAAAACTTTAAGTAAATGCAATACAAAGCGGACCGCTTCACTATTTTATGGTTGCATTCGATACTCAGTGGACAATTATTGTCATTTGGAGTTTTGATAGGGCAATTTTGTATGCTTAGTGATGTAATTAAGTACAGTACATTTTTCTGGGAAATAAATGTCTTTGTTAATCTGGATTCTTACGACACAACTCTCTCCTACAGTTTATTGAAACGGGAGAAATCGCGTTTAAAACGTATTTATATCGTAAGATCTAATGTATGTGTACATGTTAGGGTCACTCAACTTAGGATCGCCACACATAAACACCGGCCACAACCACAAAACGCCCACACTGTCTTATTTCTTATAGTGTTCATACATTTGAACACGGACTCGCTACACAGTTTACGTAGGTGGCCGCCACACGCCACAAATCGTCGCTACTTACTTCTTTATGTCCGAAGCTTAATCCCTACAAAACGCTGCTACGCGCCGCTCGCTCGCGCCGCCCCTCTCTCCCTACTTCAGATACCCTGTTCTAGTCGAAGACAATGTGCGCCTGTAGTCTGTTGTTGATTGAAATAAATATACGTGTAAAATTATTTATACCAGCGATTCAATCCTGTTTTACGATTAAAAAAGTAACATTTAAAGTACAACGGGTGATAAAGGCCTAGAAAGTGTCACATTTTTTGTGGGTAATTTTTCAAATAAAACATTGAACGTAAGTTTTTATTATTTAATCAAATAAGTTAAGTTTAACAAAATAAGTACTGACCTATTTTGTTGAACTTAATTTATATTCTGTAGACTTTACATGCCAAGGTACTGCTCCCTCATTCATACAATACAAATCATTAGTAGACGCTGGTAAAAGTATATCCAGCTAGTATTTTGTACATTTTCAAGTCCAACCATTAATTTTTTCGAATGTTTGTCATTAGTCAAAGTGTATTAAAATTGAAACCATGCCTTTTACGAACGAAGTTGTGCAAAATGCAATAAGTTTTCACAATGTCTTTTGGGAAATGAACAGACGTGTTTAATGTTTTGCTAGTACACCTAAAGTACATTCGAGAGGAAATGGATCGACAGTTTTCTGAAAGTAAATACAAAAACTTGTGACTTCTGTTGTTTTGAAAACATCAACCTACTGTTTGATGTTAAGCAAAATTACAAATTTTAATATGGTTCATCTATTTCTAAAAAAGTACGAGAAAAAATGACAAAACTAATAAACTGTAAAAAATATAAACTGAATTAAAGATTGTTAGAACTACGAAAGAAAAGTTTTATTTTCATTCTAAAAGAAAATACAAAATATTGACTTAGTAAAAACCGTGACTATCTTAGCCCTTAGTGAGATAGTTAAGAAGTTATGATAGTTTGAATATGACCCTTTATAAGCACATTTTGATAGTAAAGAACTTCAAAGGCTTTATGACAATGCCATTTTAGTAAGAACAGGTATAACAAAGTTGTGTCAGTAGCTGTAAGTGAGACAAAATATCGATTGTGACAAGATTAAGTACATATTACAAGTTTGCCCGTCAGGTAGTCAGCCGTCCTCCGTGTTGTTTATTTATTATATTAATTACACTCACACACTTTTTGCTGTTTTTAACCCCCGACCAAAAAAGGGGTGTTATAAGTTTGACGTCGATGTCTGTCTGACTGTCTGTGGCACCGTAGAGCTCAAATGGATGGGTTGATTTCGATGTGGTTTTTTTATTTGAAAGTTAATATTTGTGTGGATGTTCTTAGCTACGTTTGGTTAATATCGATTCAAGATGGCCGCCGCCACAAAATGGCGGACAAAATATTTCTTCACAAGCTACCTCAATATGGGTATCAAATGAAAGGGCTTGACTAGTAGAACACTATGCACTATAAAAAAATTCAAATTCAAGATGGCCGCCACCACAAAATGGCGTATTTTTTTTTTTTTCACTACTACCTCAATATGGGTATCGAACGAAAGGGCTTGACAAGTAGAATACATTGCACTATGACAAATTTCAAACCCAAGATGGCCGCTTCCACAAAATGGCGAAATACATTTATTTTTCCACAACTCCATTAATATGGGTATCAAATGAAAGGGCTTGACTAGTAGAATGTTGGACAGATAACGAATCTGATGTAGTCGGGGGTTAATCAAAATAAAAGCTTAATACTGTCGTTGTTATTGTTATCACTGAACCTTTGGTTACGTTTTTGTTTTGTTATTGGACTCTTCTCTTATGCGACTAAGCTTTGTTATTTTAGTTGACGAAAGTTAATCAAAACGAAAGACGGCTATTATTCTATCCAAGACATTTCCGATATCCATTTTGCTACGGATTGTGCATTGGGAACGCTAATAATGCTACTAGATAGTATGCGAGGAGATTTCCTAAAAGACGTACGCCAAATACACGCACATTTGTAAGAAATCAGATATTGAAAATGGAATAAGAAGATCTAACAACCAAAATAAAGAAGAGATATTGCGACTGATTACAGAAGACCTTACGATTTAGAGACTGCGTAGGTACAAGACAAATAGCTTATCGACTCTGTTTATCCAAATGGGCAGTGTGGAGAGTTTTGAAAATGGAAGCATCCCTACCATTTAAACCCGTCTTAAATGATAGGGATGCTTCCATTTTCAAGAGAGATATTCGAGCCAGATTTTGCAATAAGGTCAGTTTTTTGTTCGTGGAAACTTAGAAGAGCAGTCACAGAAGAGCAGAAACTTAGCAGTCTGATCTGAATTTTGAAAAAAAAAAAACTGTACTAACAAATCCAATTTCACATGATCGGGGTACATTAATCACCGTAACTCTGTGACTCCAAGAAAATCCTTACGCTGTGAGACCAAGTTCCTTCCTACATCAATTCTCTGTTCTCTATTCATCGAGGAATGTATGCAGTGGAAGAATCGCTTCAACCGCGCTCACTGGACTTAACTCCATTGATTTTTAAACGGGGTCACTATAAAAAAGAGAACTGTAAGAAACACGCGTGAAGAATTAATTGAAAAAATAACCCAAGTCGGTAACGAATTGAGAGAAGACAATGCAATAAGATGACCTGAAGTTCAACTCGTAACAAAACAGCTACAGCATGTCTGCAACGCAACACTATGGAGGTCATTTCCAACAGTTCTAACATTTATTAACGCAAATGTTTGCCAAATTAAATGCCAATTTCATTAATAATGTACTTTATTTCATTTCTTTCTCTACTACTAGACACGATTTGAAAAAGGTCATAGTCGAACTGTCATAACTTCTAAACTATCTCACTTAGAGCAAGCTATTCATTGTTTATATTTAGCCAATATTTTGTATTTTCTTTTAGAATGAAAAAAGTTTTGAAGTTTATACCTAATAATCTACAAAAAATAAATTTACTTTCTTTTCAGTATTAGCAATTTTTCTCGTTCTTTTATTTAAGAAGATGAAACATATTGAACATAAATTCATTGCCTACACGTTTAAACAATGATTTTTTTGTAATTTTAGAACATCTACATTGTAATATAGATGTAGAAAGTAGAATGTTGTAATAATCGCCAGTTATTAGAACAAGCAACCGTGCCGAAAAAACAAAATGGTTGCCATTTTATTATTGAAGGAGAAAATCTACTTGTGGATGCAATTTTTCGATTAAATATACCGTACATCATAGCACTAATAGCTCCGAAACTCGTAACCGGACACGTTGTAAAATTAATTTTAAACGTGTTAAATCACAGTTAAATATAATACATACGCAAAAAATATGACTATATTATGGGTATTTTTCTGGGAAACCGCCACCGACCGCAAGTATCACCCGTCGGCCACAAGTGTCTGTCGCGTGCTTAAGGTGTCTATGCAGCCGCTTCTAAGTTCTCGTGGCGGCTTTGTAGCTGTTTCTTGTAGCCCGTGTGCGGCGACCCTTATTGTTAAATTCAGTAACTATATACAATTATCCTTTTTTGTGTATTGTAATAAGAGTATTAAGAAAAATCACAGATTTTCAAACAATAATTTGTATAAATACTAGCAGCGCCCCGCGGTGTTACCCGCGTAGTTCCCGTTCCCGTTATTTTGTAGGTTTTAAAAAGTTTTTTTTTTTTACTAAAAAAAATTGTTAGTAATAATAATAATAATGGTTGTATCAGTTAAGCATTAAATAATTTTTATTTGGATTTGATATATATATACGAAAATATTTTAATTTCAGATCGAGTTCGTTTGTTTGGACTACCCTACGGTGCACAAAACTGCGAGCAGCGTTAGTGAATAAAACTAGTTGTAAAATTGATTAAGTGTCGTTGGACTTGCCCTTGTCTGTTTGAGATGTGTGAAAGCATGACATTTCACACTATCCCAATAATATTATGCTTTCAAGCAATGCATCTCTTTATCTGCATATGCATTGCTTATCTTATAGTAAGTGGAGATTTATCAGACATGCTAAACATGTATATAGTTAAGTGCTTAAGTGTACGAGGAATAGTAAAATATACTGTTGCCTTTGTATTAATCGTGCGTCTGATACACTTCGTAGAATAAAGTAGTTGGTCGTCTTATAATCACAATCATTATAGATATTATAATTATAATAATGTATTTCTTGACCAGATATTTGACAAATCTTGTCCGTATTATTTGAGCTTAGTATTTTGTTTTATGCCCTGTTACATAAATGTATCAATCAAAAAACTTAAAAAAACTGAAAAAAATATTCAAAAAATGTTTTTCTATGATTTAATACTGATGATGATTTGTTTTATACCAAAGTCCATAAAACTAATGTAATTCTTAGATAGTTTTATGTCTACTATTAAATAATGAATGTTAAATGTTTACCTTATAGTCTAAAATGTATTATTAAGTTTATTATAAAGAGCACTATTAGATAAGAGCTATTAATGTTTCGCACATATGTATAAGCACTGAGTGTTTATTATTTTTTAACTATTAGAAATGAATGTAAACCAGCGTTTCCCAAAGATTGCAATTGTTACCTTTACCACCTAGCTAAAATTGTTACGGCTTTCATATTGAAATAAAATGTATTTAGTTCAAAAATATTACTTAAAACAAGTGTGTACACATCTAACTCACAGACACAAAAATATCTCAAGAAGTGTACAATGGAACTCACACTACAAAAATTATCCGATGCTCAAAGCAAAATATGAAAAACTTTTGAAATGTTAATAGAAATATAGGTTTTTAATTACAAAAATCACACAATTAGAACTACATCTCAAACAAACTATGTATACTCCTCTATAACTACAAAGATATAACTTATTGCTCTCGCTTTATTATCACACGTATTTTAGAGAAAGGAACAGCCTAGCTAGGTATATCTATTAGGTACCTATATCAATGGTGTAGAAGAAGGGTTGGATTCGACTGGCAATGAACCAAGCGCTTGAACCAGAATAAACGTGAACCAAGATTTAAAAGAGCTAATAGTAGAATGCAAATTGTTAAATAGTTTTAAACTAATTGATTAAAAATTTGCCAGTTACAATGCTAAAGACTGAAAATGTGTACGTAATACGAATATAGTTCGATTAACTTGAACAAGGCGAGCTTAAAGTAAAGTCTGGAAAATAGATTGAAGAAAATAAATTTATTGTAATAAAAATAAAGAAAATTTAGGGAATATTCGTCCATTCATGATATTTTTTTGACTATTTCATTAGTTAAAAACAACACTGTGGTTTTGTAGGTAGGCTGGTTTGGAAAGTTCAGCTAGGGAAGGATCACACCTTTACCAGTTATTCTACCGCCAGTAATGTGTAAGCATTACTATGTTTTGCATGACAAGATACATGAGCTTATTTATCCGGTTTTAGGCCTCATTACTGCACTTTAGTAAGTATGAGCTAGCATGATGCTGGATCCACCACTCTAAAAAAAATATTTGAAAATAACTAATAACTTTATGTAGTCAGTAGATTCTTCATATTTAGGTCATTGCACGCATCATGCCCTTATCATTCCCCTCCATAAGTGAAGAAATTTTGTATAAAAGTTTTCTAACATAACAAAATTTAATTAAAAAAACAATTATGAAAGAAGACAAGACGATATATTATTCGAAACTTTTTGAAAACAATGAAACTAATACTATTAATAAATATAAATCTCAATTTTTGATCCAAATATAAATTGAGAATTGTGATTGCTTCTAAATGAATAGTTCAACGCCATGTTTTTTAAAGTTGTATGACAGGTAACGAAGACAACAACGTCCTATGTCATTTATCATTAAATGACGTAATAAATGTACAGTAAATAAAAAATAACAGATGTAACGAAGATTTTACTCTATCCGTACAGTTTATTTTTAAGTTTACGTAATATACTATTAGAATGAGTGTGTTTAAAAACGCATTTACAACCCGGTCAGAATATCTGTGCACCTCGCTGGAATGCGGCGCCGCTCCCGCTTCCCCTGTCACCTCTCCGCACACTCCCCGGTGCGACAGTACGGTTAGCATCTTCGTCGCCGCCGCCGATATGACGTCACGAGGTCAGGTGCACAGATATTGTGACCGGGTTGTACCTATTACGTCAGATTGAAAGTGCCAAATAGAATAGGTGCGAAATTTAATTTCTTAACGTTATTGATAGATGTTAATCGTCGTTTGTTCTATGTTAATCAATAATATTAGAGTAAAATGTTTTTGTGAATTTACTGTTGTTCATTGTTAATTTTAGTGAAGATTTTTTGCGGCCTAATTGAAAAAAACTGTCTAGCTATTTCATTTATTCTTAATATCTATTCTAATGTTTTTTTACCTTTCTTATTTTGTCTATTCTTTTTAAGTCTCATTAGGTGTTTAATAGTTTTAATCATTAGATGTGTTAATATGAATGTAAAATAAATGTTTTTATAATAAAATATATTAAAAATGGCTTCAATGTTTTAATTCACAGCTAAGAAAATAAACGTAAGAAAACAAACGTGGATATAACACGTTTTTTTTTAAATCACGGGTTAATCACCTGCTATACAGGGTTATTGATAATCAGCCTGCATCCTTTTAAAAGGGGTTCAAGTACATTAAATACGTCAACTTTTGTTCTACAATTCGTATATTTCCCCATACAAAATAAAAAAGTGTTTTTGTGCCTGGTCTTTGTAATAATTCGTAGCAAAAGCGCGTGTGCTTTTTTAACGCTCGATAAATTATACGCCGAAGTGAAAAAACACTAAATAGCCACTTAACAGTACTAGAAAAGGCAACAAACACTATTTTTTGTTTGGATATGTATGGAGTTTTAACATAACAATTTTAGAACAAAAGTTGTTCGTTAAAAAAATATAGAGCATGCCCTTAAACGGATGCAGGCTAAATACCAGTAACCCTGTATAGTATCTCTAGTTCGCATACTGAGGCTGACCTATTTCTCAGATCTACCAGAAATTATACAAAACTTTTCATAAAACAAAAATGGTCAAGCCATTTATGAATTCGACTACAAACACTGAGACATATTTTTAAATATACTCGTAAATTAAATGCATGTACTGAATGTGCTTTAGTAATTACCAGTATGATTTTTCTATTATATTTTAGAGATATATTGCACCAATAACTTAGCTTCGAAAATCGTCGACAATTTCGAGCATTGTTAACGTAATTACAAACAAAACAAAATCAATATCATTTCAATGGTCAGTCAAGGTAACAAAAACACATCTAACCAACGTTTTTGTATATTTTGCATATCTCATATTTGCATAACATAATTAATTTATGAACGGATACATATTATTATTTACAAAATGCGATTCGCTAAAATAGCTGGACAGAATATTCATGTGAAAGTAACTGTGTAAGTAAGAATTTATCATTTGAGTATAGAAATTTCTTCATCATAAATACAATGTATAATCAAAATATTTTGTACATAATGTATCTTTTTAAAATTGAAACGAAACGTACCAATATTTAAAAAAAATCGACGTCTAACTCGCGTATTTCATTCATGGTAAACGTACAATTCACCTATTCACCGTCATAAACATGTGTCCTATGTCTAGCATATAAACCGTATTTAAATAAGTCTTAAGCTGTACCAACTAACGAAGTCACTCAAATTAACACAAACAATCAATACTACAATCAATCTATATTATCTATTCTTTGCTACAATACATAAAAATATTTTGAACTAATTAGGTATTCTGATTGAATCTATCTATTAAATACGAAGCTTTGCTTAGTTTGGGGTCAGATGGTGTTGTGTGTGAAAGGTCTATCCATAATTTTTAGTAAAATAGCTGTGCCCTGCCACGCTTCGCTGTAGCACATATGTGACTGATGCAAAAATTATATAAAACAAACCTTAATGCGAATTATATATCATTCTAAAATTTCAGCTCGATCGGTGCAGAACTTTTTGAGTTTTTGAAGCGTACACAAACTAACATAACATTTTTATATATAAAGAATGATACATTTATATATAAACATAAATAACACATAAAATATGTATACTGGTAGTATGCATATGTATGCATATTATACATATGCATACTACCAGCAACCCGAGACCCCGCGGCAGTAGTAGGTATACCTAGTAGAATTGAGTGATGTCGATTAGCTAAACGCTCTCCGAAATGTTTCCAATAAAAACCCGATTCAAGACATAAAAGTATTTTTCAAACAATATGATACCCTCATTACCTATTACGCTTATGGCACGTCTTTCGATCGGATCCTGAGCTTCCAGCTGGTAACTACTTAGCGATCCATCCCAAAGTTCCGAACAGTAGAGGAATCTGTACTTGATTGATGTAACATAAGTAACAGTTAATACTTGACGTAACATAAGTAACTGTTAATACTTGAACTACCTTTTTACCTTTGAGAGGACATTTTAAGCAGCTCTTTTAGCCTTGGACTCGATGAAAAAGTCAAAGTTGAGCGTAGCTGTTAAAGTTATTCTCCGGAGCAGAGTTGATCAGTAATGGGCATGTTGTCCTATCTATATACAACTGTTGTTTTTTTTTTATTACTATTAACATCAGGCGACCGCCATCGGTCAAGTGTAAACCTATAGTTTATTTTGGAAATATTACTTATTAGTTTATATTTGCAGTCCATATGACTGCCAATTAATTCGTTTAATTTTCTGGACGTGATAAAATTTTGTACATTTGACGCCATCTTTGATTTTACTTTGCTCAAGTCTTTGCTCGGGGCATTTACTTTAAATGATTTGTAATAAAAATCCTTTCTCTTTATTTATTAATACGAGGTTTTCTCTTGAAGGTAGGTTTTTTCGTTATCTTGGTATTAAACACTCAAGGGGTTCACGATAGGACAAGCTCACTTATAAGAAACTGATCCGCTCTAGAATGCAAAGGAGAAAACACTCCAATTAAATCAATCGGGAAATACCTACTCAACAACGATTTCCGAAATATAGATGTTCTTCTTTATGAAAATGGAGTCTAATCTCTTCGTTCGAGTCGTTGGAACATCAAGCATGGTTCGGTGTCGCTTTCAGGAGCTACGAGCAATCCGATGGAAAAAAGGTAGTATTCGTTTTCTTCTTTGCTTATGATGTAGGGCAATAAAAAACTCTTTATATTTTTAATTGATTTAATACTAAAATAGGCTTTTTATACATTTGATTTGTAGGTTACATTTATCTATACTAATATTATAAGGCTGGAGAGTTTGTTTATTTGAACGATACGATCGCGATTTTTGAAACGGTTTTTTATGATATAGAATGACGAGTTGAGCAGGACATATACCTGATGGTAAGCAACATGACTGCCCATAACAGCACAGTGACTCGCAGCTATTGGAACACGAAGAGTCCAAATCATAGCCTGCACTTCGCTCGTCATCTAGAGATGTAAGATGTATTATCTCTATGCCCTACAAATTCACTGGAAATATATAAATATCTATAGAAAGATTAACTTTTCATTGGCGTGTAATAACTAGTGCTGCTGAATGTATTGCTCTGCACACATCGAAATCCAATGGACGTCGCATATGCGCTGAGGGAAATATACTCCGGTATGTACTCCTCGGTGCCCCGTGTAAAGTCCCTAGAACAGAGAAGGTATAAGGGAGCGCAAATACCCAACACCCAACCAAACACCCTCTTTTTAGTTCACACTCAAGAGGAGAAGGAGACCCTGACAAACCAGGGTTATGGGTCAGGCACCGGGTGACGCATCCTTACCATCCATGAAGCTTAGGGACTGACATACGAGTCGGTAATCGTAATCAAAACCAAGGCAAACATGAAGCTGCACGAGAGCGTGCCCCATGCGGTCGTCGCAATCTCACGGCACACAAGGGGCTTCACGTACTACGCTGACGACACCGACGACGCCATCGGTCGGTTCGTGCGGCGAGCGTTGGCTGCAACACCGAAGACCATCCGAGAGTTCAATTTGCAGATGGCCATCAAAGACAGAAATGCAGTCGTGGTGGAGGAGCTGGGCCGCTTAGGAGGAGTTAAAAAATAAAATAGGCCTAAAATTAGAGGAGGCCGGGAGGAGGCGGTTTAGAAAATAAAATAGGCCTAAAATTAGAATGATAATGTCTCCCCCCCCCCGCTTTTTATTTTTCTTCACCTAATCCCAGATTCATGTAAAAAAGAAAACAAATGACAAAGGTCAAGGACCCCGGAGTCTGTGGAGTTGCTTAATTGTAATAAAGAAAAAAAAACTAGTGCTGCTATTTTATTTCTTTAATTTTTTTCTATATTTTTTTATTATACAGTGACGAGACGAGTAGGATATTTGCCTGATGGTAAGCAACATACCTGCCACATAACAGCACAATGACACGCAGCTATTGGAATATGAAGAGTCCAAATCATTACCTAGCACTGCACTGCGCTCGTCACTCAGAGATCTTAAATATTATATCTCTTAGCTCTTTATCTGACAGCTATTAAATAAGCGTTGCATTTACTACTATTATTTATTTAGTTGCATACTGATCATTTATATATATTTCATCAATTTAAGTAGGGATTACTGCACGAGCATGATGACATGCGACATTTGCCTGATAGTATGCGACATGCCTATCTATAACAACACAGTGTCACTCAGTTAGTGGAACATGCAAGTAACCGACAATATGCATATAATACTACAGTAAATAATATCTAGTAATTAGGATCAGTATCTTAATAAGTATCTAGCGTGGTCTAAAACATTGTAAACATTGATTTAAGGTAAAACAAGTACCATGGATGGTACTGCACTATGATTAGTAGTAGTACCATAATTAGTAGTATCGCCGTAATTGGTAGCAGCACCGCAATTAGTAACCGTAGTAGTGAACAACCGTTTCTTTTACAATGTTTTAGACCACGCAAGATACTGACAACTTACGTATACCACTGGGGAACCCCTAGTCTCTATAAGTTTGAAAGCCTAGACCCTGCCCAGGGGGGGTGGGGTCATGACCTCCTTGGGTGCACTTGGGATAGAATGAGGGGCTCCAGATTGGTAGTCACTGTCCACCTAGATCAGCCGTAACTTTGTGTGAAAGTACACAGTAAGCGAATCAAAAAATCATTTCTTAACATCTTGTCTATTCTAACAAAAACATAAACTTGAATAAACGAATGTATTTTTGAAAAAGCATACAACCTACTCGTTTTTTGGCTAGCGGTGTTAGCAGAGACCGTTTTATTCCACGAATACCTGATTACTTTAATAGGATTAAAAAAAACACTAATTGCTACACTTTAATTCAAAACCAGTTTATTTAATATATCTATCTCATTAGATACTCATTTCATTCAATCAATAAAAAACAACAAGGAATGAGTCTAAAGCCAATAACGGCAAGAATTAGGCTGCAAATAATTCTAGCGATGGTACATTTGATCTCAAAATTCACTTCCGAAAACCTCGGCACTACGAGAGCCTTAAAAGGCGCAGCAGAAGGCGTGACACCATCAATATGGACCAACGAAGGCGGAGGTTCATCAGGCATCGGGAGAAACGAAAATCTCTGCAGCATGGTTGATGTAAAGACAAAGATATTGCACTTGGCAAGAACATCGCCCATGCATCTGTGTTTGGCGAGACCGAAGGGAAAGTATTGATCAGGAAGTACTACTCGTCCTTCTGCTAAGAACCTTTCGGGGATAAAAGCGTAAGGGTCAGGAAAAAGAGTTTCATCCATCAAGATGTTGGTGAAATTGCTGACCACCATGGTATCCTGAAAGAGAGGAAGATATTATTTAGTTTTTAATTAATTCATGTTGACACTTTCTTTTTTTTTCACATATTGACACTTTCAGCAGTATGGAGTGTTTTTTTTTAACTTTCATAGGTTTACACTTGACCGCCATCTCGGGTGATGTTAAGCGACAATACGGTCTGTGATGGAGCGTGTTCACCTAAAAGAAACTGAATCACTCTCGATTTCCTCTCGGGTAATTGGAGATTAGTTCTTATGAGGGAAACTGATTGACAAATTGATATTGATTTTTGTATAAATATTAGTACACACTTCACACATAACACCAAACTAAGCAAAGATGGGACTATAGAAGCTTAATACAATATAATACTTATAATAAGAATAAAATGACAATAACATAGAAGATATAATACTTATATAGTTTTAAATACATATTTATTTTCGACAGAAACACCCAGACTAAGAACAAATACTTGTATTCATCACACAAATATTTGCACAGGGTGGGAATCGAACCCACGACTCTCGGCTTCACAGGCAGGCTTACTTACTCCAACTAAGGCACGAGGCCAGTCAATTTTTTTTAGCGTATAGCACCGCGTTTGACTACCAATTCGCCTGATGGTAAGCGACGGTGTGGTCGAAGATGACGCACGTTGACCTAGAAAGTACCTATTCACTCTGGCTTTGAAAAGTTCTAGATTGTATCTCTCAGGGAACAAGGAGGCCGGCAACTTATTCCACTCTAAAGCTGTACGTACGATAAAAGATGGATGGATTCAAACCGTTCAGTACGGATTTTGGGAATATCCATAATGAATTTGACACTAATATTCTAATTTATTTATTTATTATCTAGTAGAGTACCCCACAGTTTTACCCACGTATTTCTTGTTCCCGTAATTTTCCCGCGACGAAATTTCAGAACATAATCAATGTACTTCAAATTGCAACTTGATCTGTTCCACCGTTCCGGCGTGATCGAGCGACAAAAATCCAAGTTTTCATTTATAATATGATTGAAATTAACACCATAAGAAATTGTAAATATTATATTTTCGTTTATATTTATAGTTTAGTGTGACAAGACGAGCAGGACTTGTGTCTGATAGTAAGCAACATGCTTGCCACGTAACAGCACAGTGACACGCAGCTATTTCAACATGAAGACCCGAAATCATTACCCAGCGCTGCACTGCGCTCGTCACGCTGAAATGTATAGCGTAATAGTATACCGAATTGTGTTTTACATTGTATTCTGACATGAGAATTGGTTATACGAAATAAAAAAATAGTTTTATTGTTATAGTACTCAATTAGCTTCAAAATTTAGGTACATTTAACAGAAGGCAAAATAAGCACGTTAAAAATCTTCAGCGTGTTTCTTGTGTTTGTGGAAATGTTGTATTATTAATGCTCTTTGCAAAGTACATTTGCCAGTTATTCTGCCGCCAAGCAGTAATGCGCAAATATTACAGTGTTCCGGTTTAAAATGCCATGTTTCCAGACAAATTACAAGGCTTAGAAATAAATCATTGTATGTACATATATCTCTGCCTAATCAGCACAGTGCAGTGCCAGGTCAGTGAATGTAGGTATTTGGAATCTTCATGGTCCAATAGCTACATGACGTGGCATGTTGCTTATCATCAGACACATGTCATGCTCGTTTGCTCGTCCCGTCACCATTTACTATTTTAATATACAACCTTTCTTCTTGAAGTCGGGTAAAAACGGATAAGTTCTTGATATAATTGGGACTGGCAGAGGAATAAAGAATACTACGATAATACTCTGCCTATCCAGGCATAACAATGTATTGTTTTGAAGATCAACATAAGCAAAAAAGAAGGTACTTAAATCTATTTTCTTAACTTTAACTTTAACTTTTCTTTCTAATTTTTTTTTAACTTTTATATGTTTACACTTGTCCGCCTTCTCGCCTGATGTTAAACGATGATGCGGTCTATGATGGAGCGTGTTTACCTAATTCTAATTATTATTTCTAATTATTGTTTACCAATAGTCGTCATGTAAATTGGCTATGTCACATAATTACGAGTACAACATGGTAATACACAAGTAATTTCAAAAAGGTTTCAGTCTAATTAAATATAATAGTATCTAAGTTGAATTTCATATTTATTACCTCCGGGATGTTGTATCCAGCCAAGTTGGTGTCTCTCAAGGCCCGATGAGGAACGCCAAATGTACGACCCATAAAATGTCGGATGCACTCGTGGACTATCGCTTCGGTATACGGCATGCTGGAAAAAAAGAGAAGTTATTTTAAGAAAGACTTGTGACTGTGACAATAGCATGCCCTGTTTTTGATTAATAAAGTAAACTATGGCAATGTATGTTTTTTTGACATAAAAGAGAAGTTGGTCTCAAATATCCTCGACTGCCTACCGAAGTTTGGACTAGCCCAAAAGGCACAAGACCTTGCTAAAATCAACGATTTAGAGCTATAGATATGCCCTGAGAATCCTAAAATTGGTTACAAACTGCGTCTGTGTATCTAACGGAGTCTTTTACACACCTCCAATCTAGCAGCTAGCGCTAGCGGCTAGGTATGCTGTGGTGGTTCTACTTATTTTGGTTGTTGACAACGAATAGTGATAGGTAAAAACGTTCAGCGTTCGTCACTTCTTGCAACCGACTAGAATGGAAAGAGTGAGCTCACTCTTCCCAACGATGACATAATTCCGTGCGCCTTGAAGTTTGGGCGCATCTGTACTCTAAATCTATGGCTTAATTAATCTTACTAACTATACTCACGCACATGGATAATATGATCATACCTGAAACCTTGTCCAATATTTACCAAATTCACGCTCTGAACGAATCCTACATGACGTTTAACGACTACCGCAAGACGTCAGACGGTACGACCTAGGCTTGGGCTGTCGGCAGTAGGAAAGACCAAGGAACGAAAAACTTGGTATCTCCGAAAAGGGGGTCTTACGGCAATAATAAAGCGGGCCTGGCGCCTGCAGACTTTTATTCGGTATGTCGAGCAAGTATATTGACTGCCCTAGTGGCTTAGTTGGTAGTAGCTCTGCCTGCGAAGCCGAGGGTCGTGGGTTCGATCCCCACCCAGTGCAAATATTTGTGTGATGAAATCAAATGTTTGCACTGTGTCTGGGTGTTTCTATGTATAATAAGTATGTATTTAAAACTATATAAGTATTATATCAGCTATCTGGCTGCCATCACACAAGCTTTGCTTAGTTTGGGGTCAGATGGTGTTGTGTGTTAATTGTCCACCAATATTTATTCATTTATTTTTATCATCTGATGTCGACGGATTTATTATTTAGGGATTTCGTTGCAAAAGATAGATCTTATTTTTAAATTGTTAAACTGGCTGCTTTTTAGTTTCGTACTATAGTCGACTGAGTTATTATTAGGACAAATCTAAAGTCGGCTGACTGATTTTTATCGGTCAAGGGGGATTTGTTATCGACTGACTTATTCTCCACGAAAGCGATTGCCTATGCGAAACAAGAAAAAGATAGGGAGCATTGCGGAACTCGGCGGTATTGCAACATGATAGGGAAATTTCGACATAACCGACATTACAATATAACCAAGCTGATGTATATTGTATAACTAATATCCTGCCCTGTCGAAAACCTCCACGATGCGACGCCGACGCGACGTCGAGAAAACCCCGGAAGCGGCAAGTGGGTGAAGTCGGATATTTTTTTAAACCTTCCCGAATATTCTCCGTGAAGCCTATTATAATTGTTGATTAGTAGAGTGCTGGCCCAATATTCTACTGCCAAGATGTTATACCCAAACATTACTGTGTTCCGGTTTGAAGAGTAATGTTAATTACATGGCCAAAATAAAAAAATCTTATATCCCTGGGTAACAAGTGCAATCCAGTGCTAGGCAGCGGTTTGCACTCTTCATGTTCAAACAGTTGATTGGCACCGAGCTGTTATGGGCAGACGTGTTTGATTTACCATCATGTTTTGATCATTATCCGTGGTCATTATGTTACTAAATGTTATAAAAAAACATGTTAAATACTCACTTTGGTCTATCATCTAGACTTGGGAACCTTTCTTTTCCTACTACTGTATCTATCTCCTGCTGCGCTTTTTTCTGTATCTCTTGCTCTCTTACAAGGTAGCTGAAGCAAAAACTCATGCTTTTGCTCGTTGTCTCAGTTCCAGCCATGAACATGTCCATGCACATTGCCACCAATTGTCCTTCAGAATAAGTGTTAGCTTCACCATTTTCTCGCAACACCCTGATGTACACATCCATAAAATCTTTATCCTCCTTTTCTGGTTCGAAGTTTTCCTTATGCCTTGTTAATTCTTCCCTTAAAAAACTTCCAGATTCTCTTATGCGTTTTGATAAACTCTCGATATCCAGATTTCACTGGAGCTAAGAAAGCTAAGATTGGGAAGTGACTGAATAATGCGCCAACCATATCTACGGCAGCAAATAGTTCAAACAATAAGGTTTGCAGAACCACCATTTGTGGTTCGCTTGGTTTGTATCTAATCCCCGCCATCATCGTCCACAATGTGTTCAGAATGTATACATTGAAGAAGTTGTGCATGGTGATTTCAGCAGATTTGCCGTTATTGTTATTTATAGCTTCCATCACATCACTCACCATATGATACGCCTCCGATTGTGCGATATTGCCCATACCTCTCCTCCCAAATCCAAAGTCCCTTAAATGTTTGATCAGGAATCTTCTTTGTTCTTTCCAAAGCTCTCCATCTGTGAGTAGAACGCCTCGTCTCTCTCCCCAAGTTCTTGTTTGGTAGAATATTCCTTTGGGTCTACCGTCGATGTCTTCATTGAAAAACATTTCTTTGTTAGCATTTAGTGAGTTTACCATGACTATTCTATCTTTACCGATTCTTAGGCCAAGAAGTGAGGTAGTGTTACAGACAGTCGAGAGTTCTTTGACAGCTTTGTAGAGATATCCAGTTTTTTCTCTCAGCTTGTAAACTTCGTGAGCGCAACCAAGGACGGGAAGCCATTTCGGGCCTGGGGGATAGTTTTTTGGTTTGACCGTATCGAAGTACAAGTATAAGCAAACCACTAGCACGAACGCTAGCACTGCCAGCCACATCTGAAAAAAACGTGTTTTAAAATATTAAGACAATGTAATTATTTTTTAGTAGGTATCGAGTGACAAAATGAGCTGGACATATGACTCATGGTAGGCAACATGCCTGCTACTTAACAATATATACACGCAGCTATTGGAACATGAAGAGCCCATATCATTACCTAGTACTGCACTGTGCTCGTCACCAAGAGATCTCAGATATTATATCTCTAAGGCCTGTAATTTCTCTGGTAGCATTGCCCTTCAAACCGGAACACAGTAATGTTTGCACATTAGGTACTACTTGGCGATAGAATAACTGAAAAAGGTGTGGTGCTTCCCCAGGCGAACTCTGCTAAGAGTCCTACCACTACTCTTTTCGAAACTAAATATAACTCTTTAATTTAGGAACAATGTTATAAAATGTAGTGATATTAGTATTTGAATAAGAGTTATTGAACCAGATCCTTAGCTATCCTTATATATTTGAGTAGACGTCCGCCCCGGCTTCGCCCGTGGTACATATATAGCACTCGTCGGGATCCCGTTCATATCCAACGGTGAAAGAATTTTTGAAATCGGTTCAGTCCTGAGAATATCTCTTTCAAACAAAAAAACCTCTTCAGCTACCTGCTGCGCCACCTGTCATAAATTGGCCGTACTAACTCATATTTAGAAACAAGGCTAGCAAAGGTTCAATGACGCAATCTTAGACACATGCTGTCATGTCAAAGCACGGTACGAAAACTCTCAAAAAGGAATATTTTCCCCGTTTTTGTTACATTCTTGATTCATACTCCGCTGCTATAGATAGTAGCATTATGTTCCATAGCCTTGGTCGATAAATGGGTTATCCAATAGAAAGATAATCTTTCAATTCGGACCAGTACTTCCAGAGATAGCGTTCAAACAAACAAACTCTTCAGCTTTATAATATTAGTATAGAGTATAGATTGAAGTAGATTTCTTCTTCGTGTTCGTTGAATAACAATGGAATTCGAACTAATACCGAGCCCGTACATTGCGTCATGCGTAAATGACGTATGGAATATGTATACATGCACTATATTGCTACTAGACGATTACGCGAAACAAAACACGCTACCCGTTAATAGGTTAACTACTTTCCTCGTACACTAATTAACTTAGTACTTTTGTAGTGGTAGAAATCATTTCAGAGTCCGCAAGAAAAGTTCTCAACTATTTAGAAGTATACTAATAATATAAAGCAGAAGAGGTTTTTTGCTTGAACGCGCTAATCTCAGGATCTACTTGACCGGTTTCAAAAATTCTGTAACCGTTGAATGTGTGCGTGATCCTTTAACGATTTTATCTTAAGGGCGTGTGGGCCGTAATTTTGAATTTTTAAAACAACTTTAAGACCTTTAAAATAGTGTATTAAACTCTGAAAACCTGGAACCTTTATTGTGTTTTCTAAAGTTTTCTTTCTTCTAAATTTTATCCCACCAAAAACATTCTGTAAAAAACTAGCCAAGTCTCGATGGAACTGTATATTTATCTGTAAAAAGTAATTAAATCTAGACAAAGCCGTGCCAACAGGCGACAGATTGGTGCAATGGTGTCATGAAGCACCTGGTTTTATACCCTTGTGTACCCTTCAACGGCCAAGTCACACAAGATTAACTATAATAATAAAGAAATCGCAGTAAGGAACCTTACACTTGGCACGGCTTTGTCTAGGTTTCATTACTTTTTACAGATAAATATACAGCTCCATCGAAACTTGGCTAGTTTTTACAGAATGTTTTTGGTGGGATCAAATTTAGAAGAAAGAAAACTTTACATACATAGGGATATAGGGACAGAGAAAGCGACTATGTAGTGACGTAGTTAGATATAATCTGACGGTTATTACAATTATACGGTGACATTTTACAAACGTTTGTCCGTGCGAAGCTCCTAGATATTACATAAAACATATTATTATTTTGACTATTTGATCTTATTTAACATCGTTAGTACCTACAATAAATTAACTTCAGGTATTCATTCAGGTTGAAGGGCAATGTTTCTAGAGAAATTACAGAGCTTAGAGAAATAATGTCTTGGTGTGACGAGCGCAGTGCAATGCTAGGTAATGATTTGTACTCCTCATGTTCAAATAGCTGCGTCTCACTGTGCTATTATTTGGCAGGCATGTTGCTCACCATCAGGCACATGTCCTGTTAGTCTCGTCACTTCTTGCTATTAATATTTTAAAAAACTTAACATTATAGGCACATTATTACTAATTACATATATTGCTTAAAGATTTATGTCATGTCATGTCATGGGGTCGCACATGTCGATTAGTCAAGATGCTTGACATTGAGAGTTCGTGGGAGGCGGTGGTCTTCTATTAGGTATATTATTCTGCGAGACCGTCATCTTGCGGAGGGAGCGAGATCCTCTCGCTCCTCCGGTGTCGGGGTGTCGGACCGTCTATTATTAAACTTCTCATAGATTACGCTGCATTTGAATTCTAAAATGTCTTTTTTTCGTAAGTTTCATTAGTCTCAAATAGATGGCGTTTCAAAGGAGACTTTTCACAACAAACTGCAGTGCCGTCTACTAAGACTTCTCATAGATGGCGCTACGTGTGATTTCGAAATTTCTTTAGTTTGTAGGTTTCTAAGTCTTTGACAAATAAAAATAGCGTCTCAAAAGAGTTTTTTCACTGAAAACTTTCAGGTCGTCTACTACGACTTCCCACAGATGGCGCTACGTTTGAATTGAAATTTTCTTTAGTTTGTAAGTTTCTATTATTGTAGTCTTGAGCAGATAGCTTCTCAAATAAGATTTTTCACAGAAAAGTGTCAGGCCGTCCATCAGAACTTTTCATTGTGTAAGTATTCAATAGATGACGCAACGAAAAATCCCGGGATATCAATTAGCCTATAATTATGCTGTTCCAGACTAGTCAACTTGACTATTTGTGTACCTACCTAACAAATTTACTACCCTGATCTGATGTACTGTCGCTTTACCACAGGTAAAAAACGTACAACCAAACCTACATAAGACCAACTAACGAGCCAAACAAACAAAACACTTTCGAACTCGACAAAAAAAACTTAAAAAAACGTTCGCTTTTCATAGAAATCGAAAACAAACATAAAAAAAATTAAAATTCGCAGAAAAGAAAAAAAATGCGTATCACTGATAATAAAATTAAATTAAATTTTATCAGACACAATGAAATAAAAATCAGATGTTTTGAGACATAAGTATTAAACTGATTTTTAATCCCCGACCAAAAAAAGGGGCGTTATAAGTTTGACGGCGATGTCTGTCTGTCTGTCTGTGGCACCGTAGAGCTCAAACGGATGGGCCGATTTCAGTGCGGTTTTTTTCATTGAAGGTTAATATTCGTGTAGACTTATGTTCTTAGCTATGTTTAGTTAATATCGATTCAAGATGGCCGCCTCCACAAAATGCCGGACAAAATATTTCTTTATAACCTTTCCCATTTGATACCCATATTGAGGTATGGGTATCAAATGAAAGGGCTTGACTAGTAAAATACTTTGCACTATGACCAATTTCAAATCCAAGATGGCCGCTACCATAAAATGGCGAAATACATTTCTTTTTTCACAACTCCCTTAATATGGGTATCAAATGAAAGGGCTTGACTAGTATATTGTTGTACAGATAACAAATCCGAGGTAGTCGAGGGTTAGTCAATTTTTTTTACTTTGTTCTTGTTTCTTTCAAAATCACCGTTAAACGACCAATTTTATCTATACTCGAGTGATATTACTTCTATAAAGCTGAATAATATATTTGTTTGAACTCTCTTTTCTCAGGAACTACTGGACCGATTCTTTCATCGTTGGATATGTGCATTGTGCATGATCTCTGAGTAGGTACTATATATAGGCTATATGTTAGGTATGTACCACGGGCGCAACCGGGACATAGAATAGATATATAGACCGGGGCGGGCCTTTAGTAAAAATATATAATCGGAATCTCGAAAATGACTCCAACGTGTCCAAATGTTTCGGGGACGATAAGTCAGTCAAGCTAGGTTTCGTTTTTAGAAAACGACGTTTTATCTGTGTTCAACCCGAGCTTCGCTCGGTTGTCCAGGTATTTAAAAAGAAACGTTATTTTTTCACAAATAACTAAATAGATCAAGTAATTCATTATCACTGATTACAAAATAGGATATTAGATTTTTCAACAATGAGATAAGAAGATAAGAAAACTCTTTATTCAAAGCCACAACACAAAAGAAATATTAAGAGAGACTAAGAGCTAGTACACGAGGATGACATCTTTATTTAACTGGCGGCCTTATTGCTTAGACCAATCTTAAAAAAAAGGATAGGATTGTATACAACAAAGCGGCTCTTAATATTTTTGTAAATTATTGTAATAAATAAATAACAATAATAGCCAAGTTAATTATATTAAAAGCGTTATTCTATATTATTATCAGTGATAAAAAATTGTTTTGCATTTCAATTATCTTAGCTCGAATTTAATTATCTTGTGGTTGACCGCTACTCCGCCAGATGGAAAACAACGACGCGGTTTGACATGCAGCGTGCTTACCTAGGAGATACCTATTCACTCTCAATAAGAGAGATTAATTTTATTTATTATTTATAGATAAAACATTTACAAGTTTCTATCAATACAATGTGGAAGGAGAACCGAAGATTAAAGGCAAGAAAAATCGTAAAAACTTATATCAAAATGTTTCGGCGTACGTTTACTTATATAGTTAAATGCTTGAACTTTGGTAAATAGATATTTGCTCCACAATTTTATACTTATAGGAAATATTAAAAAAAAACATATTGTTACCTTAACACATATTTGTTATAATTGCCAAATACTAATAACTTTCCGGTTATCGTATCCTTGCTATAGTAATTATCAAAAATAATAACACTAATCTTTTGACGGTAAAATAGGTTAATACAAACATTCAGCCTAAATTAGTTTAAACTTAACAAACTTTGTTTGTTTCCAAATTTTCATAGACAACTTAAAATTTGCAAACCGCAATGTCGATCTAAACTCTCAATGTAATAAATACTACCTTATTGTGACAAAAAAAAAATAATTTATGCCAAACCCACTTGTGCCAAAAAAATTTAAAATAGGTATCATTATAATAATGAATTATCAATTAAAAACGAAGACCGCGAAGCAATGTCTTGAAACCACATATTGCAATTTGCGTCCTATAGCAAACAGTATAACACAATGTAACATTTTATTAGAACTAGTATTACCTCAGTACCGTTGGGTTCAGCGGAGAAACTTTCACTGTACTCTGTCCGGAAATGTAGTGGGTATTCACTGCACCCCGCCTGCTCTACTGAGTATAGCAACTCAAGTCTAACCGGGAATGTACTTAGCTGTTGCGCGTGCGCACCTAGGGTTACACCACACTTACGTACCTATTACCACATTATAAAGAAAACTACCAGTAGGATGACACCTTTGAACTTGTGGAATATGGACAAAGACAACGCAGAGGGCTGTGACAAATAAAAATGCTTATTAATAATATTCAATTACTTTAAATTCGTTTGTTATTATTTATGTTGTTAAATATCAGCAACATTATTGGAAAGATATTACTATAATTATAAATTGCCTAGCCTGGTGGCTTAGTAGGTAAGTAGTATGTCTGCCTGCGAATACGTAGGTTGTGGGTTCGATCCCAACCCAGTGTATATATTTGTGTGATGAATACAAATATATATACTGTGCCTGGGTGTTTTCTATGCATAAGAAGTATGTATTTAAAAATATATAAGTATTATATCAGCTATGTGGCACCCATAGTACAAGCTTTGCTTAGTTTGGGGCTATATGGTGTTGTGTTTGATATGTCCAACACAATTTCTATTTTTATATAAAATATACTATTATCAATAATTATAAACAAATTGAAATCAAAACCTATGTAAAACGTCAGCCCCGAACCATGCTCCCAAACTGCTAACGTTTTCGTGTTCGCAACTTGGGAGTACGCTTCCCGCGCCTCGCTCTCACGTACCTACTATTGCATTGTCTAGGCGTCTTCGTCTAACCACTGTATGATTACTTAGACTGTGGTGTTCCAGTATCTTGGAATTCATTTATACTTTTGGGTATGCTCTACGTATGTTGTACCTACAACACTACTACTTACCCAAGTAGGTATAGTTAGTTTAGTAAATAAGTGTAGTGAAATGTCTAGGATAGTAAGGACCTGCGCTTTCTTCAGCAGGCTAATAAAGATCAGTAGACCGGTCGGAAGTTGTTGTTTGTGAGGTCCGCGTTTTATGTGAGGGTCAACTTGTATGAATATGTATACTTTATATTTATTATTTGCCAGCAGTTCCATTTTTCGTAATATTCCTGCTATGAAAAGTACCCTGTGTATTATTTCAGACTATAAACTATTTGAGTTTTAAATTTTAACCCAGTCTAATGGACTACGACTTATTAACCGACTTCAAAAAAGGAGGTTTCTCAATTCGACCGTATGTATGTTTTTTTTTATACTAATATTATAAAGCTGAAGAGTTTGTTTGTTTGAACGCTAGGATCTCGGGAAGTACTGGCCCAGATTGAAAGATTATTTGTCTAATGGATAGTCCATTCATCGAGGAAGGCTATAGGCTATAGAACATAACGCTACTATTAATAGAAGCGGAGCATGAATCAAGAATGTAACAAAATCGGGAAAAATATTCCTTTTTGAGAGTTTTCGTACGTTTCGTGCTTTGACATGACACATGACAGCATGTGTCTAAGATTGCGTCATTGAATATCACAGATAACATACCTCTTGTATATTTATAAACCTTTGCTAATCAAATTTGTTGGTACGACCAATTTCCGACAGGTGGCGTAGCAGGTAGCTGAAGAGGTGTTTTGTTTGAAAGGTATATTCTCAGAAATGACTGAACCGATTTCAGTCATTCTTTCACCGTTGTATATGTACGGGATCCTAATGAGGGCTATATAATGTACCAAGGGAGACGCCGGGGCATCGGGCATCTAGTGCTTTATACTTTCATACATATTCCAAACAACGTCGAGGTTGAGGCCCTTCAAATAAATACCAGAGTGAAGTCCAATAAACTGACTCATATTATCATGAAGTATTGTGGTTTTCAATACTGAAACAGTTTCGGCTGGTCTAATCGGGAGAACGGCGACTGCCGATGCGGAGCCCCGTATTACGTATTTGAACTTTGAACCCATTCAAATACCACGCGTACCACTATTTTTTCGGAGTCATGTGCAATGCCGCTAACTTAAAACGGTGAAGGAAGACATCGAGAGGAAACCGACACGTACCTAAAAAATCTCTCGAGGTCATGTGTCATCCACCAACCCGCACTAGGCCCGCACTAGTGGATTATGGCCTTGATTCTCTCCTTGCGAGAGAAAGCCCCGAGTCCCATATGTGGGAACATTTAGTGGTTATTAATAAACATTAAAATCCTAAGTAATAGTAAAAGTACTGTATCCTACAGGACAACCTTAATGTGGTATATAGGGCACGCATTAACTGTACAATTGTTTTTGCTTACTTATATAAATAGCCCTACCTACGTAATATGGCAGTGACAACTAACGAATGCCTTTTTTGCCACAGAAAATTCCATATTAATTCCACCGGCCCATATGAGCACGGTGGATATATGGTACTCTACACCAATGGTGTTATACCCACTAAAAGCCCGGTTTTATCCACGAATCATCGTGCCAGAACTACGGGAACGCTTTCGCACTCTATCACGGCACTTGCCCCCTAGGGACCGTCCTTTTATGTGGGTAAAACTGGAGGTTCTCTACCTTACTTCCCTCTCGCGGTCCTCATCTCAGGGGCCATAGTTGTCCAGCAACGGACCCCCAAGTTTGTCGCCCTGAATCCCTTTTTATGGGGTCAGAGGAAGCCGGTTTCCAGGACATTGTTTCCAGTGAAAATAAGTCTTATGTCGCTAGGCATCCAGCGCGGTTCATTACGATTTGAATTCTTCATGTTCCATTATAGCCGCGCACTGTGCTGTTATGGACAGACGTGTTGCTTACTATCAGGTAGAGGCTTGACCCGTAATACTGGACTAAAAAAACGTAATATATATCAGGCATCAGATGGCTGAATTCATGCAAGCACACATAAATAGCCACTCAGGCACAAATATTGAACTACCCATTCACACAGCATACAGTTCTAAAGTACATGATCATTGTGTTTTGCTATAGCACTTTTAGCTTCATCTAAAGTATGTTGAAGAGAAACGCAACTTTTGTGCAGTCCGGTCAGTTTTTGTTTATAAACACGGACTAATGTATAACAACATTCACGGTGTTTTTCTGATTTCGTCAACGAATGCCGAGGTGTTTTGACGTTTTGGTTTGGCGATAACATTATTATACACCCAGTATTTTCAGTTCGTATATAAATTGAAAATATTACGACTTATCGCAAAACCAAAACGCCAAAACAACTCCGTATTGCAATATCTAAAGGTATGAGTACGAGATGGGCTGCCGTCTGCACAGTCGATATTGCGGATAGCAGCTGCGTTCGCGGTTGTTTTTTTATAGTATCGAGTGACGAGACGAGCCAAATGTGTCTGATGGTATGCCTGCTACATAACAGCACAGTGACACGCAGCTATTGGAACATGAATAGTCCAAGTCATTACCTATCACTGCACTGCGCTTGTCACCCAGTGATCTAAGATGTTTTATCTCTAAGCCCTGTAATTTCTCTGCAAAACATGGCCCTACAAACCGGAACACCGTAATGTTTGCACATTATTGATTTGCGGTGTAATAACTGGCAAAAGTGTGATACTTCGCCAGGCAGACTCTGCCAAGAAGGCCTAACACAACTAAATAGTTTCTATTTCCAAGCGGCATGCCGCGGTCGGTGCGTGTCTCGTCCGTTAAGGTACAAGTTTGCGCTGAGACCGCGGCCGGAGACCGCGACAGGAGACCTCAACCGGAGACCGCGACAGGCACTTGACATTATGAAATTGTATGGGTGCCAGTTCGCGCCGAGACCGCGACACGTGCGTGTCTCGGTTACAGACTAAGTAGAGAGTTACACTGTCTCGGTCTCCTGTCGCGGTTTCAGCGCCAACTAGTACCTTTACGTAGGCGACAGTGCTGCCGCGCTTGGAATCAATTCCATAGAGATCCAAAGAAACCAGTAGTGTCACTTGCAGCAACATCTGTAACTGACCTACGATCCGTCTTGGAACTGTAATTTAAAACGTTGACGACGCTTTGCCAACTCGGAATGTGGCCCAAAGACATTTGAAAGGAATATCTTTGGCCTCTTTAAGCATTTGTGATAGAGGAAAATTCTAATGGGATTGACGGATGAAATGTGACTGCCAATTTTTGACAAGTGAAAACTTCTTTTGACGCTGTACAGACATATTTTTCGCTCTGAATTGAATTCTAACGTCACGCTCGGGAATGATAAGAAATCTTCGTGTAAACTCGGGACCATGGCCATTGGATATCTAGAAATGAGTCAGCATTTCCCATTGGCTGACTCATTTCTAGATGGCCGTGCTCGTGGCCACGCTGGTTTCACCCGCGTAGTTTCCAAAGTAAGTTATCACATTCTGAGTTTTCACTTCCGGCAGTCCCTATGACTGCCAATTTTTATTTTATTTTATAATGGCATTAATGACCTTAAAAATGCTTAGATTGTATTTCTCAAATATGATAATGATCACGTACCAGCTGTTCCAGTGCATTCACCAGCAGCAAGGGTCTGGTGCTTCTCTTAGTACCCAAAATCTCGGCTGACTTGCGACGTAACTTTGGAATTTTATTTAAACTCAAGGAGCAAAAATTTTTCAAAGTTAAAGTTACACCGGGGGCAGTCTTAATGTACTAAAATTCAGTGTCCACAAACTTTGTTCCCAGTAACCTCTTCACCAAGTCTACCGATATGCAACAAAGTTCGCACTTATACATACTTTAGAGATAGGATAGTAGCCATTTCGATCAATGGTCTTTTATAATAATAACCAAGCGAAGCCGGATCGAGTCTCTAATAGGATACATAGACGTAACGCCTTTAAATTAAACCGAGCTCAATCGACTAATGCTTTGCTACATTTTATCAAAATCTCGCTTGGCGCATTTTGTTACTGTTATGAATTTCACTCTCCAGGTGTGAGTCAGCGAGTAGAGTGGAAATGTGCAGCTCTCCACCAGATGGTTTACCCTCGAAATCCCCCCTAAGGCGTGTCCTCCGTGTTCTTATATGCCAGAGCTACGGTAACGCTTTCGCACTCAACCGTATAGTCTAAGATCCCAGGGCCGCCAGACATCACGTATTTTCTCATGAACGAAATATGGACGATTGAGTAGAGCTAGTACGTACTAAGAACACATGCTTTCCCGCTAACTTGCTTAGACGGCCAATTTTGAGATGTAGGGTCCAGGATATACATTACTTTTTTCACGTATTTTCTAATAACTTCGGAAAGTGTGCGACTGATTTACATGATCTAATACCACCTTGCCCTTTTTTCTATCGGAATGCTCGTAGCTCGAAAAAGCGACATCGTTTCATGGTTGGTGTTCCAAAGACACGAGCGAAGAGATTTGACTCTACTTTTGTGATAAGAACGTCTAGGCTGCGGAATACGTTGCCTGAGTGGGTTTTCCCTATTGGTTACAATCTTTGTGTCTTCAAATCAAGAGGGAATCGGTTTTTTCTAGGTAAGCACGCTCCATCGTAGACCGCATCGTCGCTTAACATCAGGCGAGATGGCGGCCAAGAGTAAACCTATAAAAGTAAAAAAAAAATGATTTTCACGTATCACGTAGATTTCACAATTATGAAAGGTCCTTCAGCTTAACTCTGAGCCAGTACCTAGTAATGACAAACTCTTGTACTCGGAAAAATACTCAGAAGTGCAAACGGCTCAGATTTAAGCTGAAGGAAAACATCTTGGGGAAATCGATGAATTACAAGAAATAAATCTTTCGAAGATATCTGCCACCCAACTGTACTTTGTCATATAGCGGTGACTTTTATTCCCTCCTTGTAAGAAACAGTGGAAACAAAACCTACGTATTTGGTCTGAGACGTAAAGAGTTATCTATCAATATATCTAGTTATACCCTCTCTTTAGATCCGTGTATTAACTTATTTGATGATTCACTCTGTGGATTCACTGACGTTTTGACACAATGAAACAACTCTTCTGAGTTTTAGTGTAACATTTATAGTGATCTGTGTGTAATATTTTAATATATATCTCGGACTGAAAGGTAAAAATAAGGAATAATTTATTACTATTCCTGATTTACTTACTATAAAAACCTAGAAACCAGACAAGTTTACGTGTAAGCTACAACCTAAAATGGGGCTCACAAAAGAGGAAAAATATGCAAGAAAGGTAGCAAAAAGCAATGAAAAGAAACGTATTGCAGAAGAAAATAAAAAACGCCGTAAACGCGAGGAGTATGATCGCGAACTATTTGCTCATCAGTTATGGAAAAAGGATATCTCAAAGAAATTGATGGAAGCAATGCTCAGAATCAAGATCCCTGTCTACTACCAGCAGATCGAAGTTATGTGGCATACTTTAGAACGAACTTATGACAAAAAAAATTACATTATTCACAACCTTCTTCGCCTTAGAAATGTCGCCGATTTTCAATACTACCGCACTGTTGGTACATTCTGCAAATATTCTGATAGTATCATTACAACTTTCTTATCTGAGCTGGAAAATATGTGCAAGCAAAATGAAATTAAAATTAAAAATGTATTACGATTCGGCCGAGATGAACTTGCTCATTATTTAGGGAGCCACAATGAATCTGAAAAGTATTTGCAATTATTGATTTATGCAAGTCATGAAACTGCCGATAACCTAGTGTGGAACACCCGCGGTGATAATGTAGTGCGAAGGGATGCAGATACCTCGAATTACCAAGCTATTTATGATACTCTTCAAAATGTCCTCCAAGGTAACTATTGTTTCTTATGGGAGATCTACGTAACTACCCTCAGGAGCTACATTTCAAAAACAAGTGCATACCAAAATCAATTACGTATTAAACGCAAAAAGGAACAGTTGATAGCAGACATTATAGATGCTCAAGAAAAAAAAATTCGTCTGAACGAGAAAAGAATTAGAAATCTCAAAATAGAATTAACGGAGTATGAATCAGGTAAAAAGCAAGCTGAGTTTCGAGATCGTCATAAGAGGCAACAAGATGCTTATAAAAAATTAAAGGCCCAAATGTGTCAAGGTGTAGATATCGATAAAAAACAGATGTTTAGATTAGTTAAAGCATCGGAAGACACAATTGCGTATATCGAAGCGGCTCAAAAGAAATGCGATAAAATTAACAGTCTTGCGGCACAGTGTAGAAAATATGAAACGAGACGCGAAAAAATTATGCCTTACGGAACTACGGATATACCTGTTCCAGCGCCGACAAATTCTTCTAAAACTTCGCAGAACCATCGAAAATATGTAGATTCATTAGTTTTTAACGTCATGGCAACTACAAATGGCTTAACCAAACTTTGGTACCGAATCTCCAATGCTGAGCTATCAAAGAGAGCCCTCATTCGAGAGAAAAGTTTACTTGAGCAAGAAAATGCTGAGCTGGAGTTGAAACTAGCAGAGGAAAAAAAAGAAAATACATTCCCCGTGACTACTAAATGTGCATGTAAATTACAGTTGCCTGCCATTAAACCAGCGCCGATCCAACAGAAGCCAGTTGCTATTGAAGGAGCTTTGGAAGTTAAGAAATATACACTTAAATAGTATATTTATATTTCTGAGAACATAATTCTAGCGACGAGGACGGGGTAGGGAAAAAGTAGAAAAGGTGAGCCCACCACCGAGCGTATTCATTGGTGATCACTTTACACGTCAGAAAGAGATAGAAAGACAGAGAGAGATAAAGATAGGATAGAGCTTGCAAGACTTTGTCCTAGGGCTAACACGAGAGCCAGGAACTGGCCACTACAATACTGGGTAGGTAGATTATTATTTCACATGTAACGGAGTCTAAAACTAGATGAGTGATGCAAAAGATTGCAAAAAAATGAGAGAGTAGAAAGGAGAAAGCTGCAGTCAATAATGGACTATGAAAGGGCAAATGATGATGATAAAACATTTCTGACACGGGGATACGGATGTCATCTATACGCACGTTTTGTTTAGCTTATTACAATAAATAAGATTTATTATCCTAGGATACTTACAACTTAAAGTTTAAGTACAAAACTAAAAACAATTAAGTTTTTTCAATTATATTTTAATAAGTTCATGTTTTTTTTTCAAAAACTGTTAAAACAGATATTTATTTTATTATTTAGCTAACGTAGATAATTTAGCTAGAGTCTCTAAATGATAATAATTTGTATTTTTAATCTATCCTGTGTATTTTTATTCTGAATTATCCATCCCCTTGAATTGAAAATATATGTATGTTGCAGCCGGATTGTATAATTCGGCGTATTACATTACGGCTAGCAGTTTAGAAAAACAGGGCCGGTTTGTAAAGCGGCGGTTGAACGTTTGGCCAGATTTAATGCGGCTGATTAAAAAATAGCCGGAATGTATTCGAGGCCATACGTCATTCAAAACGGCTAGCCGTAATGTAATAAAGCGAAAGATTAACCGCCTCTTTGGCAATTTTTAGTTCCGATTCTTAACACTCATGGCGCTGCCTAACATAACAGCAACTATGGCGTTGACTGTCTAGCTATCTGGCTAAACGTTAAACCGCCGCTTTACAAACCGGCCCTGTTTTTCAAAACAGCTAGCCGTAATGTAATACGGCGAATTATACAATCCGGCTGCGCCATGTAGGTATACTAAGTGAGAAACGTCCTTTTTTGAAGTCGATGAAAAAGTATATTATATAGATGGTTACATTTAGCTCAACACCATCTAGTCCTAGCATTCCGAGAGCTGGCAGCCATATTTAGGTAGGTACCTTTTTAGGGTTCCGTACCCAATGGGTAAAAACGGGACTCTATTAACTTCGCTTTCCGTCCGTCTGTCTGTCACCAGTCACCAGGGTCCAGGCTGTATCTCAAGAACGGTGATAGCTAGACAGTTAATGCTAATATTGTACTTCAATCCAAGTGACGGTGAAGGAAAAAAGCGCGAGGAAACCAATATCAGTCGGTTGTAATTTGGATTCTTCGTGCTCCAATAACTGCGTGTCACTGCGCTGTTATGGGTAGGCATGCTGCTGACTATCAGGCACATGTCCTGCTCGTCTCGTCGCTCTATAAGATAAAAAAAATATTTTATTTCGTCTGACTTACAGTTATTTTACTATTAGCCCCTGAAAAAAAATACTATTGT
This sequence comes from Ectropis grisescens, assembly GCA_017562165.1. NCBI lineage: Eukaryota > Metazoa > Arthropoda > Insecta > Lepidoptera > Geometridae > Ectropis > Ectropis grisescens. The sequence goes on from CM029767.1 coordinate 31,242,895, forward strand.
CATTATATGCTAATATTACTTAATATACTTAATCTGTGTTCCAAATTTCAATCCGATCCATTTAGTGGTGTCTCTGCATGATTGAGCATCAGACATCCCAACATCAAAACTTTCGCATTTTAATAGTAATAGGATGCTTTGATTCACGGCCTGGAATACATAACTCACGAAACAGAAGTCTGAAAACCAAAGCTATTTGCGCTAAATAACTAGCGCCATCTCTGAGTAACTCTGTGTAGCTTTTTGAGAGATAAACGTTCCACGGTTTAAATTTTAGTAACAATTTTTTGAACCTACAATCTGTTACAAAGGTTCAACTTTGAAACGTTCGTTGCTGGCGGCGCTTTAGTCACTTATTCCAACTGGGCGGGAAATAAAAGTTGTAGAACTGTTAACTAAGAGCAAATGTAAATACTCTTTTACTTGGAAACATTTTGGTGACCTTTGAATTTGGATTGATTTGATTGGTGACAAGAACAAAATTAAAAATTTTGACTAACCCCCGACTACCTCGGATTTGTTATCTGTACAACATTCTTCTAGGCAAGCCCTTTAATTTGATACCCATATTAAGGGAGTTGTGAAAAAAGAAATGTATTTCGCCATTTTGTGGAAGCGGCCAACTTGGATTTGAAATTTGTCATAGTGCAATGTATTCTACTAGTCAAGCCCTTTCGTTTGATATCCATATTGAGGTAGTAGTGAAAAAAAGAAGATGATTCGCCATTTTGTGGTGGCGACCATCTTGGATTAGAATTTTTTTAGAGTGTGTTTAGTATTCTATTAGCCAAGCCCTTTCATTTGATACCCATATTGAGGTAGGTTGTGAAGAAATATTTTGTCCGCCATTTTGTGGAGGCGGCCATCTTGAATCGATATTAACCAAACATAGCTAAGAACATTCGCACGGATATTAAGCTTCGCTTAAAAACCGCATCGAAATCGGCCCAACCGTTTGAGCTCTACGGTGCCACAGACAGACACACACACAGACAGACAGACATCGACGTCAAAATTATAACACCCCTTTTTTGGTCGAGGGTTAAAAAGCAATAACAATTATTGCGTTGGGACCTTATAAAATAGGTACCTAGTAGATACCATCGATTTAAACTACTGGATGTGCCCTGAGCACCTTGAAATTGGTAATAAACTGCGTCTGTGAGTATACATAGTGTACGTGGCTTACACTTCACCAATCTACTTGACCCATAGAATCGCTAGCGGCGAGGTATGCTGTGGTTAGAACCACTTTATTTTGATTGTTGACAACGTATATTGATGGGTATAAAGTATAAACTTTTGAACTAGAACGGTAAGAGTGAGCTCACTTTTCCCAACGATAACATAATTTCCGGCGCCTGAAGTTTGGGAAAGCCTTTGGTTTGGGAACATCCATTGATTTATATCGATGATCGTGGTGTAACGATTTTATTCACTTTTCAATCTTCTTTCGATAACGGTAATTATAAAAAAAAAGTAATATCTCGTCTCATTCATATCATCAGCACACCCTAGTCCACTGCTGGACATAGGCTTCTACAAGGCTTCTACTAGGCTTGTACCTACCATGATACGCCACTCGGCTACAATCAAAACTAAATCGCCGATTAAACAGGTTCCAACTTGTCGAATTAGTCTGGAGAGAAAAATAACTTCAAACAATTTTCCAAATACAAAATTGTCTGTGGAATAACTTATTTTATTGATCACACAAATTTCCTCATTCACCTCTTCTAAAATAGCAATTACGATTCGATAAGACTAGCTTATTCATTTATTTATTTTATTGCGTTGTAGGATCTTCATGTTGCGAAATGCTACTCACTTTGTGAACTGTACTAAAGCACGGTGCGAACGATTTTTGAATAGTAGCAAGTATTTTAGCTACTAAATTACTCTCTACTAGACTAATTTACTAGCCTAATGCGAACAAGCCTTCAGAAGCCAAGCGAACAAGCCTACAGAAGTCCGTGAACATGAAAACTATTCGTATTTCGTAAATAGTTAGCGCCATCTCTGAGCAACTGTGTGTAACTTTTTGTCCGATAAAAGCTTCACGGTTTTTTTAGGTGAACAATTTTTAAAACCTACATGATGTTACAAAGCTTCAACTTTAAAACGTTCGTTAATGGTGGCGCTTTAGTCACTTATTCCAACTGAGCGGGAAATAAAAGTTGTAGAACTGTCAACTAAGAGCTAATGTAAATACTCGGAACAGTAAAGTTTGTAAAGTGTAACTTTCCTAACTTAAAACTACTAGTACTAATATAACACTAACTTAAAAGTTGGATAAAGCTGGAGGGAGAAAAAGACGCTGCCCGTGGTTTAGAAGGGAATGTTTTCAGATAGTAAGTACGCTAGCGTTCACGCATGTTACATGTTACATTCTATCTTCTATCATAGAATAAATAATGATGATGATTATATGCTGCGTCCTTGCGTCCTTCTGTGAATAGGTACATGTATAACCACTAAATTCCCTGTTTTGTTGTGTAGGTAGTACTTTCCTTGTTGGTGCCCGCAAGGAGTTTAACCATGTTTACCTATGTGTTAGTTTTTTTTTGTAAAATATAGTAACGAGACGAGCAAGACATATGCGCCTGATGGTAACTAACAAGCTCGCTTGTAATCTAAGATAACCTGTGCTTGTAACGGTCAAGTGTCACGCAGGAATTTTAACATGAAGAAGCCAAATCACTGCACCTCCCCCCCATGTACACTATGTATGATGATACAAGGTATGCTGTGGTTAGAACCACCTTATTGTGATTGTTGACAACAAATAGTTATAGGTAAAAAATGTCCGGCGTTCGCCGCTTCCTACAACCGACTAGAAATGAACGAGTGAGCTCAGTCTTCCCAACGATAATGAATGAATGAATGAAAACTCTTTATTGTTCACAACTTAAAATAACACAGGAAAACAGTAAAACTAGTGTAACAGCTGACGGCCTTTTCGCTGAAAGCGATTTCTTCCAGGCAACCTTGGGTTGGTGAAAAGGGTTGCGGTCTGTTTGGACTGAATGTTATTGTTGTACTAAAACCGTAATGAACAAATCTTAAAATGACCTTTACTCATACTGACTGAGTTTTCGAAATGGATAGGAAAATTAAAACGTGGTGCACAATAAAGACTATTACTACAAGATAAACGTACAGACGTACGTACGAGATAACAAGATTCCTGACCCCTGGATCCGCGCTTGATCACATTTGGTACATACATCTTTGGATTGAGATCGTTGCCTAGTATAGTATAGATCCATTATTATTCTACACCTAATCTAATTGTTCAATGGATCCCGACTGTTCAGTTGATACGTTCCTTTACAAACATTTATTTTTAACCCCCGACCAAAAAAAGGGGTGTTATAAGTTTGACGTCGATGTCTGTCTGTCTGTCTGTCTGTCAGTCTGTCTGTCTGTCTGTCTGTCTGTCTGTCTGTCTGTCTGTCTGTCTGTCTGTCTGTGTGTGTGTCTGTCTGTGGCACCGTAGAGCTCAAACGGATGAGCCGATTTCGATGCGGTTTTTTTATTTGAAGATTAATATCCGTGCGGATGTTCTTAGCTATGTTTGGTTAATATCGATTCAAAATGGTCGCCTCCACAAAATGGCGGACAAAATATTTCTTCACAACCTACCTCAATATGGGTATCAAATGAAAGGGCTTGACTAGTAGAATACTATACACTATAACAAATTTCAAATCCAAGATGGCCGTCACCACAAAATGGCTGATTACATTATTTTTTTCACTACTACCTCAATATGGGTATCAAACAAGAGGTCTTAACTAGTAGAATACTTTGCACTATGACAAATTTCAAATCCAAGATGGCCGCTACTACAAAATTGCGAAATACATTTCTTTTTCACAACTACCTCGATATGTGTATCAAATGAAAGGGCTTGACTAGCAGAATGTTGTAAAGATAACAAATCTGAGGTAGTCGGGGGTTAGTCAAAATTTTTAATTTTGTTCTTGTATATTCTGCAATAGTATTAATTCAATAACATATTATAGAATTCTAGACCACCACAAATCTAAGTGCTTAATCTCTAAGCCCTGTAATTTTCCTGGACACATTGCCTTTCAAACCGGTACACAGTAATGTTTGCACATTACTGCTTGGCGGTAGAATAACGGGCAAAGGTGTGGTCGTTCCCCAGACGGACTCTGCCAAGAGTCCTACCACCACAATTATACGAAGTTTTCTGCTACCTATACATCTATAAATGTGAGAATGGTTGTTACGCAACTTTAAATCGATACACATCCTAAACGGTCAGCCAAATCCAAAAACGTTGAAAGAAAACTAAAGTTTATTTATAAATATCTATTCAACGGTAACCCTCTTGACATAGTTTGTTGACTTTCGTTTTTTTTAATTTGGACCATATGGCGTCCGGTAGCCGCCATATTGAATTTACACGAATGTCATGTCTTTAGTGTCACTCGCGAGACTAAGAGGAATCGATTGCCGTGTGAATAATTAAAATCGGCTCAGGCGAAAATCTGTATAGTGCTTCAAAGAATCATACATACGTATATAGACTGATAAACACATTACCACTCCTTTGCGTTGCGCAGTCGGGTAAAAAGGCTTTGTCATAGACAATATAACATATAATCAAAATATACTACATTTCTCTTACATATGCAGATACTACATTTCTCTTCCATACGTTCCTGTCTTTAACAAAGTCGTCTAAATTATACGAGTAATATGCCTTGCTCAATAGGTAGCTTTTTATATCATTTCATTTCATTTATAAGATTGGTCCAGCCATTCTTGAGTTATAAATAGTGTTACTGTTACGAACACGACTTTCTTTAATATAATATAGAGGTAGAGGTAGATTAAGAAAACAGTCAACAAATAGACAAATCGTACCTAATACGGGTAAGCTATAGTAGTCGATAAATTTCAATTTCTTACTGAATTATTTGGTGTTCGGATATTGAGCCTGTAGGGGACGGGATCTCATTTTCAAAAATCTTTCCGAGGGCTTAGTTGACGCAACGCGTGACCAAAATGGGCCGATGTATATTCATATAAGCATTGCCATTCAGCGTAGTAATGCCACTAGCATGTTGTAGCCATTCGGACTGGCAGTGATCTTGATCATCATGATCATCTTTAGACCTTTATTGCTCTGTGGATAATTCAGATGTGCTTAGATTAAGTTACTTAGGTATGTGATTTACAACAGGTTTGGCAAACGTAGCGTAAGACGTTCTGAAACCCGATGGAGTGACGATGTACGTGTTGTTGAAGGCAGTGGTTGGAGAAGAAAAGTCGAGGGTAGGGCCAGGGGGCGTAAAATGGCAGAAGCATATTTCCAGCAGTGGAATAGGGTATGCTGATGATATGAATCGGACGAGATGTTTAATTTTTTCAATAATTACCGTTATCGAAAGACGATTGAAAAGTGATTAAAAACGTTACACCACGATCATCGATATAAATCAATAGATGTTCCCAATGGCCCTCCCAAACTTCAGGCGCCCGAAATTATGTTATCGTTGGGAAGACTGAGCTCACTCTTTCCGTTCTAATCGGTTATAGGAAGCGCTGAACGCCAGACGTTTGTACCTATCAATATTCGTTGTCAACAACTAAAATAAGTAGAACCGCGACATACCTCGCCGCTAGCGATTCTAGGGTCCAAGTAGATTGCTAGTTGTAAAACACTCACGCTACACACAGACACGCAGTTTGTTACCAATTTCAAGGTGCTCAGGGCACATCTGTTGATTTATATCGATGGAAACAACAGATTAAAAGCTTTGGTCGTTTATAAAAATACAAAATTTGACCGAATAAACTAAAAATAAACGTTTCAAATAATCCCGTGTAAGTAAATGAAGGTAAGAGCTTAATTAATTTAAATAAATCTCTTAACGAGATTCTGAGCATGGTTCTTTCTTTATGTTAATTATTCGCTGTGAGACTGAAATGTTCCATACTTTGATCATTTCTACGTTAAATAAAATTTAATACAAATATACATAACGTAACGTAATATTATAAACACGAAAGTTAGTAAGAATGTATGGACGAATGGATACAAATATGTTTGTTTCTCTTTCACGCAAAAACTACTAGATGAATTCTGATGAAATTTGAAACATAGATACATAATAGTGTGGAATACTACAGACGCTATTTTTATACCGAGAAAATGCGAGTGAAGCCGCGGTGCGCTGCTAGCAAAGAGTTTACATATCCTACGTATAGAGATGAACAAACGCTTTAGGTATACCGAAAGCACGGGTCTGATCGCTCTTGTCTTGTCGCTCTTGTGGAAGTGTCATACTTTTGTCGCGCCATATCACTATGTCGCAATAGCTAACATACACTTCATATGCTTACGATTGGTACAAAGGAACCGAGTGGAAAACCCTGATCTATTTACTTATTCTTTATCTAAGGCTGCTAGTAATTTGTAAAACGTAATTGTTTCATATTTTGGGTCAGTGGGGTCACTAGTATGTTTGCAACTTTGCACGTAAAGCAAAAAATGTACGTATTACCGACGCGTATAACATTCCTACCGCAAAAAGTAAGCACGTTGCATCGTGGGCCGCATCATCGCTTAACATCAAGCGTGATAACGGTCAAGTTTAAGGTGTAAGCTTATAATAGTTTAATAAAACTATCTGTTACACTTGGCTAGCACCGAATTCAAATGAATGAAATGAATGCGTAGCGCTCATAATAATAATAGATATTCATTTATTTTTCACTTTTGAGTGCCTTTTTGTGATTTTGAAGTAGTTTTAATTTAATTGCTTAAAAATAATTTAGTTATTCTATAGAAATAAAATTATTTGTTTTCGTTTTCTGCAAAGGATACAATGGGTTTGTGAAAATAAGAAAACGCTTCAATAATTGATAAGGGTATATCTTCAAACAACTTCTTTCTTCTTCGACAAAATTTTGGAGTTCTATGGGCTAATTTCCGAAACTAACTAACAAAATTGCGTGTTGTTTATTTTTTATACAGTTTAACTTTAACTCTAACTGGGACAAGCGATATTTTTCAAATAATTGCAATCTATGTATAAATTAAAAATATTTGAAGTCTGTTCTTCTGATTCATATGGCGCGTCCGCTTGCCATTTTCCGGAAGAAAGAAGTCGCTACCGCATTTTCCCTTTGATAAATCATTATGAATTATAATTATATCACAAAGAAATGAATTGCGCTTTTATAATAAAATATTTTATTAGTTTTACCTACCTTAGTTTGTTTATAAATAGGCAAATAAGAAGTGTCGGCATATAATACTGATCAATCTGGCATAAGCTGCGCTTGACCGTGCTGGGTCGGGTGATAATAATGAGAGCCTGACTTCCCCCATGGCCCATGGCGGGAAGCCAGTCGTGTAACGGATGCACCAGAAGGTGGACATGGGGCTGGCTGACTTGGATCTCGGAGTTATAAAGGTAAATATCTGATTCACCTGCGCTTGGATCACCAAGCGCAGATGAATCAGACATTTACGTTTGATCAAGATCATTGATAATTTTTGTCATAAATAAAAAATATTTGATGTGTGTGAATATGATATTTTCGTCAATAAAGAGCCAAATTACATAAAGTTTTTCATTTTTAATCCCCGACCAAAAAAAGGGGTGTTATAAGTTTGACGTCGATGTCTGTATGTCTGTCTGTCTGTCCGTCTGTTTATATCCGTGCGGATGTTCTTAGCTATGTTTGGTTTATGTCGATTCAAAATGGCCGCCTCCACAAAATGGCGGACAAAATATTTCTTCACAACATACCTCAATATGGGTATCAAACGAAAGGGCTCGACTAGTAAAATACTATACACTATAAAAAAAATCAAATTCAAGATGGCCGCCACCACAACATGGCGGATTATAGTATATTTTCACTACTACCTCAATATGGGTATCAAACGAAAGGGCTTGACTAGTAGAATACTTTGCACAATGACAAATTTCAAATCCAAGATGGCCGCAACCACAAAATGGCGAAATACTTTTTTCACAACTCCCTTAATATGGGTATCAAATGAAAGGGCTTGAGTAGTAGAACGTTATACAGATAATCCGAGATCCAAGGTAGTCGGGGGTTAATCAAAATTTTGGAGGCTCTGAAATCGATTGATAGACGTGCCAAAAGGATCATAAGGCAATGGCACCCTTGTGTGAAAAAAACTTCCAGTCTTCACCGTCGCAAAATTGCCAGCTTTTCGGTTTTTAATCGGATACATTTCGGAGAGTGTGCTACTGAACTGCATGATGAATCTGCTCGAGTGGATTTTGCCGATAGTTACAATCTTAGTGTCTTCATATCTGTGAAGAGTGAATCGATTTCTTCTACGTAAGCAGCCTCCATCGTAGACCACATGAGAAGACGGTCAAGAGTGAACTTGTAAAAGTAAAAAAAATGGAAATTATTTTTGTACCAACACATAAAACACTTTATATAAGATATAAATTATATCATATAACATTACACTTCGTATGTACCTACGCAATTTTAATATTGTGTCACTTTATACTACGTACCTAATGTAAGTACTTCAAAGTTTTTTATTTCGAAAGATATTTAAAAAATCTCAAGAAAACAGGAATTGAAATCAAACAAAACGCAACGGAATACCGTTATTTCCCAATTGCATTGGAGTTGGGTACCTACTTGGTACTTCGTAGTTTCATAGATAATCCTGGCACTGAGCCAATGTTATTCTACATTTTATGGTAAAGCACAGGGCAGAGGATTAACGGATAAAAGGGGAAAGGAATATTCTGTTATCTCTGTTCTATAAGTTAAGGATAGTAAGGCAGGACAGCCGGGGTACGAACGGACGAACGTGCCGTGAGAGTTCGGGGGGAGCAGTGCTGCCAGTTTAAAGAATCCTTTGCTAGATTTAGCATTTATGACCTTGATGTGGTCAAATAGAATAACACATTTCAGTATAGTAGATATGTTTCATCGTAACGTTCGACCTTTATTGTATGGTCGAATGGGCCACATATGGCATGGAAATTAAATTACATAATATTTCTGTTTCAGTAGATAAGATAGCGGTGGGATTTGCTAAAAATGCATTGATCAAGGAAATTGTTATTTGTTTCGACTGTTTTTAAAACCGCAGACGCAGAGATATATCGTAGACGCATCATCGTTTAACATCAGGCGAGATGGCGGTCAAGTGTAAACCTATAAAAGTTAAAAAAATAAAATATTATTTAATTTTCCTACCTGACATACAACAACATGGTTCATTTTGATAAATATGGGATCAAGACTGATATAAACTTTATAACTTTTTTTAGTGATTTGAACTTATTATTTCTACACTTTCTATTTTCACTGAGCTTAATATTGAAACAGATTTAGATTGAGATTTCACGTGTTGAGAAATACACATAGAAAACCTAAATTATATGCATAATTATTGTAAGTACTTACATACATATTTACAGCAGAAATTTAAGTCTGATCTGATTGATCCAAATTTAAATACCTGCGTTTCTTCGTAAAATTTCATTATACATAACAAAGAAATTACAACAACATTCCGCTTTCAATAATCAACATTTTCATGCAAAATGTATGATTAACTAAAGAATTGGTGTGTAAATAGTAAGTGACCCACATTTAAGTCGCCTTAAATTAGAAACACACTTCTGAGAATTCATCTAAATAGTAGGGTATCGGACTGGGTAAAAATACACCATTATAATTAGTCCGTCTGCTAGATCATGGAAAAATATGACACGTATTTTTTGCGTTTTTTTTTTCAAAATACTAAAAATCGACAGAGATATAGAACATAAAACTTTGAGAGTGACGAGTGACGCGACGACGTGAAACTTCGAAGCACTGTATTGTTGTACAAAGCTTATTTGGAATTTGGATGACGTTGTCAGGGGGGCGTAGGTGTCGAGGAATGGGGTATTGGCAATCCTTTGTAGCAAAATGGTGGCGTTAATTCCCATTTTGACCATAAGCCAAAACACCCTTGTAGCACTATATCTTCGTCATTTATTGTTTGTGTGTGTTTTTTTGAGGATTGTACCCTATTCCGCTGTTAATACATCGGATTTTTTCAAATTGTAAGGAAGTTTTAAACGTATAGTTTTTTGATTTCCTCAATATTTCCAGATAGTTTAGTGTAGCAAGTTACATTTCGCCTTACTAAACTACCTTATTCAGCGGCACGATTTTGTAACGCTAAGATACACTATTACAATGCTACGATTTGATGCGCTAACGTAATTCAGCGTTACTTTTTTTAACTGACATTAATCGGGGCAAGATAACTTAACCTTAATGAATAGTTTAGTGTGTGTTACTGGACTGATTACAAATAGTAATATAATAAAATATAGTTAATATCATACCAGTTGTATTATACAGTCTTATTAATAAATAATTACAATCAACTGTATTCTCGTCTCGTCTCGTCTCGTCACTCTAAACTTAAAAAAAAATATTTTGACAACATGGTTCCCAAAAAAAATTATTTAATATATTATTTTATTTAATAGAATATGATTAAATCGCTATTAGTGATAAATATTTTTGAAATACTAAATTCCGTATATCTTAACATATTTATAGGGATAAAATGAACACAGATTTATATTAATTTTAGAAATGTTTAATGAGCAATCAGATATTTCGGTTACTGCATCCTAACTTGTAGCAGATAACACACAACATACCCTTTGTAAAAAAATATGCTAGCTGTTTTAAGCGGATGTAGCGTGTTTTAGTTTTGCGCGTGCGGCAACACAGTCTTAGCACGACGAGCGCCGAACCGCCGAACCGCCGATGCGATAGTCAAACGCGTGCCGCAGCGGTGTCGTGTCGTGTGTTTGTGTCTTTAGTTCCGAACCAACATCGCATGCAGCACGATGGATGTGTTGCCAAGCGGCAATTTATTCCGTGAGCTGGAGCATGTCACCGACACCGGCTACTTTGAACTGAAGCTGACCCTAGAAGACTGCTGGCAACAGGTAAGGAGTTTGCTTGCGACTTTACCACAGCGAACTTGCTGGCGCAATTATTGTTGAAAAATTTTTTTGGGAAACTCGCGGGTCGTCTGGTTTCTCAGCCGCGCTTGCGTGACCGCACCAGGCGGTCGATTTTCGAAACGGCATTTTGGAGAATCCCGAAACCACTAACGTCTCAGGCTGATGCGTTTTGTAAATCATCAAGATAGTTTACGATAGCTTACGCCACTACTAAAAATACCCACGGTTATAGAGGCTCCGTCCTGATCCGCTGTTTGGAGCATGTTTGTTGTGCTCTTCATAATGCAGTCGTGTATTGTAATATTTAATAAATAGGACCAGCAATAAACTTGAAATAACTTTCTGGCGGTGACCTCATTCTGTTAGGTCAACGTTACGTTTTCATTTACTGCTCTAATGATACCTACAAACTACCTAATCTACGAATTTGAATTCAACGTGAATTGGCCGCAGGTACGATTACTCTTCTGTACTCCTATCTCGGTTGTTCTCTGTTGACTTATCAATTATCTATCATTTTTCCTTGGCACAAACTGATTGCCGGTACGTTTAGTTCAATTGTTTGTAAATAAAACAGTATACGTAACTATACAGTATAGAATACCAATATGGTAATTTTATTTTTATTTTCGCTTTTATTATATCATCAAGATTATGCACGTCAATATTTCTAATGTTAGCTGTAACTCAATCCAACTTAAGTGCTATACCTATAGCTTAACCTATATCTATAGCATTACCTAAATAAAATACTGTTTTTTATAATGGACTTTTTCATACAAAGCAGGTCCAATAAGTATACAGGAAAATACACAATTTCTGTGTAATTTACTGGTTGTCCTCATCCCTTCCTCATTGATTTTATTATAGTACGTACCTACCTGTAATTAAGCCAATACAATTCGTATACATACGGTCGCCTGATAAAAGATTTAATTTGGGTTCATGTACACAATAAATGGGTACACTTATTGTGTTTTATGTGATTTTTTCCAATTTGGTTGAGAACTCTTGAACGTACTTAATTAGGTATATTGGTTGCCAGTTCTTGCTTTACTTTTCTCTGTATTTGTTGTTTTTATTTAAGTTTGATTAAAACAATATGTACACAATATAAATGGGTATATTTATTGTGTTATTTATGTGTTTTTTTTTCAAATTTCGTGAGAACTCTTGAACGTACTTCTTATTAAGGTAGGTATAGGTTTCCATTCCTTTTTTTACTTTTCTTTGTTTGTTGCTTTTAGGTAAGTTTAATTTAAAACTAATTAAAAAAATGCGAGTCGACGTGAATTATTTCACAATGCATCAACCATATTTATTATTTATACCTATATAAATGTAAATAGGTATTTGTCGACATCTACCTATACATTAGAGTGTAGTTGTAGTGACGTATTTTGAACCATTCGTCTTAGTATTTTTCAGTTTTGTTTAACTTTATAACAGTGAAGAAAACTCTAATAGAAAACCGATACATATGTGGCAAGAACGATATATTTGGAATCCTGTCTCGTCCTCCAACTCAAGGACTTCGTCAGCTTAGTGGATTATGTCCTTGACTCTTTTTGTGAGAAAAGGCTCAGAGTCCGAGCTTTGACACGATAATATGACTTTATACTCTTTATACTAATGTACCATGATATATACTTTGAAATAGACTTTATACTCTTTATACTACTGTACCATGATATATACTTTGATATAGACTTTATACTCTTCATACTACTGTACCATGGAATAGATAATATTAAAACTGTACTTATGTTTATCTTCTGGACAAGCGTTTTACGTAAGATGATAGCTATGAAAACAGTAGCTATTGTCTAGAAATTATTACGGGAATTCCAAATTAAAAATATGTGAGACAGACATACTTCTTATACATATGAACCTATGTACTTGTTTTTTTTAGTTGTATGGCAGTTATTTTAGTTTTTTAGATAGGGAGAGGAAGGAAGTGAGGAGGAAAAGACAGAGTTTATTTAATACTAGTACAGAGTACACCCACCACTTTTTATTCAACCATTACTTAATCTACACATACTGATTTGCAATTTCATTTTTAACTTATGTATGTATACTATATTTCTATATAATATGTTCATAATTATTTCAATTGATTTATTTGGGTTCGTGCGATTTATTTTTCATTATGCAATTGTTAATTTATGTTTATATTGTTATTATTATAACGTCATACAAAATAATACAGTTGGAGCTGTCATGACGCCATAATAATCTAAATTTAAAATTCGGCTGTCCCTGTTTGTTACAGTCAAAGCGAAAAATACAGGAATAGGTATCTAAATTTTTGATTCAGAATTGGAAATATTATACTTATTATATTCATAATAGGTATTTATAAACATATTTATGTTTAGGGATCGGTACGTACAATTGATATTGTAATTAGTATGCATATAATATGTTCGGTATCGATTGCATATACATATTTATCTATGAGTTTGACCTGCAATTCCTTCGGAATTGTATGTGGTAATTAATATTTAGTTCAAACGTCGCATTGTATATGAAACCATGTGTGTAGTCTGGCATCGTTCTTCTCATTATTATATCCCATCTCTAGTTAATAACCACTAGATGTCTACATCCTACAATACTAAACCTAACATGACCTATAATTGAATTGCGTCCATCCGATTTTGACTGTGCCATCGAAAAAAAAACAACAGTTCCGCATCATCCTGTTTTCAACTTCATTCTTGCAGGTGAAAAAGTCATGCCCAAAACCACAGCTATCAAAGCTACTGCACAAATTAGGCTGATAATGTGGGGAAAGATCCTGTTCCACCTAACACCCCACAGGAAGAGTTTCCTCCAGGCCATGATTTCCACTGGCCTATCTGGAAATCTTTAAATAGACTTCGAACACAAGTGTGCCGTTGCAGACATAGGTAGTATGATTAATATGTTGAGCGGTGCGACTGTGGCGTAAACTTTCAGGTTATGGATCACTGTCTCGTATGTCCACTGTTCCGTAACACAACCACTGTGGCATCTTAGTTCGTGTAACACCTTCGCACTGAGCAACCTGTTTGAAGCAAATCACGCTACTAAGCAAAATTTCTGCTGGTAAAGAATTGGTTCCAAAAGTGTAGACTTTGAAAATAGGTAATTAAAGAAAAAAAACAACATAAACCATTTCAAATATCTGAAAAATGAATAGCTGTGATGAAAATATGAAAATAAACAAAACATCTTAAACACATCTGGTTGGCAAGCGTAGTGCGGTAATGATTTGGACTCTTCATGTTCCAATCGCCGCGTGATTCTTTATGTTGTTATGTGCGGTACATTTAAGGCTCGTCCCTCCACTTAACACTCTAAAAAAAGATGTTGAACCGGTATATGACGATGGTATAACCGAAAATAATTTAATAGTACGAGTAATCTATATTTCATAGTACCTATTCATGCAATTCAGATAAAGCTTAATTTGTCCCGAAAGAATATTCGGATAAACAAATAATTGAAATCGTCTGCCCGGAAATTCGTCCACTAGGGTTGAGACAAGCGCTGTTTATTCTATTATTCCCTAAGGAACTTTGTAGTCTTTCGGAATAAAAATGACTGCAATCTATACTTATAATAAAACTGTAACGGGTCGAATTCTGTACATTGAAGATATTTTGAAAATTTTTTTTTTGGAGCACTCCATAGTCGATACTGATGGCGAATCTGCATTTTTTTTCTTTCATGTCTGTCTGTCTGTCTGTCTGTCTGTCTGTCTTTCTGTATAGGGATCACGCATCACGCCGAAACTACTGATTCGATTCAGCTGAAACTTGGCATGATTTTAGTTTAAACTAAGGAGATTGCTGTAGGCTACTTTTGATCCCCAAATTCTGATCGGTTTTCTTGCGGGAGGGGGTGAAAGTCAGAATGTGTATTTGGTTGTAACTCATGTTTGCGTTGTTTAATTTCATTAATTCTTTTTTTGTTAGAAAGAACACATTTTTTATATTGTCCCATCGAAATTTGAACATTATCGGTTAGGTGGTTCGGAAATTACACAAACATTAAATAATAACGACACGCACGGCGCGTTCGGTACATACTAACTTCTAAGTATTCTGTGTATCACAGACGATCCACAGAATATCTAGATTCTAGATTCAAGAAGTGCCCACGTGATCGCGTCGCATCGTCTTGAATGACAAAATAATTGTCAAAAATATATTTTTGTGTGGAAAAAGGAGGAGGATTAATATCCTCCTTCAAACAAGGAGGATGTTCTCAATCGGGTTGCATGTTTTTTATTTGGTTTTATTTTACACGATAACTCCGGTAATTGTAAGTTGATTTTGATAATTATTTTTTTGTTTGGTAGAAAATACTTCAGAGGTGATCTTATATATCGAAAACAGGGAGGTAGTTTTTCAAATATCAACAAAAAACAAATATCAGCTTAGATTTATCTGTATTTAGTTAGTCGAACGACAGAATTAAATTACCTGTCATAGAAGTAAATTTTGTTCTTTTGGAGAAAACATATCAGCATAATAAGTAGCAGCATAAACAACCCATTAAATGTTCCCACTGCTGGACGTCGGGGCCTTCTCTCGCAAGGAGAGAGACAAGGCTATAATCCACCACGCTGACCCAGTGTCGGTTGGTGGATAACATATGACTTAGAACTTAGATTCTAGGTACATTTCGGTTTCCTCACGATATTTTCCTTCACCGTTTAATTACCGGCATTACGAACATGACTCAGAAAAGATAGTGGTGCGCGTGGTTTTGAACCCTGGGTCTCCGGATCGACAGTCTGCGTTCTCCCGACTAAGTCAGCTGTAGCTTACTAGACCAGCCGTAACTTAACGTATTATTTCAATCCAAATACTGCTTAAAATTTAAAGGTAGTGTTCAACAAGCTTCGGTAACCGAAGCAGACCGTTGTTAGGGTTCCGTACCTGACTTCGCTGTCCGTCCATCCTTCCGTCTGTCACCAGACTGTATCTCAAGAACGGTGATAGCTAGACAGTTAAAATTTTCACAGACGATGTATTTCTATTGCCGCTTTAACAAAAATACTAAAACTAAAATAAATATTTAAGAGGGCTTATTTCCATACAACAAACTTGACTTTTTACCGTTTCTTGCTCGATACTAATAACGTACCTGTCACAGGTTGACGCTTTCACTATTCACATAATATTAAGTTTTATGTTCTCTTTTAAATGTAAGTAATTAAAATAAAATAAATTTTTAAGGCTCCCATACAATAAAATCATTTTATTTGCTAATGGTTCAGAACCCTTCGCGCGCGAGTCCCACCGGAATTTGACCGGTTTTATTTTTCAAAATTTTGTAATATCCTATCCTTTTCTAATAATATATAAATATGTCAATATTTAAATTTTTGCTGCTCAATTACGTTGGAATGGCTGAATGTATCGAGTTAAAATTTGGAACATATTCTTGGCTTAGCTTAAGTAACACATAGGGACATATAGATAAGTAACTATACATAGGCAATGTTTGGCCTATGTGTTCTTCCAGACTATAATCTAATTGTATTTCAAATTTCAGCCCGATCACTTGATACGTTCCGCCATGATTAAGTAACAAACATCCAAACATTGACATTCATAATATTTACAGTTACAGGACAACGTTGGAACGGCTGAACATATTTGGAAGGAATTCGAAACACACGTAGTTTGTAATCAGAAATAGCAAATCGGTTACTTATAGGTTACTGTAACGTCGGAAAGACTAAGCAAATTTGGTAGAAAATTGAAACAGAGATAACTTATAGTCTGAAATACCACATTTATGTATTATCTATCAACCTGAAAAGAAGCATGGGCCCTAAGGAAACAAATGTTAACTATCACGTCAAAACGGCACAACGAATTGGGTTGGCATAACACAGATAGTTTAGAGTCTAAAATTTCACATGGGGTCTCTAAGTCTATATTTTCGTTTAACTCCATATTAATCTATAATAAGTATATATTTTCGTAAGGAACTTGATGTGATGGTAAGGTAAAAGCCAAAATGAAAAATATATGCACCCGTTTTGGCGTAGATAATACAGGTGATTTGCGTTCGCAATCAAAATAACAAGCAACATTATATTCTCATTAGATGGCGCTAATGCCAGTTTAAATCTAAAAGCACTAAAGGCCATTTAAATCAACGTTTTGATATTGTGGTATGTATTTTTTCTTTCATCACTAGGTGGCGTTACTGGTATTCTAAATTGTACTAATAAGTTTTTGCTGCTAAAATGATTTTGATGCCGAATTGGAATTCTTTCGTTCTTGGTTTTTTTTTCTGTGTTACTATTAAATTCATACATTAACATTTCACTAAGACTTGGCTTAGATTTACGGGTTCAACTTGCTTGAGTACCTATCATTAAAACTCAAAATTTTAATAATTTTGATTCCACACAGGCTTCGTTCAAAATTTTAAGCGGGCGAAGTCGCGGGTAACAGCTAGAAAACAGCTTGCGGATAAAAAGAGAAAAGTAGGTAATCAGATCATGCACATCAGCTTCAGACTTTTCGTAACGTATCCTATAAAAATCCTACAAACTTAACACTTGCGGCTATGTTTGATACTACGAAAACTTAATAAGTATGTTTGATTTTGTTTAAAAAAAGAAAAATAAAGATGATAAAATTAAATATTTTTTGTGTGGAAAACAAATTCACTCGGTTTTCAATGATTACATTTTGCAAATATTTTGACGTACGATACTTCCAACTAATTTACACTATAAGTCAGTAACATCTGCTTACGCGAACGAAGTAGCGGGTTCAGCTAGTTCCAGAATATAATCTATCTCAGTTATTTTCCTCATATAAATAAACCACGCGTAAACCCCTACAACCCTACATACATACCACTTACGATTTCTTCGTAGGGTCTTGCAGAAAACATACTGAATCTAAATAGATACTCGTACTTTGGAATTAGCAAAATTTTATACGATCAATGATATTTAAACCGATAGTTTTGTATATTAGATCGACTCAAGAATAGCGCATAATGTATCAATCTTCTTAATAAAAAAGTGATGTTGGTTTGTGTACGCTTCAAAAACTCAAAAAGTTCTGCACCGATCGAGCTGAAAATTTAGGATGAAATATAATCCGCATTAAGGATTGTTTTTATCTAATTTTTGCATCACAATGTGCCACAGCGAAGCGGGGCAGGGTACAGCTAGTGTATAATAATAATACATACTATATAGTAGTGGTAGGACTCTGCAGAGTCAGGGAAGTACAGTGACCTTCGGCCTTAGTGACCCAGCGGCAGTACTATGATCTTTGCCAGTTATTCTACCGCCAAGCAGTAATGTGCAAATACCTCTGTTTTCCGGATTGAAGGCCAATGTTTCCAGTGAAATCGCAGGGCATAGAGATAAAACATCTTATTTATATCTCTGGGTGCCGAGTGCAGTGGAGTGCTAGGTTATGATTTGGGCTCCTCATGTTCCAACAGCTACGTCTCATTGTGCTGTTATGGGCCGGCCGGCATGTCGCTTACTACTAGGCACATGACCTGCTCGTCTCGTCACTATTCAAATTCAATAAAAAATATTTTGCGTCCAAATCAAAACTCCTTAGTGGTGAGCTGGTGAGAATGTCTCACAAATTTCCTACACTGAAGTCCGAGTGTATTTCCCCCAATAATACCAAAGTAACGTTTGTTTCTGTCGACACCTACCTCATTATTTTCCCTTCTCGCTGTCTGTCATCGCTAACAGGACGACTATTCCAAACTATGGTTATTTTAGTACTGATTGTTTGCTTATCGCACTCAAAACACTCGAACGCTTCAGCGGTCGATGTCAGAAACAACGAAGAAATAGGGTCATAGTTACCTGGCGTACACCGTAACAACTTATCTATAGTTCTATAGTTCATACGCATTAGCAGCCCACTTTATGATTTCACTGCTGGGATTGGTATTTCCTCATAATTAGAGGCTCAAGGCCGTAATTCACCACGTCAACCAAGTTTCGGTTGAAAAATGACGCATGTCTTTGATAGATAGATCTTGCGTTGGTTTTCAAACGATTTCATCCGTTCACCGTTTAAACTAATGGGGATGTCAAACATGTGAACTTAGAAAAGTATCTCATACTAGCGACCGGCCCGACTTCCCCCGTGGTACACATTATAAAAATAGCCGAAATCACCCAAGGATGACGGATATAAAAAAATATGAAATCGGTCCAGCAGTTCCTGAGATTAGCGCGTTCATACAAAACCTCTTCAGCTTTATAATATTAGGATAGATTAATGGAATCTGTTGTTTTGTGTTGCGAACGTCGGTAGCACTTTCCGATGGTCACAAAAGATCGTGACGCAGTCGTGATGCGAGCTTTGGGCTAGGCATCAGTGAACCCCGAATTAAAAAAATCATTATTACACATAAATAATTTGGAGACAAGGAGAGATGTAGTTTTAGTCTTCCTGCATGCCAAATATAAATAATTAACGAAGTAAGCATAAAATAAATAAACAATTTTCGTACAAAAAATTAAACCGACTTCAAAACCACAAATAGGCACTCAAAAGCGAAAAATAAACTAAAATCATTGTTATAAGCGCTACTCACTCATCTATTTGAAGTCGGTGCCAGCTAAATCTAACAGGTATAGGATAGATACTACTTACCTGTGCCTACATAGCATCAATCTACTAACTTTTTGACCTGACTGGCACCGACTTCAAATAGATGAGTGAGTAGCGCTTATAACAATGATTTTAGTTTATTTTTCGCTTTTGAGTGCCCATTTTTGGTTTTGAAGTTGGTTTAATTTTTTGTACGAAAATTGTTTATTTTACTCTTTTTAGTGTACAAGAACAAAATTAAAAATTTTGATTAAACCCCGACTACCTTGGATTTGTTATCTGTACAACATTCTACTAGTCAAGCCTTTTCATTTGATACCCATATAAAGGGAGTTGTGAAAAAACAAATGTATTTCGGCATTTTGTGGAAGCGGCCATCTTGGATTTGAATTTTTTCATAGTGAAAAGTATTCTACTAGTCAAGCTCTTTCGTTTGATACCCAAATTGAGGTAGTAATGAAAAATATAATATAATTCGCCATTTTGTCGTGGTGGCCATTTTGGATTTGAAATTTGTTATAGTACATAGTACTCTACTAGTCAAGCCCTTTCATTTGATACCCAAATTGAGGTAGGTTGTGAAAATATTTTGTCCGCCATTTTGTGGAGGCGGCCATCTTGAATCGACATTAACCAGACATAGCTAAGAACATCTGCTATGGTATTAACCTTGAAATAAAAGAAACCGCATCGAAATCGGCCCATCTGTTTGAGTTCTACTACGGTGCCACAGCAGATAGACAGACACACAGACAGACATCGACGTCACTTATAACACCCCTTTTTTGGTCGGGGTTAAAACAAGTTTTATTAAAGCATTTACACAATTTTGTATTGACAGGGTCGAGATTCATAACTTTTGTGAAATCTACAACGTCATCCAGATACGCAATTTTTCAGTTTGTGGTTCATATTTCAAAAACTACTTGACCGATTTCAAAAAGATTTATATGGGACCATTCGGGAAGCATACCCATCCGAACACAAAAAGAAATTTTAAAATCGGTTCAGAGGTTCACGAGAAATCAGGTAACATACATAAAAAAAATAAAAAAATAAACATAGGGGTCGAATTGATAACCTCCTCCTTTTTTTGGAAGTCGGTTAAAAAGAACGGACCACAGATTCCGTGGAGATTATATTAAAGGTACACTCATAAAAAGTAGTCTTGTTTGCAGAGAAATTTCGACGTACGAAGGGTTCCGTTCAATTGTCTATTAAAACGGAATAAAAATCATGACTGTTCAGTAGTATGGGCCAACTACATAAACCTGATAGCGGGACCAGAAGTAATCTACGAGGGGTGATCCAAAAGTAATGATAATCAATAATAAACACAATGAATAAAATCAAAAACTAAATTTATTTCTCAACATAGTCTCCTAGCAAGTCTATACATTTAGTCCATCTCTTTTCTAAACCTAAAATTCCCTTAGAAAAAAATCTTTATCTTGACTCTCAAAAAAGTCCTCAACCGCGGCCATCACGTCGCTATCATCGTCAAATTTCTTGCCCCGGAGGTGTTCCTTGAGTCGTGGAAAGAGATAGAAGTCACTGGGGGCTAGATCTGGTGAATAGGGGGGGTGTTCCACCAGCTCAAAGCCCGCTTCCTGAATGGCAGCCATGGCAATTGCAGCTTTGTGAACCGGTGCGTTGTCTTGATGGAACAGCACTCCAGCCCGCAGTTTGCCTCGCCTTTTCTCCTTAATAGCCTCCCGCAATCTTCTTATTTGTTCTGCATAGTAGGAGCCTGTAATAGTGGCCCCCTTTTCCAAGTAGTCCACCATGATTATTCCTTCAGCGTCCCAAAAAACAGACGCCATAACCTTCCCTGCTGAGCTTGACACTTTGAATTTCTTCGGCGTCGGTTCATCGGATCGTTTCCATGTCATCGATTGTTGTTTTGTTTCAGGATCAAAATGGTGGATCCAGGTTTCGTCCATGGTCACAAAACGTGACAAAAATTATCCTTGTCTGCCTGGAACTTTTCGAGATTTGCTCTTGACATGTCCACTCGTTTCTTCTTTTGCTCGTCGTTTAACATTTTCGGTACCCAACGCGCGGAGACCTTTCTCATATGCAATTCGTTCACAAGGGTTCTTTGAATGCTGCCATATGAGATCCCTGTGACCTCAGCTACATGCCTGATAGTCACTCTTCGATCTTCCAATACAACTTCTTCAACTTTTTCACATTTTCTCCAGTGAGGGACGTCGATGGGCGCCCTTCGCGGTGTTCGTCTTCCGTCGATGTTCTTCCCAGCTTAAACTCCTTAGCCCAGCGTGCAACTGTGGAATATGGAGGAGAACAGTCCCCTAATGTTTTCACCAAGTCGCTGTGTATGTCTTTGGTAGACATTTTTTCAAGCAGAGGTATTTAATGACAGCTCTGATTTCGTGTTTTCCATTTTCATGTTCACTCCTTGACAGTCCGAATTCAAATGAATGTAGCTCCGGGAATCGTGGCCTATTTATATGATTTTTTTCCTGAACTAGTGGGTAATTGAGCAAGTGACTGTAATTTTTTTGTATTTTTGTGTGCACTAGAAATAACTGATTATCATTACTTTTGGATCACCCCTCGTATGTAAATTTCAACTATCACTGTGTACACGATACAGTCAGTATAACGTAAGCAGACTTATTGCAATTATTGATGCCCCTCCCCCCCCCTTGTCAAAAGTAAGCAAAACTATTACCCTCCCTCCCATGCTTACGGAAACATTGGTAATTATTTCCCTGAAAATGCGACCGGTTTTCAAGCCTTGATAAGGTGCGGATTGACATCTGTGTAAAAAAAAAAATACTTGCTGACGTACTCACCACATAGACCCCCACCCCGTGTTATCAAAAATAAGAAAACACATACTCCCCTCCCCGCCCCCATATAGTGCTGACGTAATACTTGAACGACCCTGAGTAGCGACAGACGGACAGACAGACCGACTGTGGAGTGTCAGTAATAGCCCCGTTTTACCATTTGTGTACGGAACGCTAAAACAATTTTTCTTCAATTTCCTGCCATCCTCGGCAACCAGTAGCCGCCGTAACCCCTTCAAGTTGCGTAAGTTAAAACTTTGTGATTGAATTACAATGGATGAAATACGTAACAACAAACTTTGTGATGTAATTACGAAGTTTGCTGTCATTTCGTCCAATGTTTATCTAGCAAAGAAGTTCCACACAAAACGGAAAATGTATAGTATTATACGTACTATTTGGTCGAAATTTTACCATAAAACAATTAATCTATTGTAAAACAAATTGACCACTGAATTAAACAATAAACAAAAGAGTACTTAACTATTTATGCGTGTGTGTCAAACACATGTACATATGTGTTGTAACGTTATATATTGGCTTTATACAATATGTAAGCGTACATTTCCTGCTTATTCATCTCAAAATCACCACTTATTCATAGGAGACTATGTGGATATCTAGGTACTTACATACTGAATTTTCATACAACTAATATCTGTTCAATCGTGTCCTCACGATAGAGAATATTTTTCTTGTTATATTACTATTCTTCATGTGTTTATTTCTATTTAAAACTGTAACAAGAACAAAATTAAAAATTTTGATTAACCCCCGACTACCTTAGATTTGTTATCTGTACAACATTCTACTAGTCAAGCCCTTTCATTTGATACCCATATTAAGGGAATTGTGAAAAAGGAAATGTAATTCGCCATTTTGTGGTAGCGGCCATCTTGGATTTGAAATTTGTCATAGTGCAAAGTATTCTACTAATCAAGCCCTTTCATTTGATACCCATATTGAGGTAGTAGTGAAAATATTATATAATTCGCCATTTTGTGGTGGCGGCCATCTTGAATTTGAAATTTGTTATAGCGTTTAGTACTCTGCTAGTCAAGCCCTTTCATTTGATACCCATATTGAGGTAGGTTGTGAAGAAATATTTTGTCCGCCATTTTGTGGAGGCGGCCATTTTGAATCGATATTAACCAAACATAGCTAAGAACACCCGCACGGATATTAACTTTCAAATAAAAAAAACCGCATCGAAATCGGCCCATCCGTTTGAGCTCTACGGTGCCACAGACAGACACACACACAGACAGACAGACAGACAGACAGACCGACAGACAGACAGACAGACAGACATCGACGTCAAACTTATAACACCCCTTTTTTTTGTCGGGGGTTAAAAACTCAGTTTTTCTTTGTTTACTTTATGTCATTATATTTCGTAAGTCCCTGTTCTCTATACCTATCCCTATAGGACCTTTTATGTTCACTATGGTGACAGTGTCTGTAATGTTTTTTTATTGATTTAATGTATTTTTATGCATATTAAAAAAAAACATTATACAGTCCTCTATATTAACCAATAGCGGATCACGTACAAATCCAACGGTGAAATAATTTTGGAAATGCGTTACTAGTTCCTGAGATAAGCGCGTTCAAAAAGAAATTCTTCAGCTTAATAACATTAGCATAGAAAATGTGCGAAATTTCATAATACTCCGTGCGCGCGATTTTCGTAAAAAGGGTTACAAAGTTTTTTGCTCACGTGTTAATATTATATATTTATTTGGTAGTACGTCTGATCTGCTAGTCAAAGGGTTTGATTCCCACCCAGAACAAATATTTGTGTGATGAATACTAATAGGCATTTATTGTCTGGGTGATTCTATCCATGACACCCAAATGATTCATAGACCACACACCTGTCATCCAGTACCACACCTTTGCCAGTTATCCTACCGCCAAGGGGTAATGTACAGGCATTACTGTGTTTCGGTTTGAAGGGCAATGTTTCCAGAGAAATTACAGGGCTCAGAGATATAACACATTAGATTTCTAGGTGTCGAGCGCAGTGCAGTGCTAGGTAATGATTTGTACTCTTCATATTCCTGTAGCTGCGTGTCACTGTGCTGTTATGTGGCAGGCATGTTGCTTACCATCAGACACAGGTCCTGCTCGTTTCGTCACTTTTTATTTAAAAAAAAATATACCGATGTATTAATTTTTTCATACAATCAAGAATATAAAAGTTATAATATTAATTCAATCAAGATGATTCAAGATATAATTTTCGCTTCTTTCTATTATTATCTAATATAACGATAACAAGAATACTTTGTTACTTTGTTATAAGAAAAGGAATACCTTTTCTTTACTTTTATTTTTATTTATTTTTGGGTACTTACAAATAATACAAAATGTAATTTATATTGCAAATTAATTTCTCGTTACCTACGAATGAATTCACTTCTATAAAAATTTGCTGACCCGGAAAATGTAATAATGCAATATAAATTAATATCACAGAAATGGATAATGAAAATTTGAATTGTTAAAACTTTGTACCGTTATTAATTCAAATAATATCGGTACGATTATTGCCATATTGGTTTTGTACAAAAATATTAAACCGCGGGAATATTTGTGGAGAATGACTCCAGTAACGTGATAAATATTTTATCACGTATTCTCAACAGTACAAAATAATCATAGACAATATATTTTTATTTATTTTATTTAGCATCTCCTCAGACATCGGGTTCCGTGACCTTTGTCATTTGTTTTCTTTTTTTACATGAATCTTGGATTAGGAGAAGAAAAAGAAATAGGGGGGAATAGGGAACATTTTCATTCTAATTCTAGACCTATTTTAATTTCAAAAACGCCTCCTCCTGGTTCTTCGTCTCCACCACGACTGTATTTCTGTCTTTGATGGCCATCTGCAAATTGAACTCTCGGATGGTCTTCGGTGTTGCAGCCAACGCTCGCCGAACGAACCGACCGATGGCGTCGTCGGTGTCGTCAGCGTAGTACGTGAAGTCCCTTGTGTGCCGTGAGATTGCGACGACCGCTTGGGGGCACTCTCACGTGCAGCTTCCATGTTAGCCTTAGTTTTGATTGCGATTACTGACTCGTATGACTACATAATAAGATACTTAGTACAAACTTCTAATAGTAAAAAAAATCGGTCTTGCCGTTTCGGAGGAGTACGCACAAACTTACATAATTATATTAGACTAGCAGCGGCCTTTTTCTGTATTTTTTTCGTTACAAAAAGTACACTATTAGCATACCAGGATATGATCTACATGTATTCATACTTTCAACCTAATCCGTACAGCCCTTTCGAAGCGATTTTAGCAACAAACTTATGGATAAATTTGTGCGTACTAATCTTCAACTGTAAAAATTTTTAGGATTAAAAAAAGATGAATTTATTAGACTGATGGTCCAAGGTTCCGGAGCATATGACTCCGGAGCAAGATGAGCAGACTAATATAATAATAATTTTAACAAAAAAGAACCGACTTTCAACGTTTTAAAAAAGTTTTCCTCGATATCTCTAGGATGTCATCATGAGATCCTGGTTTCCTTATCATGGTACCACCCTTGGAATATCTTCTTTACAACAAAAAAATATTCATCAAAATCGGTTTATAAACGACGAAGTTATCCGCGAACACACATAAAAAAAAACACATACGGTCGAATTGAGAAACCTCCTTTTTTGAAGTCGGTTAAAAATAGCCTTAAACTTCTATGACAGATTTGTTCTTAAGGGAGAAACCGAACAAAATGGAGAAGCTTATGAGACCGGAGATGTCTTCTCTTTCTTATCTTGATCCAACAAGTGGGGGGAGAGCGTGAAATTCTTGGAAGTCTTAATGAGGACGGCATAATTTCTCCTCTTACTTCACACTCGTAATGGATGTTACGAAACTCACAGAGAAGCCTGCTCTAATGAAACAGATGCCTACAAACCATTATTGAAGTTGAAATTCTTTGGATGCATTACTTAGTGAAAAGTTAAGAGAATATTTTTTTACGATGCGTCCGCACATCGTCATCAAAAACCGACAACCTGGTGTTAGTCAACATTTTACATTGTAACTAATTTCAAGTTAACATTTTGCATTGAAGATATTATCTACTCGTATGTATATCTGTGGTTGATGATGATTCTTGATGGTTGATAATGAGGATGATGATGGTTGATGATGAGCATGATGATGGTTAATATGATTCTTAACACGAGGAATAAAGTGGAGAAGTATTAACTTCTGGCTTACGGATATAATTTAGTACACACACACATTTTTTTGGTGTAGCTTCTGCGCTTTGAAATACATTTGCAGTTTACGCAAATATCCTAGCATTTATAAATACCTCAATAATCTTTCAATTAGGCCATGGAATCCCGTATTATTCCGTATGTAGTTTTCGATTTGATCTGTTCCCACTAGTTCCATCGATTGTTCTATTGATAGAACTAGTTTTTGGTGGCTTCCTACGACGTTCTAGCGTCTGAGCTCTTCCTATCACAGAAAGGATGAGTTATCTCTATTCCCTGTAATTTCTTTTGAAACATTGCCCTTGAAACAGCAACACAGTTGTTTGCACATTACTGCTTGACGGTAGAATAACTGGTAAAAGTATGGTACGTCCCCAGGCGAACCCTGCAAAGAGTCCTGTTAAAACGAAAACCTTTGAATAAATGTGTGTAAAACTGGCGATTATAACTTACGACCGCCAAACATATCTAACAGACTAAAGGAAACACGAACGATAGAGAATTTCTGTTGTCGACACAAAGCGATATTTATAAATAGCAAATAAACATCAACATTTTAATTGAACATCAATAAACAATATTCAGAGCCGAGCATTAATTAAAGACCATTTTCTGCCCGATCGCTTTTTACAGTAACTGCAATATTGGTATTTTGCGAGAACGATAGTGCTCGATGACGCTTGTTTTACCATTCGTTCAGTAAAATTATTTTCTGAACGAATTTCATCGGGGGATTTACCGCGTAATAAAATATATAAAAGCATTTTCATTGCTAGTTTTAAATTCGAGCGATACAAAAAAATATGACAGAATAGCCGTAAGCCTCGCTATCATGCAGTACGAGTAGAGATAACTACTTTAAAACCTATGAGTTTTTCACTCTTCTTCTGCTGAATTTTTATAGACATTAATAAGGAGAAGTTATTTTTAATTGGAGTGTACTTGTTTATAGTAAAGAGGGACGGAACAAGCATGATATGTGCCTCATGGTAAGCTCGTGTAGCTCATAATAGAAGAGGGTCACCTACCTGTTGGAGCATGAAGACTGAAGAGTCCAAATGTAAGGTAATGACCTACCACTGCAATGCGCTCGTCACGCAGATGTAACATGATTTATTTGTATGCTTTGTAATTTATCTAGAAAAATTGCCCTTCAAGCCGTAATGCAACACATTACTTCTTGGTGGTAGAATAACTGCCAAAATTGTAGTATTTCCTCAGGTGGACTCTGTAAAGAGCCCTACCACTACAAATTGTATTTTATGTACACGCGATCATTCCGCCAATTATAAATCAATTTATAGATAAAACTATTTCTCGTGAGACTTTGAAAACCGTACAGAGTCTATACATTCCTTTTTGAAAATTTGCATTATTTTCGCAAAATTTATCGCAACACGATTCAAAGCACTATCCCACCTTTCATCTCTCTGTTTATAATGCTAAAGAATCCCAGTTTTTCCGACAAGAGCCGAGTTTTTCCCCTATTCTCTGCAAATAAACGGAATGCACCTATGCCAAAAAAGGCTAATTTTCTATTATTTTGGTCTATTTTGTAGGGAAACTGGCGATTCGTTAGCGCAGTTCGTGCGATGTCCATTCACTAACGGTTCGAAATTCGCGCTCCATGTTCCACGTTCGAATTAAACGGGCAACGGTCACTCGCTACTCACTAGGCTTGTCAATCACAATCAGTAAAACTCTATTGGGAGACATTCGATTAATTCATAATTATTAACCCAATGTAGTATAAGTGTCTCACCTATGTCATCTCTAACATTAATTAATCACTTTTTTATTTTTAATCGGACAGAGCCTTTATTAAAAATACTTGAATACAGACCTACCTACACTATGCTACATATCTAACTACTTACACTAAACACATCTGAAGACCCAGTGAAGGTCTACCAGTCGAAAGTATGCCCAGCATACTGGCGGTATTACCACCGGCATTATCACAATTATATTCTTAAAAACGAACATCGAAATGTTTTTTCCACGTTTACCAGTTCTTGAAGCTATTTTATAAGTTAAGCCTTACCAGCCTTTAAGAGTTTTATAATAATTTTGGCGACGCAAACATAGTTGCATGTATTTCGACATTTCAATTAATGTTGACTTGAAGTGCTCCAAGAAAGACATCTTTAGAAGACACGCGTTACCCCACAACCTAGTGTAGTGGTAGGACTCTTGGCAGAGTCCGCCTGGGGAAGTACCACACCTTTGCCAGTTATTCTACCGCCAAGCAGTAATGTGCAAACATTACTGTGTTCCGGTTTGAAGGGCAATGTTTCCAGAGAAATTACAGGGCTTAGAGATATAAGATCTTAGATCTCTGGGTGACGAGCGCAGTGCAGTGCTAGGTAATGATTTGGACTCTTCATGTTCCAATAGCTGCGTGTCACTGTGCTGTTATGTGTCAGGCATGTTGCTTACCATCAGGCACATGTCCTGGTCGTCTCGTCAGTCTGTATTTAAAAAAAAAAAAAAAACCCGCGCTTAGATGACTTGTTGAATAATGCCCTTGACTATCTTTTTTTGAATCCTAGCAGCGGGAACATAGAATAGGCTTCCTACGCTATATAATACGTAATCTTGACTAAAACAACCGTAATGATTCTGAGTTTTTTTTGGATCAAATATTTGGATCGTAACAAACCGCATTTTTAGAAAAACAACTGAGAATCTAGGAAACTTAGTATGTTGATGGCAACACTGCTGCTAGCCCTTCTACTCCTATACATAAGAGAGTGAATTAAAACCATTGGCTAGAAACAAACAAGAAGTTTGCGTAGCTTTATCCAGCTCATCCTAATTGAAGTTCGTTAAGTCTAAGTGAACCCAGTTATCGGTTATGCGGGGTGTCTCCGGCCCGCTTCCTTGAGAAGTTTGACTGATTAAACTAACTCTTCCCGAGCAGACCAAATGATTTTAAAAGTTCATTGGGACCCATTCATGTAACTTTTTCATTTTCTGTTCAATAAAGAAAAACTTTGCCAATCACCCAAGCACAAACTTCATATCTTCTTTCATTGGATGTAATTGAAAAATTGAAGGATCTCTAGCTGTTGAACTTCTTTTTTAATAGAATGCGCAATCGCAAATGATACCAATGTGATTAACAGTAGACAATTGACGGATTAAACTAACTCTTCCCGAGTATACCGAATGATTTTAAAAGTTCATTGCAACCCATTCATATAACTTTTCATTTTCTATTCAAGAAAGAAAAACTTTGCCAATCACCCAAGCACAGACTTCTTATCTTATTTCATTTGAAGTAAATGAAAAATTGAGGGTTCTCTTGCTGTTAATCTTCTTTTTTAAAATGCGCAATCGCAAAGGATACTAGGTAGCACTGTAGCCAGATCAAACAAACCTGTAGCCAGATTTTGATGAAAAAAGGTATCGTTAGAATTCTTGGAATTGCGCGACTGCCATAAGCTAGTTCAATATTTCATATATTCTGAAGTGTGAGCAAAGTTAACGATTTCGTCGAAACACTGAAATATTCTTGAACAATTCGTTAATCAAACAACAATTTAATGTAATATCTTGATCGTTTAATAAGGATCACGTTGCTGTGTAATTTCATTTATCTTTGTTTGTTATCGTCTGGCTCATGTATTCTAAAGAAAACTAAGGTAGCGTAATGGCAAGATCGTCAGAACTCACACTGTGGTTGTGGGTACGAATTTCATTTATATCTTTGAGATACTTTTTTTCCTAGTGCAGATGTTTTTTTTAAATTAATTTTAACCACTCCACAGACTCCGGGGTCCGTGACCTTTGCCATTACAATTACATTATTTTTTACATATTTCTTGGATTAGGAGAACAAGGGGAAAACATCGACGACGACGCCATCGGTCGGTTCGTGCGGCGAGCGTGGGCTGCATCACCGAAGACCATCCGCGATTTTAACCTACAGATGGCCATCAGGGACAGAAATGCGGCCGTTGTGGAGGCTCTGGGCCGGGAGGAGGCAGCTTAGGCAAATGACAAGGCAAACACTCGATGTCGAGTCGATTACTAGCGGAATCCCAACCGGTAGTGATCGGCTCTACAGACGAGCACTAGAATTAGATTTTAAATGTACCCAACTCCCTCCTATTTTCCTCTTCTTCTCCTTATCCAAGATATGTGTAAAAAACGATAATTGTAATGACAAAGATCACGGACCCCGGAGTCTGTGGAGTGGCTAATTTAAATTAAAAAAAAAAAAAAAAAAAGGGGAAAACAGAGGGGTGTTGTGAACATTTTGAACCTAAGTGCAGATGGTCACGTATGTCATCATTAACACAGAGTCGGCTTGTGGATGTACATACTTGCTTCATTTGCTGTTCTTATGACGTAGTCTAGAAATAAACTCGAATCTTCAATTATGTTTTATTGAATCGTAACTGA
This sequence comes from Ectropis grisescens, assembly GCA_017562165.1. NCBI lineage: Eukaryota > Metazoa > Arthropoda > Insecta > Lepidoptera > Geometridae > Ectropis > Ectropis grisescens. The sequence goes on from CM029767.1 coordinate 31,274,018, forward strand.
ACTGTGGTACAAAATCTCTTCGGGAAACTTGAAATCTGTATACGAAACTTATTCGAATTCCTCGAATACCGAACTTTTTACAAGTACTCGATTGACAAGTAAATAGTTTGGCAACCTCTCAGATGTTCATAAAATTAGTGTTGGGACATAAAATACCTACCTGTCGATACAATCATTACCTACAAAAAAAGAGTTTTTTGGATCAGTCATACGTATTAATGGATTGTATCGGTTACTTTTCTAAGATTAATAGAGACAATATTGGAATTGGCTTAAACACGTTAACAGCTAAAATTGTATACAACAATTTTTGAGTGACCTTAGTCGAGCTCGTCTTAAGTTTCAACCGCATTTAATGCGGCCTTTTTCATGGGAGTGCGCTTATACGATCGCATAACGCATCTCATTGGGACGAATTATGACATAGATGAACTTAAGACGGGCTGAAACATCACATGGGTAATGAATTAACAATTGAACTTCTCTAATTTGTACAAACTTTTCCGAACCTTAGTTGCCCCATGATGCGGAACCATAAATGGCGTGGCGTTCATTTGACTCAAAGTTAAAGCACTGTCATTCAGCATTGTAGTGCCCCCCGTTATACTGGGTAGGTATTGAACTTCTAACAGATAATTCACTCTTGTTCGTTGTCGGTCTATGTAATCGAAGTTGGTCTAGGTAGGCAGTGTAGTTTTTTTTTTGTAATTTAGTTTTGATAATAAAGACTCTAGATACCTACCATTATTAACGGTAAGTCGACTTATTAGCCTAAAGCATACACTAGGTAAATGTACGCATTACTGGATATGGAGTCTTCGCTCATACGTAAAGAGGCCAGAAACCACCATGCTGATCAAGTGTCGGGTTTCGTATGACACGCTACCTCGTCTTTATTGGAACATCGGTTCAATATTTTCATTCAAAATTAAAGCTATTTGGTAATAACTTTTTTTTAACCTATTGTGTATCTACAACTAGAAATAGATCCGGAGGTGAAAGCGGTCGAATTTGAACTTAGTTATAACTTTGGATGTAGAACGTTGCGAATAAACGACCGTTTTTCTGCTGCTTCGGCTTATTCAGTACAGTACGACCAACGTATCTGAGGACCGTTGCGATGGCGCCACGATCGAAAAATGTTGCATCCTATTACAAAATTGGACAACATCTTTCTGTGTTCTTTAATACTCGTAAATTAGTAGTTCTGCTTTTGACCGTTGTATAGAAGTTGGTGGCACTGAAGGTAGATATTTGACCCTTGTGTACCTGTACATAAAACAGCTGATCGAAACGCTTCAGAACGGTATCGCGCCGGTATCTCGGTTGATAAGCAGGGTAATGATTGTCATCGTCATTTTGAAGAGAATGATAAAAAGTATTTACTTTGAAAATGCATTGTATAGATAGCGTATCTTGTTACGAAACGGTTCGAGGTAAAAGTTGGTGAATGACAATTGTTTTATTTGTCACCATATTTTGTTAATATTTGCATGGCATAAGCGGCCCATTTAATATTCCCACTGCTGAGACTGGGGGCCTTCTCTTACGAGGAGATAGTCAAGGTCATAAACCACCACGCTGCCATAACGGTTTGATGGATGACGCATACACTCGAAAGATGTCTTGAAATATGCCGGTTTCCTCACTATGTTTTACTTTACCGTTAAATCCAGTGGAGTTCAGTCCAATTTGTACATTTGCATTCCGTAATAATATTAAATATAAGCCTAAACGATTACTTTATGATCCCACCAGTGGGAGGTCTCAGAAAGAAAGAATAGCATAAACCATTAAGAGCAGGTTGGCGTTGTTGGTTATTCATTTGTTGTTTATATTTGCACTTCCGGCTAAATAACAAATTAAAAATAAAGTCGGTTCATCTAGCTAGTTTGGTAGCTAGGATGCCACAGACATACCCACACATAGAAAGGTAAACTAATAACACCACATCGTTTTTGCGTCGAGGGTTAGAAGTGGCCGCACACGAAGCGCAAATTCATTTCAAGTTTGTATATGACATTCACTGGAAGCATTACGAAAGGAGTTTCAAGTACGGACGTGAGTATATCAATATTTATAGCACCTATTAGCGTTGTTGGAATTCATGAATCAGCGGTGTAACGTCAATAATGATTAACGCAAGATTTTGAGCTGTATACTATTTCTATAGTAGAACGTGGAATATGCGACATTTTTTCAGTCTAAGCGGCCAAATAGTTTATCTACGGATAAACTAATATGGCATGATTTTGGCCTATCTCAAATTTACTTAAATTTAAAGAAAAAAATGTCAATCTGTAGGTCTGTTCTTGCGATACACAATAAATAAATGAAACATTACTAGATATTCCTCACACAACACCAACTAACCCCAAACTCAGCAAAGATTGTAGTATGAGATCTAGATAGCTGATATACTATATAATACTTCACTAACTATGCCATAGTGACCAGAAATGGTATCTTTTTCGTTTGGATGTTGAGTTTAAAGCAGGGTTCGAAAAAATCCGATTTGATGATAAAAATAAAAAATCCGATTTTTTATATATCCGCTGATATACATACCGAACACGCCGAACCCAAGTATAAACCACGAACAGTCCCATCTCTCCCGTTGTCATGCTGTTAAATTAATTATGTGGTTATCATAATTTATTTAATCATGTGGCTATCATTATTTACTCCACATTAACATATAGGACACCGGAAAATTGTCAGTACCGTTAGTTAAAATAGTGTGGTATAAGGTCACCTATGTTTGCAAGTAAATCAAATACCCATTATCCGTCTAAATTTCTTTCCGCAACAAAAAAAGACCTGATAACTTTGAAACGAATCAACATAATGCAACATAGCTAAGTACATGAACGAGTAATTCCCCTTAAAAGCCAATATCAAAATCGGTTCCTCCGTTCTGGAGCCACGATGCTACAGACAGACATGTCAAACTTATATTATTATACCGACTTCCAAAAAGGAGGAGGTAATCAATTCGACCACGATGTTTCTTTTATATATATTAACCTTCGTTTTTTCTCTGGCAGTACGAAACTCGGCGGGTTACCAAACCTATTTATTAATATTATAAAAATCAAAGTTTGAATGTTTGTTGCTCAATCACGTCGGGAGGGTTGAACGGATCGTGTTGAAAATTGTCCCAAAGTTAGATAAGTCTGAAACAATAAATTTATTAGAAATGAAACACTAAATTATTACATTTAATACATTTAAAGGTAATTTTTCTAGGTAAACACGCTCCATCGTAGACCGCATCGTCGCTTAACATTAGGCGACGATGCGGTCGCGAGATGGCGGTCAAGTGTGAGCCTAAAAAAGGAAAAAAAGGTATATGCCACTAAAACTCAATAAAAAAAAATTGGTTGCCTGTAAAGTCGGTATACGGGCGAAAGTTTTACGTGACAACGACTTTGAGTGGTAAAATAATTTTACGGAAGGGACCTTTCACTTTTTATGTCTGTCTCTCTCGCTCTTAGGCGGGCTAACCATGCCCGAGTGGAAGGGACGCGTGCCTCTCAGTCGCTCTCGTTGTGAGCGCATAACGTGAGCGGAGCGTAACGCAGTTTCTTGAAGTGTCACCCGGCAAACCAATTTATAAGACGTTGTCACGTCAAAAGGATAATTGATAAAATAGATTATTCGTCTCGTATCACGAAATGCTAGATGTCAATAAAAAGCGAGCAAAGCCAAGGTGCTACTAATTAATATACTATTCCATACAAAGTTATCTAATATATAAAATTCTCGTGTCACAGTTTTAGTTGCCATACTCCTCCGAAACGGCTTGACCGATTTTGATGAAATTTTTTGTGCTTATCCGGTATCTATGAGAATCGGCCAACATCTATTTTTCATCCCCCTAAATGTTAGGGGTAATCCACCCCTAAATATTTTTTTTTTTTCAGACAAAATTTCTAATTTCTATTTTTTTATGATACAACATACAAAAATACATACAATCCCCAATTTTCACCCTTCTACGATCAACCCTTATTTTTTAATAGCCATTTTAGTAATTTAATCAGTTTTCATCCCCGTTAACTGACCAATCGTCATTTAATTAGATATCCCCGCCAGTTGTCTACAGGTGTCACTTCTGACCCAGTAAACAGCACGATAATTTGGGGATCAAAAGTAGCCTATAGCATATTTATAGTTTGAACACGCTAATCTCGGGAACTATTGGACCGATTTAAAAAAATCATTCACTGTTCTTTCATATGTACGTAATCCTTGAATGCTGTAGGTTATATATATGTACCACGGGCGAAGCCGGGGCGGGCCGCTAGTAATTTTGAAAATCCTCTATATTTTATCTTCTCTATTTATAAAAATGTTTGTGTACGCTTCAAAAACTCAAAAAGTTCTGCACCGATTGAGCTGAAATTTTAAAATGATATAAAATCCGCATCAAGGATTGTTTTTATCTAATGTTTGCATCACAATGTGGCACAGCGAAGCGTGGCAGGGCATAGCTAGTCTATATGTTTCCAGATAAATTACAGGGCTTAGAGATATAAGATCTTAGATTTCTGGGTGACGAGCGCAGTGCAGTGCTAGGTAATGATTTGGAATCTTCATGTTCCAATAGCTGCGTGTCACTGTGCTGTTATGTGTCAGGCATGTTGCTTACCATTAGGCACATGTCCTGGTCGTCTCGTCAGTCTTTATTTAAAAATATATATATACATATATATAAAAATGTTATGTTGGTTTGTGTACGTTTCAAAAACTCAAAAAGTTCGGCACCGATCGAGCCGAAATTTTAAAATGATATATAATCCGAAGCGAAGCGTGGCAGGGTACAGTTAAATATAAACATTATTCGTGGTTAATTCCTGCAGTAGTAGAGGAAAATGGAAGCATAAATTAGAAGGATAATTCAACATTGTCATCCTTAGCGTACCTCCCATAGAATGTTAGGAACTCGCATAAATCATATCAAAATAATTAGTCCATACCTATTTGATATTGGCTTTATAAATAAACCGCGTCATTGTTCGGTGTTGTAAGTTTGTCGTGCCTGTGAATTTTACTGTTCTTCCGTGTTTTTGTGCGTCTATGTATATCCACAGTCTGTAGTATTTCTTAATACTGTGAAATCCCTAAGTTTTCCACCGCGAAGCTCGGTAAACTTCCCGTAAATCATAATAACAAGCATAGCAATTGATAGCTTAAAACAATGCTTAATATTTAAGCTTGGCTTGTTTTATGGAAGCCAGATAGGTAATATAATGTAATCTAGTAAAAGTATAACGATATTCTGTAAATCTTGTGAAGAATCTCCAAATTAGTTATGTAATTGTTTTTACAAATAAATGTATATGTGTACAAAATCTATTGTCTATTACAAAATAATTGTAAATTTCACAAATAGAGAAATCGGTAACTAAAATAAATAAAATCAATGTGTCGGTTTGCAATCCCAAATGCTTTTCACTACAAAAAAAGTACAAATTTACGTTGGTTACAAACATGATTTTTTTGTCTGTCAGCCTGTCTGTTTGTCCGGCTAGTCTCGTAGTCTCTGGGACGGCTGGACCAATTTTAACGGGACTCACTGGCAGATAACCATGTTATAAGGATTAACGTAAGCTTACTTTTGGTGTAGAAAACACAAATAAAGATGCCAAAACAAACATGAAATAATCTTAAACCGTTTAATATCTGCAAAAAAATGGTGGTTCGAAGTTAACCTGGTGTTGATCCCACCGAACTTCGAACTTCTGTTAGTAGAAATTGCATTAGTAAATGATACTAATCCAATTTAGTTGAATCGATAGTGTTAAAGTGTCTACTGAACTCCTATCAAGGCAGAGCCCTTGAAAGCCAGTTTCTATGTTTCGAACTATGTGTTTAGAGCTGCGGGCTAACCGTATCTAACTAGATTTAGGTTTGAGTGTTCATCTGACGCTAGCCGTCAAACATTGATGTCGTGTCCCGCCAACGTAGTTAGTTTTGGTTAGTCACAACACTCAACTCTGCCATCAAACATTGATTTGCCGCCCCAACTGGCAATTGCCTGTCTGTCCGATATCCTGTTTATTGAGGTGTCATTGCACGTGGGGGCGATCCCACGGGTGTATAATTGGACTCGAGGAAGCTATCAGAACTGATAGCCATTCATATCTTCGTAAGAGCCGGTTGGATGAGCACATCTACATGATTAACATTCGAACAGAACACCAACTTTATACAAAATCTTAGGATTTAAAACTAGTTGTTACATATTTAAAGATTTTAGATCTTTTCAAAAATACACAGGTCATTCACTATACCTCGTCGAAGATTGAAAACGTTTTGGAGAACATGTTTGTTTGTAAAATTATTCAAAGGAATGTTTATTTCATTTATTAGTGACTCGATCCAGCTTCACTCGGATCATTGTAAAGATCATTAATCGAAATTAAAACTATCCTCTCTAAAGTTGGAAAAAACTACATACACTCTTAAATGCCAATTTTCGTGAATATCTATTGTCTTAGTGAAGAGTTAATTGGAAACAAATACCATGATATTGGATTTTATACAAATATTAAAATGTAGTTCACCAAAATTGTGTGTTACGCAAACAAATTGGACACGCAAACACATTTAACAATAATAATGGAGAATTCACGTTTATTACATCATGTGCATTAAGAATGTGTACACACACTCACCAATATTCACACATTCAAACGCTCCCTCCCACTCACACATATACACGCCCCTCATACGCATGCACACATTGCGATGTCCTAAAGCCACTCGATTATCATTGTAGTGATGTAGTTTTCTACGCTACGTGCCACTTTGTCTCCGTAGATATCCACTCTTGAGTCCAGACTGTGCATCCTTAATTCGCTTCCATCGAATTACACCCAATAGAGAGGGCAGCTGTTGACCCCACTTATCAAGATGACTAGCACGTATGTTCCCATTGACGACTCCTTTCCTTTCCGAACAATTAATTCCGAATTTCGACTGATATTCAAATTACGTATAATTTTGGACTTGATGGGCTTAGAGTATGGACTCGTGGGTACAAGTTTTGATTGATAATGCACCTACTTCATATTATAACAAGGACAGTAGGGTGTATATGTACTTATATATTCATTATCCTTAGTCCTTCATTTCTATGTCTATGGATTTATGGATAATTGAAAAATGCTTTGACAAGATGTGTATGCAGTTAGTTAGGGATGTAGTATATGTATATAGTTTTCATTCTTATTGAGTGTTCGTACTAGCTACGCAGATAGTGTAACCTGCGGCTTAAAACGATTAACTTTACCAGTACAAAAAGTAGCCTATGTGGTCATCTAGATAGGTAATGTACTTACTACTTATTTAATTATATATATACTTACAAACTTTACAAAGCGATGGTTCATTATAAATATTGCACAAAAATAACTAGCCGTACCTTTTTAAATGAATACACGGGTAACTCACTTGATAATATAATCAGTCTAGTTCGACTTAAGTTTCGGCCGCGATCGGTGGCCTATTTCAACAAGTGTGCTCGCGCGCGACCGCTGCTCTTTTGGTTCTTTTGTGCCTGCACTGCACTCTCCTCGAAAAAGGCCGCCGTACGCGGCCGAAACTTAAGCTTTACTAGACTGATAAATAAATATCACGTAAGTTACCCGTGCATTCATTTAAAATGTGAAATAACCACATTAAAATAGCTGTACCTTGCTACGCCTCGGCATGGCACATTGTGGTTGCATGGATGAGAAACGAAGAACAAAACAAAGCATACGTTTCAAAGTTAATGAGAAATAGATACCTCTACAAACAATCTTTGAAATTAGTAGTATCGGGTGATTTTACTTTGCTAAGTTCCCTATCCAGTTATTTCTCGACATAAAAAGTAGCCTATGTTATTTTATTTAATCCGGGCTATATTCTAACTCTGTTTCAAATTTCAAACCGGTCTGTTGAACCGTTCCGAGGTGTATAAGTATCAAACATTCTAACTTCAGAGTTTGTAGTATTAGTGGAATAGCATTCATGTTTATTAAGCATAAGCAGAATACTAAATATTCCCACTGCTTGGGGTCTTCTCTCGCAAAGAGAGAGCCAAGGTCATAATCCACCGCGCTGTCTCAGTGTGGGTTGGTGGATGACACATGACCTCGAAAGATTAAAAAATTAAATAAATATTGGTAGACAATTTACACACAAAAAATTAAAGGTACATATCGGTTTCCTCGCGATCGCGATATTTTCCTTCACCGTTTTAAGTTAGCGGCATTACACTCATTTTGTAGTGGTAGGACTCTTGGCAGAGTCCGCCTGGGGAAGTACCACACCTTTGCCAGTTATTCTACCGCCAAGCAGTAATGTGCAAACATTACTGTGTTCCGGTTTGAAGGGCAATGTTTCCAGAGAAATTACATGGCTTAGAGATATAAGATCTTAGATCTCTGGGTGACGAGCGCAGTGCAGTGCTAGGTAATGATTTGGACTCTTCATGTTCCAATAGCTGCGTGTCACTGTGCTGTTATGTGTTAGGCATGTTGCTTACTATCAGGCACATGTCCTGATCGTCTCGTCACTCTTTATTTAAAAAAAAAAGACTTCGAAAAGACAGTAGAACACGTGGGATTTGAGACCGGGGTCTCTGGATCGGCAGTCGTTCAGTTCTCCTGACGAGATCAGCCGTAACTTTACTAGACCTAAATCACAAAAAAAAAGAATAAACGAACATCTAATGACTAATTATTCTTATCTTTACTAATTAGTTCCTTACTAATAAGGTATAGAAAATACATCAGAAATAGCTAATAATTAAATATTACCAACGTTTTTGTCGTACAGTTTTTCGAGCATAGTCTACATCTCTCTTGACATACCGAATTAGATTACGTACAATTTATAAAAAATCTGGTTGCCTGTAAAGTCGGTTTTACGGGCGAAGATTTTACGTGACAACGTCTTTTTCTCGGTAGAATATTTATTGATATGAATATAATTAAATTGCACAATAGGAACAAGGAATTGAATGAAAATAAGAATTGCACAAATTTTAACTATAGAAATATATTTTGTTTACTAAAACATTGTACATGTAAACTTAAACTTAACTAATTCCTATTTGAGTGATTTTGTTGAGGATAGGACGATGATAGGAGAAATATGAAATGAAAGGAAGTGTTTCTGCTGTAATGTGTCTTGCGAAAGTCAAGTCGATAGTTGTTCCTTTTAACGTAGTTGACTTAGAAACGTTTGATACGCAATCAAGATTATACGTATTTTCATGAAATTAAGAAATTAATCAATCAATCATAGTTTACGATAATGAAATATCAGTGTACAATTATTTACCTTTATTGTTGTAGTTGTTGTAAATGACGAATCTAAGCACTCCACATTTTCACTACAGACACAGCTGACGATACTTTAACCACACGTGTGAACTTGTATTATGACGCTTTCTTGTTTTTCCAACGCCAAGAACGTTCGAGAAAGACAAAGACAGAGACACAAGCATGCGCCGATTCAATGCGCCTAATTCTCTAGTGCAGCGCGCGGCAGACCGATCATAGTTGAGTGAGAGAGACGCAAGGCATTCGGCGGGCCTCTCTCGTTCGGTGACTCATCGTAACGTTACCGAGCGTTACACTTTTTCATAAGTGACTCCCAGCCGCAACCTAATTTAAGACGTTGTCACGTCAAAATTGGTTGCCTGTAAAGTCGGTATACGGGCGGAAGTTTTACGTGACAACGACTTTGAGTGGTAAAATAATTTTACGGAAGGGACGCGTGCCTTTCACTTTTTATGTCTGTCTCTCTCGCTCTTAGGCGGGCTAACCATGCCCGAGTGGAAGGGACGCGTGCCTCTCACTCGCTCTCGTTGTGAGCGCATAACGTGAGCGGAGCGTAACGCAGTTTCTTGAAGTGTCACCCGGCAAACCAATTTATAAGACGTTGTCACGTCAAAAGTTCACTATGTACCTACTTACAGTAAGAAGATCAAAATTATGCATAGAACAATGAAGGAACGACGGGTGGATCAAAATGACCAAGTCCACTTCCAGTTAGAAGCGTGATCAGCATCACAATGCTAATGCCAATTTAATTATTTGTATTGTATTCTATGGTACAAGTAAACATAGCTCTTCGTGTGATAAGCCAACAGCGAGCCATGAGCAAACGAAGGTAGTCTTAGAATTAGGTCATACTATTATTAGTTATGTTGTTCTATTGACACAATATCTCAAGTAGAGCCATTGAACATTTAAGTACCCTGAACAGATAACAAGTAGACTTAGACTATTTCCTCATATATAATATAGAGTTCATACCTTGTAATTGGAGTACTTAGGCTCACGTGATTGATGAGCCGATGACGGCTTCAGTTCCTGTGGTAGTTCATACGTTGCATTCTATTGTGTATCATGTTGTTCGGATTCTATTACGATAAATTACTCGTAACTTAAAAATATGTTACGAATATTTACGCGAACTATTTTATTTCTTTCAAACAGCAAATTTACGAAACAAGAATAGCGTTTGCGATACATGCTCAGAGAATTGAGTTCTTCTCTCAAGAATAAATAAATGAAAAGTGTTCGTAGGAAAACATCGTGAGGAAACCAAAAAAACTCTTTCGAGGTCATGTGTCATCCACCAACCCGGTACTTGCCAGCGTGGTGGATGACTTTGACTCTCTCCTTGCCAGAGAAGGCCCCGAGTCCCAGCAGTGGGATCATTTAGTGGGCTGCTTATGCTGTTATAAATGACGTGATATTGTTATTTTGTTTATTTTTTTCCGGAAAGAAGTTCCTTAGGTCAGGCTTGGAGGAGCTAGGCATTTTGCTACGCGAAAGATCTGAAAAAATTGTGAGACTAAAACAGTAAGAAAAATATATAACGGAAGTGACGTGTAAAACTGCTCGTGACCAGCGCTGGCAAATTTAATTTTCAATTGGTTGTGCCATAAATAATAAAATTTGACTTTTTTTTTGCAAATTGAGTTGCTTCTAAAAGTATTATTATCCAAAGAAACTCCGTTCCTACCTGGTGTCCAACGATACCATCTTTTTTGACTTTTTAAACAAATATTATGTTTTTTTAAACAATATAGTTATTTCCTATGCGAAATTAAAACAAACTGTCTGCAGAATCATTGAAACAAATTTATTAAACTGTGATAAATCTAAACATACATAAATCAAACATGAAAAATCACTAATTCTCAATAACACTGTAATGACCCGCGTCTAAATATCCAGAAAAAAAGTAGATGTTTTTCTTTGGGTCCTCGTCCGTAGTCTATGGTTTTGGGACAACCGTCTCTGTGTACTTTGAAAGTATAGTCTGTGTAAAGTTCGCTGACGCAGTGCAATTCAACATGGCCGGCATATTCTCCATCTCTCGACATCAAGTTTCTATAAGAACTGCTGCTTCGAAGGCGACCATACGAATGATCACCGATTATAAAATCTTTGTATCGATGCCAATTATCTACAACTCGATCCACGACCCGAAGACGGATTTCTCTATGCATCTCTTGCGTTCCGTAAATACAGTATGAAACGGATCTGAACATGCAGTTTCCGTCTCCGCGAATCGGAACAACTCGTCGTGATCTCAACATTTTTACTTTTTTATTCGGATTCAAATTTTTTCTTCATCCAACACTTGATATCGACAACTTTGGCACATCACTCATTTTTGGCAGCACTAGTCACTTAACTTCTTTATACTTAACGTCCGGTCAAAATGGCGATTGTTTTCTGAATTCCAGGAGATGTCAGTGTAATCAACTCCCAAAAATACGTTTTAAACATAAGTGCTTTGTCTTTTTCATACAAGTTATAATTAAAATAGCTGTTAATTTACGGAAAATATTGATAAAAATATGTGTTGATATATTTGTTGATTTACACACTACATGACGTTGTCATGAAGAAATGCTTTATAAACCTGTCGGTCTTGTCGGTGGTAATTTTTTTTGATGTAACCGTTGCTAGGAGCTCTTACCCAAAACATAACCTCTTTAGTCAGTTTCGAATAAATCAATTGAACCGTTTAAATTCCCCTTAGTAATTTATAAATATTTAAGTGAATACACAAAGCTGTTTCCAATACATACATTCTTACTTAGCCTTGCTTAGAATTCTGTTGATAGTAGGTTATTTGTAGTCCAGGAGACTGTGACTGTTAGAGCTTTATCTTTTTTTCAACATACCAACACCGTCCAGGTAAAAAACTAACTTGTCCAGCTTATTGAAAAATATCGCTACTATCGAATTTAGAATACATTTCGAAGAGTGTGATTCTGATCCACATGATCCAACACCACCTAGCCCTTTTGTGGAATCCTCGGAGCTCAAGCTGACACTGTCTCATGGTTGATATTCCAAAGACCCAAACGAGATTTGGTCTAGTACGTTAATTAAATAGAGCGTGTGTATATAATTCTTGAGTGTTTTTTTTTCCAGGTGGGTACAAACGTGTTTCCCGACAGGAAATAGATTTCTTTCAGATCAACGCGCTACATCGTAGACCGCACAGTCACTTAACATCAGGCCAAATGGCGGTCGAGCGAAAGCCTATCAGTTAATAAATAAACAAAATTTAATTGTAAGATGCAAAGAAAGAACGCATCTCGTCCCAATTTGCTAACTTGTGAGTATCGCCATAGACGCCGGCTTCCTCTGGGGCTGAGATCGGGAGGTTGGTAAACGGATACTGATTTCACCAGACAGTCATCGGAGCTGCCTAACGGCGATGATACTGCCGCGGAGTATCGGTCTGAATCAGTTGTCAGCAGGTCTAAGCAATATATGTGACTCAACGTCAACCCTTGTAGCCCTTTGGACCAGCTGGGTTAGTTCTAACGACAAAGCAAGCTTTCTCGTTTCCACCCCAGCGTGGTCAGTGTCCCGGTATGGGTACAGCCAATCTTTATGGTGGTCCTTGAAATCACGCAGTAACACTAATTGGGCTGATGGGAACTTCTGCTGAGCCGCGTCCGCTGCCTCACTCAAATAATCAGTGAGCCGAGTTGTCTCCTGATCCCCTCTGTGCGACCGATAAACACAGGCATAGACAATTTTATCGATCTCTGTGTCTATCAGCGCCCAAATAACAGAGAATCTGGTGTCCTCAAGATTACGGAGACGCCAACAGCAGATATCGTCATGGGCGTACAGACACACTCCTGCACGTGGCTTAAAGTTGTGCTTCAAGGTGTACCCTGTATAGGTTAGTTACGCCACGTCGGAAGGACCTCCTATCCGCGTCTCCGTAAGAAACAAAAGTGACGGCTGCTCAGTCTCGAGGTGATGGTGGACTGCGGTGATATTAGAGAGCAGACCTCGAATATTAGTGAAGTGCACTTTGAGAGACAACGAGTGCAGCCACTGTTTAACTTTGTTTCTATTATTTCTGCGTTTCATGTTTTTTTAGAGTGAGTTTCGGTGGGAAAACTGAAGTAGAATGAGGCTGCACACTGCCAACCAACAGCCACAACACACAAGACAAATACACCAATGGGAAACTAGTCTGGAGACTGCGGGGACGCCCGACCCCGACAGAGGGGATGTCTATCTGGCCTTGTCATCCGATCGCCAACCAGCAGGGTAGCGCATCCCGGGATTTTTCGCTAGATGGCGGGGCAGCCTTTCATGAGCTCACTACTTGGGCCCCCTACTATCTGCGGTCGATCGCGGCAACCGTGCCTCAGATCCCGCTACCCTCCATGACTAGCTTCCCGATGTAAAGTTTTGGTGTGTGACTATCTGGTCTTGCAGTTATGCAGCAACTGTTCTGACGCGAATTCCCTAATAGCGTCACCAGACTACATGCCGGAACATGGCTAGGCCGCTTGGCGGCACGACTCAGTCTGGCGGGTGGTCACCAGACACGGCCGAAGCCTACCACCGGTATTTCGTCACCTGATTTGCACCACCCAGGGACCACGTCTGGGGGTTTCTGTACAGAGGTGCATCCCCACGAAGGTGACACAGTCCTCTAAAAATCATCATGAATCATCAAAATCGATGCATAAAATTAGTGGAGCTTTGGCTTGAAATAAAACATACAATAAAAAAAATATAATAAAAAATCTCGACTGTATAAAAAAAAGAAGTGTGGCACTCGGGGACTGCCGCGGTAAAGCTATTGCATGTTGCATGCATTTTTATCAACATAGGCAATAGAGATGTTAAAAAAAATTCGGAATTGCTTTTATTTTGAAGAGTGACATTTACCTACCTTAAAAAAATATCACGGGAAATCCTTTAAGTTGGCAACACTGCTAAGAGCATTTAGTCTGTAAAGCTAATACAAATAAGATTCAAAGTCGAATGACCGAGTGGGGAGGACGGCGTTACGGTCTTCCATTCCTCTTTCTTGTGAACATAAGAAAGAGATGCACGATCACTAAAATTCGGTCCCCAGGCCGGCGATAAAAGCTATGCAATAGCTTAAAAGTAAACCAAACTACGTACTTACTACTATAAAAACTGAAAAGAATAAAACAAGCATTTAGATTTCTGGTGGTCTAGAATTCTATAATATGTTATTGAATTATTACTATTGCAGGAAATAAAATATATTCTAGCAAAGGAACATACTAGACAGAAGAACAAATGTACTTCCCCAGGCGGACTATGCCAAGAGTCCTACCACTACAATTATACGAAGTTTTCTGCTGCCTATAAACCTATAAATGTGAGAATGGTTGTTACGCAACTTTAAATTGATACACACCCTAAACGGTCAGCCAAATCAAAAAAGGTTGAGAGAATACTAAAATTTATATTAAACCCCCGACCAAAAAACCGGGTGTTATAAGTTTGACGTCGATGTCTGTCTGTCTGTGTGTATGTCTGTCTGTGGCACCGTAGAGCTCAAACGGATGGGCCGATTTCAATGCGGTTTTTTTTATTTAAAATATCCGTGCGGATGTTCTTAGCTATGTTTGGCTAATATCGGTTCAAGATGGCTGCCTCCACAAAATGGCGATTATAATATTTCTTCACAACCTACCTCAATATGGGTATCAAATGAAAGGGCTTGACTAGTAGAATACATTACACTATGACAAATTTCAAATCCAAGATGGCCGGTTCCACAAAATGGCGAAATACATTTCTTTTTTCACAACTCCCTTAATATGGGTATCAAATGAAAGGGCTTGTCTAGTAGAATGTTGTACAGATAACAAATCCGAGGTAGTCGGGGGTTAATCAAAATTTTTAATTATGTTTTGTGTCTTTATTAAATACCTATTCAGATACCCCTCTTGACATAGTTTGTTGACTAAATTTTTTTTTATTTGGGCAATATGGCGTCCAGTTGCCGCCATATTGAATTTACACTAATGTCATGCCTATAGTGTCACTCGAGAGACTAAGAGGAACCGATTGACGTGTGAATCATAAAAAATCGGCCCAGGATTTTGGTCTGTATAGTGGTTCAAAGAATCATATATACATCCATTTATATAGACTGATAAACACATTACCACTCCTTTGCGTCGCGCAGTCGGGTAAAAAGAAAATATAACCGAATTGAGAACCTTTTCTGAAATCGGTTATATAAATTATATAAAAGCGAAGGTCATTCATCACAAAATCTCAAAAAACTACAAATGCTAGGAGACTCAAACTTTGCATGAAGGTTAACTTTAGCACGTAGGCGCTCACTAAGACTGGGTTTTACAAAATTCAACCCTTAAAGAACGAGTTCGCCCGGAGACCGCGACGCGAGACCGCGACAGGCACTTGACTCTATGGAATTGTATGGGTTACTGGCGAGTTCGCGCCGAGACCGCGACAGGAGACCGAGACACGTGTCGCGAGACATCTTGTACCTTTAGAGGGTGAAACAAGGGATGAACGGTTGTATGAAAATTCGTCATTTTCAAAGTTATAATCGTGAAGCGTAACTGTGCGGTCGAAGTCGCGGGTAGCAGCTAGTAAATGATAAAGGTCTGGCATTCAGAGGCTTTAAGTTTATTGCAGTTTGTCGGGTAACTGCAGTGAACGGAAATAAGGCCATAAAATCATTTCCCCTGAGATTTAGCTTCCGCCTGCAGTCTAGTTGTGTTCAAGTTCGGATTATATGTAGGGCTGGAAGTTCGATATCCGTTCGAGCGTCTGGGCGCATATAGCGGAAAATATGCAGTTGTAGGCGCCTTGAGCGTTCCGGCGGAAATACGAACAGAATCGAAATAGTATTTTTTATTCTAGGTCTGATTACAGCTTTGTAAATGTTAAATCTGATAGTGCTGTTAGAAAAACAGTTCGCTTGGTAATAATAATAAAAAAAAACATTTTTCGATATAATCAAAAAACTTACTTCAATTTAAAATGAAATTCAGACACTTGAGCAAATTTAATAAGAAGCTATCACAACGTCGTCCAGATAAATTAAAGCAAATTTTAGTTTATCGTTAATTCAAAAACCGCCGAATCAATTTCGATAAAATAATATATTACTACCTCTGAAACTACCAAATAAAAAGGACCATCAAAATCGATTCTTATTGACGGAGCTATCGCGTAACATGCTCGTACGTACTTATTTTACGTACGTACGTACGTACGTATTTTTTGAAGTCTGTTAAGAATTCGGTCGGTATTTGGTAGTTGGAAGTTAGTGTTAAGACTAATTGTTTGTTTATTATCACCCAGAAATACTATCTTGTAGTGATTCATTTTTTACACACATACAAATACAAATTCTATAAATCCAAAGTTCAAAGTCTGAACGGATGTATAAAGCGATAAAGTAGACATTCTACGTAAATTGTGTTAAATGAAAAAAACCCTTTCGTTATTAATATTTATTTTCGTCGGGGATCTGTTTTGGTTTATGTTATCTATAGAGAAAATCTTTCAGCCGCGTCTGTACTGTCTTGTCGCTGTTCTTACCATATTCAATTCAAATATAATTACTTTCGTTTTTATTTTTAATTACTATAATTATGCAATCGTTATTTCTTATTTTAGTTTTCGCTTCTGACGTGCGGTCTTAAACACACACATTTTTAGGGTTCCGTAGCAAAATACGGGACCCTTATAGTTTCGTCATGTCTGTTTGTCTGTCTGTCCGTCCGTATGTCACAGCCACTTTTCTCCAAAAACTATAAAAGCGATACTATTGAAACTTGGTAAGTAGATGTAACCTGTAAACCGCATTAAGATTTTCATACAAAAATTTAGGGGTGTCCCATACTTAGAGCTGAAACTCAAAAAAATTTTTTTGATCAAAACCATAAGTGTGGTGTATCTATGGATAGGTCATCAAAAATAATATTGAGGTTCCAAACATATTTTTCTCCTTAACTGAATAGTTTGCGCGAGGGACTCGTCCAAAGTGGTAAAGTGTGCCCCCCCTCTAACTTCTAAAATAAAAGAATGTCAAAAATAAAAATAAAAGTGTACGATGTACATTACCATGTAAACAATCAACGAAAATTGGTTTGAATGAGATCTAGTAAGTACGTAGTTTTATTTTAATACGTCATAAATTGACTATTGTTAAAACACTGACTAAAGTAACAAAGAACTACAAGGACTTTTATATTATGTTACTTACTTGCTGCTACGGAAGCCTTCATGGGCGAGTCCAACTCGCACTTGACCACTTTTAATTAAATTAAAACTGCTTCTAACCATCTATTCCTAGATTCTTACACTCCACTAGCAAAACTGGTTAAAAATATTAAGTGTGAATTGCCCGTATTAGTTAATCTAGATATATTCTAGATCTCATGGTTGACATCAGGCATGATGGCGGTCAAATGCAAACCTATTATAGTTAAACAATCTGTTAGCGTAACTCAGTATTCACAGTAACAATAATATTGACCGTTCATCTGTATTGTAGCTAGAAACCGAATGAATCACATGTGGTGACATTGACTCATACGCTTACGTCTTACGAACAAAGCTTTGTACTCGTATTGCTATTATAGTATACTAGAGTTCCGTCCCGGCTTCGCCCGTGGTACATATAAGATATTATAATAGCGTATAGCATTCGAAATCACATACATATACAACAGTGAAAGAATTTTGACGTGACAACGTCTTATAAATTGGTTTGCCGGGTGACACTTCAAGAAACTGCGTTACGCTCCGCTCACGTTATGCGCTCACAACGAGAGCGAGTGAGAGGCACGCGCCCCTTCCACTCGGGCATGGTTAGCCCGCCTAAGAGCGAGAGAGACAGACATAAAAAGTGAAAGGCACACGTCCCTTCCGTAAAATTATTTTACCACTCAAAGTCGTTGTCACGTAAAACTTTCGCCCGTATACCGACTTTACAGGCAACCAATTTTTTTTTTTCAAATTGATCTAGTAGTTCCTGATATGAGCGTTCAAACAAAAAACCTCTTCAGCTTAGGTAAAAGATTTTCTTGAAAGGAAGTTGACTGGAAAATTAAGGGCCTACCCTGAGCAAATGACTTTGAGTATTTCTTACCTCATCGCACACCGCAAGAAAGTGCAAGAGAGAAACAGTAGGATTTGTCACGGTTTTACGCTCAAATTTTAGAATAAACTCTTTATAAAATCAGACTTTGATCTTATAAAAAACGATTTCTACCATAATGTTCGTAATCAAATTGCCTTTCCGTTGGTGTAAGCACAAAATCTAAATAATGGCGGCTTTTCCAGTAGGTGCACGATTATCAAAATTATTTCAAAATTGTATGGTTTCGTTGTGAGGAGATTAATTATTAAACAATTTATTCAGTAACAAAACAAGAACAAAATTAAAAATATTGATTAACCCCCGACTATCTGGGATTTGTTATCTGTACAATATTCTACTAGTCAAGCCCTTTCATTTGATACCCATATTAAGGGAGTTGTGAAAAAGAAATGTATTTCGCCATTTTGTGGTAGCGGCCATCTTGGATTTGAAATTTGTCATAGTGCAAAGTATTCTACTAGTCAAGCCCTTTCGTTTGATACCCATATTGAGGTAGTAGTGAAAATGTATTTTGACCAGCATGCGCGGTCCGAGGGGGGGGGGGGGGTCACAGGGGACATGACCCCCCCAAAATCGTATACGTTCAACTAAAAATCTAAAATATCAAGTCAAGTATTAAGTATTTAGTACTCGATTTATTGTATTCCTACTAGTGACCCCCCCCAAAACCTGAGACTGCGTACTGGTGACCCCCTCCAAAATTCGAGGCTGGGACCGCGCCTGTTGACCAGTTGATATTTGTTTTGGATAAAGAGTAGATAGATCTGAAAACCATAAATAAAAATAGTTTTGCTCAGGGACGCGCCTTAACTAAAACTACATAAGCGGGCATAGTGGTTATACTCGTATAATTTTACTAAATAGGCATATAAACGCAGCTATATCACAGTGGCTTAGCTATGCGAATTGTATCAACACGATGATGCTCCTAAAATAAATGTCTAAATGACTTTTTTGTATTTTGAATGCAAAAAAGTCAAAATTTTAGTATAGGTATATTTCAGGATGTCTTAAAATAGTTTAAAATATCCTGAAATATTTACTTATTATTATTACTTGAGTTCGACCGAAACAGGTTTTTTCGGAATCGAACTTTCGGTCAGGCTTTCCATTTCGGCTGAAACAGAACAGAAACTTATAAACACATCAAAATTTCCATTTTATATTTAAATCGAGTGTATTTTTATACATTTATTTCAATAAATATACCAGACAATGTATGATATTTTGGCCGAAACCGGAACAGGACGTTCGGTCGGTCACTACTTATTGCTATTTTACATCGTGTATTAATTAAAAAATAAAACTTGATCGTGGTGTAACGTTTTTATTCACTTGTCTTTCTATGTTTTCTATATTTTATTGTGTAGAAAAAATTAAAAAATGTAGGTAGTCTCGTTCCGAAATGAGGCGATCGCCATCTACCCTCATCTGCTGTCACCACGGCTGTCCCACTGACCGTACCCACTTCGACATGGTTACACTAGATTATGACTAGATTTCCCGCCATTATTACGACGCAAATTAAATAAAAAACTAAGAAATGTCTCATTTCAAAATTGCCAACCGTACTATAATAGTATTGTGCTATATTTTGGATCTGCGTAGGTACGATGAGTATATACTGTTGAATGTATTACGCAAAAATACTATATATTGAACACCGTACGAAATATTTTGCTTATTAAATGTATTTTAATATTTTATATATTATATGCGCTCTTACACAAAAACACGCCTTTACATAAAAATAAATGAATGACAATCTTTTTCTACTTTTTTTTCATACTTTTAATATGTAGTACTAAATGTCTTAGAACTGTACTATATTTTTTAATCGACTGGAAGAAGCGTTGTTTTTCGCGCGTATCATGTATATTTTGTAAATTTCTTTACTCCGATGTTCTATATCTTCTAAACGGCTGGATGGATTTTGACAATTAAGATATCGTTAGTCGTCTCAATCACCCAAGTGTCCTTAGATACACCGCAACATAATGTTATATTATTTATTTATTGTTATGCAGAAGCGGCAAACGCGGTTCTACCATGGCGATGCCAAATCAGGTGACGTCTCCTGATTTAGTCTCAGTCGCAACAAGGAGTTGTGTACGTTCGCTGACAATTGTGTACGTTCGCTGACAATTCAATTTTCAATTTTTTCAAACAAATTTTCGCCACGTTATGTTGTCTTTAGATTATAGCATACCTCATCTTCGTTTCTTTAATTATATCGATGTATATTTCGCTCAAAAATGTTGCCAACTCCATCGCATTTCGAAGTTAGGCTATCGCCGTCTACCCTCATCTGCCATCACCGCTTCACACAATACTGACCGATCTTCTCCAAACTCATTTCGCGGTAGTTACACTTGATTATAACGGCTGTTGAGCATCGCAGACTTTGTGATAGTACATTTTCTCAATGATATCAAATCAAGGCTTTAATCCAATTTGCCTTTCCTGAGAAAGCGACTAAATTGTTGGTTGAAGCCTCGAGCTAGCCTAAACATATTACCTCAAAACTTGTTCAGCGTTCAAATTGATTTAACGACACTGAAGCTCGGTGGAAAGCCGTTTAAGGGACTCGTTGGCTAACTCTACGGCAAGGGGAAGGATCCCACATCAATTATAATTATTCGGGATTGCTGTTTATCGCACAGGAGAGTTTTAATGAGACGGTTCATGGTGGTATCTAGCTATTTTTACTATTAATTAATGTCACAAATAAACACAATTTTTGCGATACAATCGCTGGCTGAACCCCAATGAGCTAGATCAAAATAATGTACAGCAATATTGTACTCCTTCAAAAGGTCTACAAAAAAGTCTGCAATGGTATATGTCTAGCTCTTAGGAATAACCTTGCAATAACCATTTTTATTAGTAGTTATATTTAGTATCAGCATTGCACGCGTGCGAAGCCGGGGCGGGTCGCTAGTTTTAAATATTAGTAAGATTTTACTACTCGCGATTACATTCGCTACTTCACGAAATTTTGCTAAATGTAAAGAAAGCCTTCAATCTCAGTAGATTAATTTTCCAGATCCATAAAGAAAGCCTCTAGTAACAAAGGTCTAACAGAATTGTGCGGCATACGCGTTGAACCGTTGAAATGCAAGACAGTGACACTTCGGTTCTTCTCGGTAACGCTCGGATCCTACCGGGCGGCCATCTTATTACATCATTTTCGTTCATCCGTTTTCGAGTACTTCGAACGTAAATAACAGGATTAACCCGTATTAGTTAGGTTAAGTTAGTCTGATTTAAACCCTTATTTAATAAAATTGTTTCTGCAACAATTAGTGTTAAAATATATTTTATGCATAAAAAAACTAAAGCAATAATTTATATTTAAATAAATATTGATTGGACGATCATAGTAGTCATAGGTAGTCGTTTCAATGAACCTTTCAGTGAACGGTCTTTAAACGAAAAGGTTGTTCCAACATTTTAAAAGGTTTTTGCTAGATAGTTGAGTCTAGGCTCAGATACAAAAGGCGACTTGCCTTTTGTGTCTGACCGATCTTTTTGTGTTTTTTCATCCGGGATACGGCAGGCATCGTCAGTAATCTGTATTGAAAATATTTGTATAAAAGCTTAAAAATAACATGATGAAATCAATAAATAAATGGATTTAACTAAAGAACATTTAAAACCTAGCAAAGGTTTAACTGCGTAGTTTGCGTTATTGTGATTTTCCTGCGTAAAGGCTAAGCGCCTCTCCAGGCTACAATCTAATTTGTGTTCTGAATTTCAACACGACGCCGTTCCCACGTGATTCAGTAATAAAAACCCCAATTTTCGCGTTTGAAATGTTAGGATGAAAATATATATTTTTGCTTTTGTCACTGTAATAATTGGCATGATGACTGGATCAAAAATATGCCATTTTAATTAGTCCGACAGGTAGATTAAAGAAAAATATGTGACACGTATTTTTTGTTTTAAAAAATATTCAAAATCCTCCTAAGTTATAGATCTTCAAACATTCGGAGTGGGCTGTGACGTCACGTTTTATAAATACATTTTTTTTATAAATAAAGAGTGACGAGACGATCAGGACATGTGCCTGATGCTAAGCAACATGCCTGATACATAACAGCACAGCGACAAGCAGCTATTGGAACACGAAGAGTCCAAATCATTACCTAGCACTCCACTGTGCTCGTTACCCAGAGATCTAGTATCTTATATCTCTAAGCCCTGTAATTTCTCTGGAAACATTGCCCTTCATACCGGAACACAGTAATGTCTAGATAAAAAAACTTGTATAGACGTGACGTGACTCGAAACTTCTAAGCACTGTATCTGCGTCAGTTTTGGTTTCTGAAATAAAAGAAAAAAAATCGTGTACATTTTTTTTTTATAATGTAACTGACGAACTAATATTAGTGTTTTTTAGTTACCATGCCTATTGGGGTAATTAATCTATTTATCTAATCTAATACATTTAATCGAGCAATTCCTTTATATATAGGTATATGAAGGTACTAGCGGTTTTACCTGCGTATTTCCCGTTATTTTCCCGGGATAAACAGTAGCCTATGTGTACTTCCAGACTATAATCCAAAGAGCTTACACATACTACGTATAGAGTTGGCACAAACGCTTTACACCGAAAGCACGGGTAGCATCTTTCTTGCCTTGTCGCTCTTGTGGAAGTGTCATACTTTTGTCGCGGCACACCACTGTTGCCATAGAAAGTATGCACGTCATCTGCTTACGATTGACACAAAGGAACCTTGCGGAAGATCTAACTCTATACGTAGTATATGTAAACTCTTTGCTATAATGTATATACATACGAGTATGTTCCAAATTTCAGCCCGATCCATACGTACGTTACGACGTGATTGAGTAACAAACATCCAAACGTTGACATTTATATTATACTAGCGGCCCGTTCCGGCTTCGCTCGGGTAATAACCTAGATACCGCCTGCAACGCCATCTCTCATGATTTGTGAATCTAAACCATCCAGGGCCCTACCCAAACGTATACCAAAAAAAATCATTCAAATCGGTCGAGCCGTTTAGAAGGAGTTTACTTACCACGAAAAGTGGCATTGATTTATATATAAATATACTAGCGGCCCGTCCGGCTTCGCTCGGATATTGTCACATAAAGCCCATTAATCGAAATATAAACTATCCTATCTTTTAAGTTGGATCAATCTACACACGGTATCCAAATTTCATTAAAATCGGTTAAGTAGTTTAGGAGTCCATCGCGGACAAACATCGTGACAGGAGATTTAAATATTAAGATAAGATAGACTAGTAGGATAAGTAGGAAGTAGGATATATATAATTTCAATCTCGGAAACGGCTACAACGATTTTTATAAAATTTAGTACAGGGGGGTTTCGGGGACGATAAATCGATTAGATAGGTTGAATTTTTCGAAACCGTCGTTTTAACCGAGCAAAATTTGGTCATCCAAGATATGATTTTATGAATAGTTAATAAAGAAATTTTGCCACACGTAATTGTGTTATATATTGTACATTGTTTGTCATATTTCTCCATCCTCCATAATAAATATAAAATAAATAAATAATGTCCATCGAACACAATAGACATAGTCATTTTTCTTTAAAAATAAATCCTTTTCTCGCGAATCTGTGGCAAAAAGGTAAACAAAATAGCACGTATGTAGATACTGGCTCTACAGATAAGTTCTGTTGATACGCTATCTGATACAGTGGTAGCTTGATGAAAATTATTTAATGCCATAGGATCATACGCCAATCCAACTAGTTCTGGTCTAAAAATAGTCGTGAGTGAATTAATTTCTCCTAGGTGACCTAAATATGATTTAGAGACCCCTCCATAACAACACTTACGTTCAATTATTTAGAGTTTATTTAGGTGTCTCAAATAGTCGACGGTTGGTGGGGCGTCCCAGTTTCCGATGGAAAGCCTAAAGATAGCATTCGGATCAAGACAACCGCGACGAGAGACCACAACCCGAGACCGCGACCGGCAACCGGTCACAGGTTTTGGAGAGTGTGCGACTGATTTGCATGATCTGATACCACCTTGCCCTTTTTTCTATCGGAATGCTCGTAGCTCGAAAAAGCGACATCGTTTCATGGTTGATGTTCCAAAGACACGAACGAAAAGATTTGACTCTACTTTTGTGATAAGAACGTCTAGGATGTGGAATGCGTTGCCTGAGTGGGTTTTCCCCGATGGTTACAATCTTTGTGTCTTCAAATCGAGAGTGAATCGGTTTCTTCTAGGTAAACACGCTCCAACGTAGACCGCATCGTCGCTTAACATCAGACGAGATGGCGGTCAAGTGTAAACCTATAAAAGTTAAAAAAAAAAAAAGGTCGCAGGGCGACAGCTACCTACGAATCTACGCGACACGAGTCGTGCGACGAAAATGCGGCAATGTTCAATGACACTTCCACTGTTCCTTAGTAGTGGAATGCGTTGTCCGAGTTGATATTCCCTAATGGATATAATCTGGGTGTGTTTAAGTCGAGAGTGAATCGCTTTGTTCTGGGTAAGCGTGTTCCATTAAAGTCCATATCTCCACATTTCATCAGACGAGATGGCCTTGAAGCGTAAATCCCTAGCCTTAATACGAGTACTATCAACACTATTGTTCATGATCGACATACACAACATAGCAATTTAACCATTGATTCCAGCAAACATCTGATACGACCATTGCATCTGTGGCCGAGTAATTTGGAACTGATTAGCGAAGCGTCTGGCATTCACTTATTGATTCTGCAAGTTATGAGGTAAGTCACGGTTACTCAGGTAGCCGGTTTGCTTACTTGGACTGAGTACTTCGCCAATTAACGTAAGCAAACCTGAAAGTTGACGTCATGGCTTGGTTTAGTAACGACATCGTACTAAACCAAAAAAGACGCATCGTTATGAACAAATTTGCACCATATTAACAGTAATGAACAATTTGGGGCTATAAACGTATCTAACTAATATTATAAATTTCAATGTTTGTGGCTCATTTCGGAATGTATGAACTGATTGGGCTGAAATTTGGAATACAGGTGGACGTCTGAAACAACACATTGGATACTTGATATTCCGGCAAAATAATGCGAACGGAAACTACGCGGATATTACGAAGAGTAGAGGGTACGCGGGCCGCTGCAAGTACAAAGTAATGAAGAAAGGTGTGCTACATTTATGAATTGTTTACTTACAAATTTAAGTAACGTAAGCCATCCTGTTAATAAATATAGTTAAAAGGGGCCTAAGCTAAAAAAGACAATGTTCATAAGTATGAACAATTTGGCGATAATATTTTAGTGGTAGGACTCTTGGCAGAGTCCGCCTGGGGAAGTACCACACCTTTGCCAGTTATTCTACCGCCAAGCAGTAATGTGCAAACATTACTGTGTTCCGGTTTGAAGGGCAATGTTTCCAGAGAAATTACAGGGCTTAGAGATATAATATCTTAGATCTCTGGGTGACGAGCGCAGTGCAGTGCTAGGTAATGATTTGGACTCTTCGTGTTCCAATAGCTGCGTGTCACTGTGCTGTTATGTGGCAGGCATGTTGCTTACCATCAGGCACATGACCAGCTCGTCTCGTCACTTTTTACTTAAAAATACATAAATCAATGTTTGTATGTTTGTTGCTCGATCACGTCGTAAGGTTTTAATGGATGTGGTTGAAATTTGGAATACAGATTGTAGTGTGGAAGAACACTCGCAGCGCTGCAGGTACACAACAATGAACAAATTTGTTCACCTTTGCCAACAACTTTGTACTATGTTCACCATGCGAAACAAATGCTCTAAAGTGCATAAACATAGAACGCGCAAAAAGCGATCAAAATACTGAAAAACATTTTTTATTCACCAACTTTATTACGATCTCACGCGAACACGAACTTTTGCCTTTATAAAGCATTCGACATGTGAACGCATGGTGTGAATTACTAACTGCGCAAAGTGAAACCCTATCAATATTGGTTGTGCTACGGAGCACTCGATGTGAGACCGGTTTTTATTCGGAGGGTTTTGCTTTTATTTTTGTAGTAAAGACTGACACTCAAAACATGCGGCTTATGGCAACAGGTTTATCCATTATATCACTGCCGTGTAGCTATTTGATCACGAGAAACACAAATCATTGCCCAGCTTAATCACAACGCTTGTCACCTAGAAATAAAAGAAGACATCTCTTAACTCTGTAATTTCTCTAAAAACCTTGCCCTTCAAACCGATATACAGTATCACTATAAATGTAATGTACATTTATCAGTAAAAACTTGATAAAGTTTATACGTACTTCAGAGAACAATGTAAGGTCATCAGTACAACTCTCGCGGTTATCGAATTACTATGTGTAACCTTACTAATAGTTTAAATGAATGTGATATTGTATTGGATTATGACGCTTTAGTACGGTTTCGGTACAACAGCTCGTTATTGATGTAATGATATGACGTGATCAATATGATGCATAACATAAGCTCAATTTTTCATAACCCAATAAAAGTGATAGGTCTATTTTATAAAACAAACGTTGTCTCACAAGAATAGCAAAAATACGTTATAAAATAATTGTCGCATAGCACCATCACCACCATCTAGACCCAAACTAAGCAGCTGGTTTTCGTGTTTTCAGTGGTCCTATAGTAAAACTTGTTCAGAATCTAGTACATCACCTTATCTATCATTGCCCTCTCGGCTTAGTTTTTAACCCCCGACCAAAAAAAGGGGTGTTATAAGTTTGACGTCGATGTCTGTCTGTCTGTCTGTCTGTCTGTCTGTCTGTCTGTCTGTCTATCTGTCTGTCTGTCTGTCTGTCTGTCTGTCTGTCTGTCTGTCTGTCTGTCTGTCTGTCTGTCTGTCTGTGTGTGTGTCTGTCTGTGGCACCGTAGAGCTCAAACGGTTGGTCCTATTTTGATCCGTTTTTTTTTATTTGAAAGTTAATATCCGTGGGAGTGTTCTTAGCTATGTCTGGTTAATATCGATTCAAAATGGCCGCCTCCACAAAATGGCGGACAAAATATTTCTTCGCAACCTACCTCAATATGGGTATCAAATGAAAGGGCTTGACTAGCAGAGTACTATAAGCTATAACAAATTTGAAATCCAAGATGGCCGCCACCACAAAATGGCGAATTATATAATTTTTTTCACTACTACCGCAATATGGGTATCAAACGAAAGGGCTTGACTAGTAGAATACTTTGCACTATGACAAATTTCAAATCCAAGATGGCCGCTACCACAAAATGGCAAATTACATTTCTTTTTTCACAACTTCCTTAATATGGGTATCAAATGAAAGGGCTTGACTAGTAGAATGTTGTACAGATAACAAATCTAAGGTAGTCGGGGGTTAATCAAAATTTTTAATTTTGTTCTTGTCTATTATTTAAAGCGGAGATTCAGACTTGTTTTGAATATACTCAAAACATACAGGAAAGATCTAAAAAAAATGGTAGTCTGTGAAGTCTGTTTACGAACTATAATTTTTCGTGATTATGTCATAAGAAAACATTGATAGATGATTGATAGAAAAATACATACTTTTAGGAATTGAATTGTTATCGCTGAAATATCATTATTTTGTATAGTGCTGCCGCTGTCTCTCTTCTACTCGGCATCGGCCGTTGCAGTGGAAAAGAGACAGATGAGGCACAAACCGCATTGGCTGATCGTACCTCTCTATCGCTGGTTTCATGTTCTCGCTTGCACTCTCGGCTTCCGGGACTTGACACTTTTTCGCGTGTGCCCGGTGTTCGTCGATTTATAAAACGCTATCAAAAACGCCAATAGGTAAACGCTAATATAAAAATACCCCTAATAATACCACAATAGATGTAGTCGTACCTGGTTGACCAAGCTTTGCTCGGTTTTTTTAAATGATATTTAGGCAGGTACGAATTACGTAGTGATGACTTACTTAGACCTACTTAGATACGAATTAAATGCGTTTATAAAAGGCTCTAAGTATAAGATTTTTTCAGAAAAAAAAGAACAAAAAGAAAAGTCCCCAGTGTAACCAGCAGGATTCGAAACGGGGCCTGTTGACTCCGAGGGCGAGCATATTCCGTCTGAGCCATTTAGACTTAAAGAACAGTGGCGAAATAAGTTATCGTATTCTAATGACATTGTAGGAGATTTTCATTGTCTAAAAACGCGTATAAAATGATGTTTTTAAAAAATTAAAACCTAGCTAGATCGATTTATCGTCCCCGAAACCCCCTGTATACATAATTTCATGAAAATCGTTATACTAATATACTAATCTGAAATAGGTCGCCAAGTGGTCGAAATTCCGACTACAAAACAGTATAACAGTGTAAAATATAATATTTATTTGTGTGAGTAATATATAAGTAATTGTACTGTACAAATACTTGTATTCATCACACAAATATTTGGACTGGGTGCAGACCGAACCCACGACTCACGGGTTCGCAGACATACTTACTACCAACTAAACCACCATGCTAGCCACTTTATAAATAAAATAACGTCATAAAGAAGCTGTCTATTTTTCTACTTCCCCGTCTATTTATTCTCAAATCTTCCATTCCATCCTACGGTTGCCTGGAAGAGATTGCTTGTAAGTAATAAGGTCGTCAATTACTTTTTTTTGTGTTAATTTAAGTGCGTTATACGCATCTATTTATAACTCTAATAGTGAGGAAGTTTTTAAAATCGGTCTGATAGTTTTTGGTCTTATGCATGGCAGATACAAATACATACATAAATACTCGTATCTTCTCCCTTTGCAGTATTAGTATATAAATGTAAAGATACAATACCAACTACGAATAGAGCAGAATATGTAATTTTGTATATTGACCATTCTGTATATTGAGCTTTTCACATAGGTTGATCATCCACCGAAAGCTAAGCTATGCAATTTATAATACCTTTTTTTATTAAACAGATACACAAACATTTTTATAATACAGCCTGTGACAAGCTTATTTTTCTTTTCAAAGAACCTCTTAAATTAACCACCAAATTTTGGTCGTATAATATCAAACCCACGCGTCGTTGTACCTAATCTTTGTGTGGGTATATCGCTAAATTTATTGTCTCAGCCTCACAATTACTCAGTAGAATGAAAAAACCCTTAAATATTAGCGAACTAAAGTTTATTTTCGTCTGAAGCCTCTCAAAGTGTGTTATTGTAAACCATTTACCTAGAACGGCTCTGTTTGATGAATATAACACTCAAAGGGAAATAAAATCATACCAGCGGGAATTTATATTTTCTTATGATACTTACATAATATTTTAATCGACGGGTTCAGGTATCAATTCGGCCAGTATTTTGTTTTTATGTATGGACATTGATTACTCGGAGAATAATGATCAGATTTGTGTTTTTTTTTGTTTGATGCAGAATAGCTGCCATTTTGGTCCCATATGAATGTTGTACAGTTTGGTTTAGTAGTTTTCATTTTATGGGTTGTCAATGAAAATCTTTGTTTGTTCTGACAATGTAATTATAGTTTGTGTACAGCTTTTAATATATTTTCGTGTAGTCTGATTATATATTATTACTAGCAGTATCCACGGGTTTACCGCTGTTTTCCTTGATAAAAAGTAGTCTACATGTAATTTTTCATCTGGAGTCATCTACCATAACACATCATCTACCTCATGTAATCTAGCAAAAACCTACTGTAGTTTACAGAACAACCTATTGCAGACACTAAAAAGTAGAAAAACCTACTTCAAAACCACAAATTTGATTATGTACGGCATTGGTCATTTTCGGCTCCCTGTCACACACTTTAAACTACTTCAGAAGCCTTTTGATTCGAATTTCTTGTACATGTATTTATGACAAATAAATTATTATTATACACTTGTTTAATCCTTTTCTTAATTTCTATGTTTTTTACAACATGAATAAAAATATAAACATTATAAAAACTTAAAAAATAGGGTGCCGCCAGAAGCGGGGCAGGGCTACCGGTGGTTAGGGCTGCAGTGAGGAACCTCCTGACGATGCGCGCTGTGTCGAAGATGACCGCCTTCTGCTTCTGCTGACTCTTAATCCAACCGTCTTGCGAAAGTCTCCTGAGATGTTGGTCGAAACTTTTCGCTATAAGGCCTTTTGCCAACACGACTATTGAGACTATGATCGTCGAATCAACATCACATATGGCGGTAACCTCATGAGCCAAGTCAAGGTACTTGCTAAGCTTGTCCTTCTCGGCTTTCACGAGGTTATCGTCATGTGATACGGTGATATCGACGACGATTATTATTATTATTATAATTGGTTCCATACAGTTTCAATACCTCTTCTAATCCATCATCCCGCAACGCTGTCCAAAAATCATGCGACAAGGAGAAATTATCGAGAGTTGCAACCCACTATCTTCACCTGCACTCAGCTTTCAAGTGACTGCATAGTGCTGAATCTTAGTATTTTATACGCTTCTACCATCTTACATAGATCTCCTGGTGGTTCATATGACCCATACATTTTGTTCACGGGCCTGTAGTATATAAGGAAACCGTGGTGGCCTAGTGAAAATCCGATTTCTTTCATATATTCAAATCACGG
Source organism: Ectropis grisescens (assembly GCA_017562165.1). Classification (NCBI taxonomy): domain Eukaryota; kingdom Metazoa; phylum Arthropoda; class Insecta; order Lepidoptera; family Geometridae; genus Ectropis; species Ectropis grisescens. Next base: position 31,305,031 of record CM029767.1, read on the forward strand.
CTGCATCTGTGATTATTTTTCCATGTACGAGTATGTTTCAACGACAAAAGAAAATATAGTGAAGCCATCGACGTAATCAGAGGAAGTCGTTTTGTGAGACGTCATCCGTTAACCCACCCGCATTATGCCAGCATGTTGAATAATGGTCTTGACTCTTGCAAGACAAAGCCTGCAGTCTCATCAGTCAGAACATATAATAAGGCTGCTTATGCCAGAGCCCATCTTGGCAGTGGAGAGTCAGCCTTGCAAACATTCTGAGCTACTTCGCATCGGCAACCCATGTCTCACGCTTTGGCGAAGGCAACTAAATATTTGACATATTTCAGCGTAACATTCTCACTTTGATTCTATCGCTTTCGAGGCTTTTGATCTTTCGTTTATGAAATGCTTGCCTTCGTTGCCTTTGGCACTCCTCGGTTGCGATAGCGCTTTTAGAACTACGTTCAAATCTGACGCGATGTCAAACGAAGAGATAGAGACAAATGTACTAGATTGGTGGTAAGATAGAAAGCTTTTGACTTCTAGTGAAAAATTCTTTAGCAGCGTTGAGGATTTCTTGGTAAAAGAAAACCTGTCGCGTCACCGGCATGTAGCGGCGGTGGAACAGCGGAGCGGGACGTACGCATTACACCTTAGATAAAGAATAAGTAAATAGATCAGGTTTTTCCGCACGGTTCCTTTGTACCAATCGTAAGCAGATGAGGTGTATGTTAGCTATGGCGACATAGTGATGTGCTGCGGCAAAAGTATGAGACTTCCACAAGAGCGACAAGACAAGAGCGATCAGACTTATGCTTTCGATGTAAAGCGTTTGTTCTGACTCTATACGTAGTAAATGCAAACTCTTTGCATTAGACGCTTTTATGACGGGTGAAATCGTGTGAGTCTGCGTTACCGACATGGGTAATAGCAGTATATCTATGATACATTTATGCTGTATAATATACTAAACATTTTCACTTCTATCATCGTACATCACTTCTATAGTACCATCAGGCACATGTCCTGCTCTTCTCGTTATTCTTTATAAAGAAATAAAAAACACTAGTCACCTATATAGGTGTTATTTTTTAACCGACTTCAAAAAAGAGGAATTGGTTCTCAATACAGTAGCAGCCATGTTTTTTTAAATGGATGTTACGCTCCTTTAATTGTGAAAAGATTTTGATGATTCTCTTTTCATACGGTATATCGTACTTCAAAGGTGGTACCATATTAATTTCATTGAAATCGGATGTTTGCTTTTTTTAAATCTTTTATACTTTTTTAAACTTTTTTTTAATAAATGAAATAAATAAAAAATTGCAAACAGTGATACATTGTGTCAAACAATCTGTTTTAAGCAATTAGTTTGTTTTCACATATTTTATCAACTTGAGTCGAGTGCCCGAGATTAAATTAAAAATAAAATGAATACGTAGGTATTTGTTTTTTCTGAAAAAAAAAAAAATATATTTCAACTTTTTATATTTATGCTGGTACTTTGGTTACGACCACGCAGGGTCGGCTATACATTAAGGTACATAGATACATTAATCTTCGTTGAAGCGTCGGAACGTGCCATACGAAACTGAGTCTTCTGAACGGTGCTAAGAATAATCTCTCATTAAAAACTCGCCTCTTTAAAAAGAACGGTCCATTTTTGGAACAATGAGTGGCATTAAGGCTTCAAATGAGCCCTTAATTAGTGCTAACTCCGCGGCCTATTTTTGGACTGCGCGTGTTGGGTTCGTGGATAAGATAACGAAAATAATACCTTATACAGTTGATAGAAGATCTAGATTTGATTCACAAAACTCTTTATTCTGATTGTCGAGAAAACTAAACTGGTAAAAATAATTTTGTGCTGTCCTTCACAGCTTTTGGGAGTTAAAAACTCGTAAACATAATGTTAGAGAGATGACGTCATTTTAGCGCTGCGGTCCACTTCCCAACGCAAATATAATGGGGTGTAATAAATTTGACGTGTCTGTCTGTGAGTGTGTGCGTGTCTGTGGTATCATAGCTCCCGTGCGGATGAACTGATTTTGATTTGTTTTTTTTGTTTGATAGGTGCATTAGTCGGGAGTCGCAAGTATTTCTTACCTGTGTTTGATAAAAATCCATCCATGATGGCCTCCACCAAAAAACAGGTGACGACATACATTACATTTTATACAACTCAATATAGGTTACATAGTAACTATTTCCTTATATGTGATATCATGGATATCAAATAAAGGGCCTTGACTAGTAAAATAATATATGTACATTATATACAAAACGTACCCACATGATAGGGTCCAACTCTATGCTTCAAGATTTCATACACCAACCAACGGAAAAAAGTTTAGAGAATTATGCCGAACGGAATCGGCTGATAAAAATGAACACATTTGCTGTCACAATTTTTGACAAAAGTATATTTTACGAGTATATTTATTGTATTTTCCTACTTATATTATGAATAGCAATGTTTGGATGTTTATTGTTCAATCACGTCGGAACGGTTGAACGGATCAAATTTAAATTTGTAAGATAGACAGTTCCTTAAGAAACAAAAATATTAATTACTAGATGTGTCCGCGGTTTTTATTTATTTCGCAGAACGCTGTTTATTAACCTAAGTTATGCAATAGAACATTAGCTATCTAGTAATTAAAGCACCGTCCTAATGGATCCGGTCGTTTCGAAGATTAGTCTGACCAAACAGGCACATTTTTTTTTAATAGAAATGTATTTACTTTTATTTGTATAGTGTCACAACAGATGTTAACGATACACAAATAGAGTATAGTCTTGAATAGTGCATAGGCTGTAGTGTTTATCCGGATAAAGGGTATAGTTCCCTAGAGAATAAATATTAACTGTAACGTACTGTAACAGAACGGCTGAAAGAATTAGAAATTTGTAAAACGCGCACTTAATAGTCTAAAATAGCAAATCAGCTACTTATTATTCCGAAGAAATACATAGTTCCATTAATAGTAACGTAAGAACAACTGAACAGATATAGTAGAGATTTGAAGAACACGTACATACACAATATATACATATACAGCGGTGTCGGTAACGGTAAGTGTGGCGAACAAAATGATTAATTTCCGTCACGTTAAAATTACCAAGCGACTAAAGAATTTATCACTTCAAAGAAAAAATCTTGCAAATATTTTTCTTTTAAGTACCTTTTTTGTGGCAACTTGATTTTACTCGGAAAAAAGTATTATTTTCTATACTAAATAAAGATTTTCTTATTTCTTCGAAGCCACAAATACACCAGAATAGAAAGTGTTCTTAAGAACCCCGTACTTACTGAGGGTTATTTTCTTGTATTGTCAAATTTATCTACCTCTACATTATTTACCGTTGTCCTCTTAAACTTTGATGTTGTATGGTTATAAATACAACTGAGTAGTACATTGACTTACAATTCAAAGAAAATAAGCTACAATTTTGTAATAAAATAAATACGCAGCTTTTTGGTTTGTCGACAATTCTAAGAAAATAAGTCACAATTTTGCGTGAAATAAAATAAATACGCAGCTTTTTGGTTTGTGTTCAAGTTGTTCTTAAGTCAAGTCGTCACGAAAAATGTATGCTTTTTTACTTACTTAACTAAATTAAAAACCAGGTATAACATGGGTTATATTTAAAACGCATATTTTTTTACTAATATAGTTTGTCATAATGAATGTAGTGTCATAATGAAATTTTGCATAATGTAAATCGAGAACCTTTTTGTCCCAACGACCGTCAGTTCTACGTCCTATGTGTCCCGTCTGCTACTTAAATTTGGAAACTAGTTGGGCTAACACAAGATGTTGGCGAAACTGTGCTCACCAAACATTTATCTCACACAAATATATATCACAACCAAATAGAAGCCAGAAATTAATCTAAGATGAAGAATCAGATGACATAAATAAAAACCAGAAATTAATAGAAGATGAGGAAGAAGAAGACTTTAATCAGCTGACTATTATTTAATTAATTTTTTATTTATAAATTACTAACAAATTGTCTTGCCAGACATATTGCATGCCTCTCGCAGAGGCCAGTTTGTATGGGGCAACTTTTAAAATGTTTTGTATCATCTTATCTCACCTACAAACAGCAATAAAGATTTTTGTATTTTGTATGTCGTTTACTTCGGTTATCTTATTTCCTTCTTTTTGATTCTATCACACAGGGGGACTTGCTCTTAGCACGGCTCTTTCCATTGCCATTTGGGTGACTTGGCCTTATTGTAAGGTCCATAGCAAGCGTACTATTCTGTAAGTCATCTCTGAGACACGCACTGATAAAAGATTTTCGTCTTGAGGCGGTCGTCTTGCGGTATTTCGAATGACAAGAAAACTACTGTTTTGCTGTGTCCGTAGAACTTCACCGCTTCCTTCAGCTCGAATTTGGACGAAATGATCCTTCCTCGGTTTTCAGCTTCATCAGTTGACTTTGACCCATAAACAGATTGCCTCGCGAACACTTAAGATAGAGCCTTTATTCTGCTTGATGGCCTTTTCCATACACTTAGTGTTGAATCGGCGTATGTCGCAACTTAGTTGAGATCTGCTTATTGATTCTTCGATACTGAGACGCGTCACTGGAGGAATGCAAAACCATCTCGCGCTTCTCTTCCGTTGTTAGCTTTAGGGTAGTCTTGAGTAGGACATACAAGAGCCGGTACATTTGTTCCGTACATGACGTCAAGATGTAAGAGCGGCTCAACATTTTATATTGTACTACTTCAAATTTATGTCGCGGCAGTCGCGAAGTCGCGTGACTTACTTTCCGTCCTCGTAAAACTATAGGACGTAGATAGAGAGGGGACGAGACGCAAGCTACAAATTACAATAGTGCGTCATTTTACAATAACATAACGTGTCTGCGTTTCGGGTCTCGAGCGAGAGGGAATTATGCTGACAATGACATTACCAAATACTGTGAGGGTGAGGCGCGCATTGAATGAAGCGTGTGTTTTCAGACAGTTGTAAGACAGTAGTTGTAAGTGTTAGTTGTAACTGTACTGCAATACCGCCAAATGTCATGTTTTTACTCGGAACTTCAAATGTATCGCCGAGCCTCATTTGAAGTGGGACATTGTACTGGTACAAAAAAGAGGCTACTCTTACAAACTCTTATATGTCATGTCCTACCCAACACTACTTTAGGGTAGATTCGAAATATTTTTTGGTTTCTTTTGCACGACGTATTTTATAGAGTTTAGATCCACTTATTGCTACAACTACTCTGTCGTTATAAATAAACGTCAACGTCTACGCAGCAGCTTATTTCAGTAAACAATTTCTTCACTTTGACAAACTTAGTAAGATTAAAGTCCAATTAAAATGATAGTCGTAATAGAAAAGATGCCTGGGTATGCATGTGAAGGAACAATAAACGCGTTTGATGCTTTTTCTAGTCCGCGAGCCACTGACACTCGAATATTGGAATGTCAGGTTTGTGTCCCAATTTATTATTCGAATAATTCAAATATTCGACTATTCGAATGCAAGCCCTAGCCACTATGGCTCAAATTTTCCTTCGTTTCCATCTTTCTTCTCCTTCTTGCTCTTCTCGCATCCCATTAAGTGCGATTGACCTCACAACCACCAACGTTCTTTTAACCGATGATTGACTGGTTGATTTAATATTTTTATTAAGACTATAAAATAGACAGATATTGTAGGATTTAAAGAATAGTAACGACTTGAACTAAGTGATTCTATTATGTTTTTATAAAAAATTAGCTTATTTGGCCGCAAGTTGAATAAACTTCCTACTCAAGCTAATGTATCTATGCGAGAGTCGAAAGTAAGTTAGCATGACACCGCGCTCGAAACCCGACACTTCCTTCTGGGGTGGAATCGATCGCACCCCCACCTCCGCCCACCCTGAGGAGAAATCCGCTCGATCATTGAGAGTGGCCTGGCCTGCGTTGCCAATTTTAGGCGAATCTAGTCAAAAACTATGACACAGTTTAACCAAATTTAGACTTCACTGAGTATTCTGTACACAGAAGCTTATTTGTCGGGTTTTATTTTCACAAAAAATATATTTAAAACCAAGTACATGTAGTAATTATCACTTCGCTGTGTGCCGATCCGGGCAATCTCTCCAGAGCAATTACAAGCCATAGAGATAAATCTGGGTGCAAGGTTATCTAACTGATCATTTAAAAGTAGGTATAATCTAGAATTAAAATTATATTGTTATGATTCGGTTTGTGTTGCTTTGTATCTGATTCTGTAAGTAATGTTTTCTGTAATTAATAGTGAAAAAATCCGGGCTTATCGTAAAATAGGCAAGTGTTGGACTAAAGAAGTCGTAAGGCTAGTGGCTAAAACGTGCTATTTACAATCTGAGGTCATCGTCGTGGTCATACTTCATCCGCTAACCCCCACTGGGCCAGCGTATTGGATTTTACCTTGACTCTGCTTGTCAGACAGGCCCCGAGTCCCTGTGGGAACATCAGGGGGCTGCTTATGATGGCCAACAATTAATTCAATAGTGAACACCAGTCTTAAATGGAATACGCTTGCCTATGCTCTGCCTTCTCGCTTTCTTCGTCTTGAAATATTGCGACTATTTTTCAAGACGAGAGAGTGCGTTGTACTCAAAGAGGTTACTTTATCCTAAAGTTGTACTTTTCAGCCGCTATTCTTCTAGGGAATGTGTAAAATGGGGGTTAAACTACTTGTACTCTTATGGCAATAATTACATGGGGGAAATTTCATTGCTTCATTTTCACAGATGTCACGTTTGATGTCTTGAAGCGGCTTTCCTTGTCCCACAATTATTTATTTTTTTACAATTTTTTTACAATTATTTTTACTAGATGTAAAGAATACTGGTCTCTACAATATAATTCATATTTCATGTATCCAGTGAAACATATAATGTATTTTTTAAATATCTTGGTGTAAATATATAACTGTAGTGATAGGGTTCTCTAGTAGTGGTAGTGTGTCGATTTGTCCGTTATGCTACCGCGAGTACAAAATATGCAAACATTGTAGCGTTTTCGGTTTGAAGGTCAATGTTTCCAGAGACATAACATGGCAAACAGATAGATAATTTTAAATCTCTAGGTTAAAATCTTTAAGAAAACAACTAACACTTGTATTCTTCACTGTGGCAGGCAGGCATGTAGTTTACCATCGGGTTAAGTTTTGCACGCGCCGATTTTCTATACATAAAAAAGTAACAATGTAAATCATTAAAACAAAATGTATTGATTCTATGTGAACGTAATGTATTCGATTTCTTTGTGAATAAATTATATCATAGATAGCTCGTTATACAATCTAGTTACTTAAGTTTTTAGTAAACATTGATAACGGTTATCAATCATAACATTATATCATAAACTAATTAAATTTTCGCTGAAACAACATGATTGTTGTCATAAAATGATGCTATTTACGTTATACGAACGAGACTTGAGTGGAATGAGTTGCCGATTGTGGTTCTCCTGATAAATTCCAATCTTGGTGTGTTCAAGTTGAGAGGTCCAATAAACAGACAGACGTCAAAACTATGCAAGCCAAAAAAATAATTACAATGATTACAAAAAATAAATTGGCAGTCATAGAGGCTGCCAATAGAAGTGACAACTTATAACTCAGAATTTGATAGTTCTCTTTGGCAACCGGAGGGCTTGGCCATCACCATGGTATGGTCCCGAGTTTAATCGAAGATTTCTTATCATTCACGAGCGTGACGCTAGAATTCAATTCACAGCCCACGAAAAATCTGTCTGTGACGCGCTAAAAGATGTTTTGACTTAAAAAAAAAAAAAACTTCTAATGCCATAATGACAGCCCTAACGATAACCGTAATCCCTTTCAAGCAATAACAGTAGGCAAAGTATTAGTAAATATTTGTATTTGTCTCACTTCCAGACTTCTTATTGCTCTCAACACTTGCGATGCTAGTCATAAGTGTTCAATCTAAACTTTTCTATAAATTTTCTATAAACCAAGGTACATAATCTGACGTTGTTAAATTATAATCTTACGGTATGTACAATATTACGGTAACATATCTATCTCTCAATGTCATACACGTTTAATAACATTGATACACAAAATCAAAGTACTTGGGACACCGAGCTTTGCTCAATTACTTAGATAAGCAAGTAACATAATACAAAAGTTCTTGTAAGTACTGCGTTGTTACTGTATCTGTACTGTACTGTATCAGTGTTTTAACAATAGCCAATTTATGACGTATTAAAATAAAACTACTTACTAGATATCATTCAATCCGTTTCAATTCAATTTTCGTTGATAGTTTACATGGTAACTAACGTACATGATACACTTTATTTATTTTTGTCATTCTCTTATTTTAGAAGTTACAGTGGGGGGGGGGGGGACACTTTTTACCACTTTGGAAGAGTCAATCGCGCAAACTATTCAGTTTAGAAAAAAAAAATGTTAGAAACCTCAATATCATTTTTGATGACCTATCCATAGATACCACACGTATAATATTGATCAAAAAAAAAAGTTTGAGTTCCAGTTCTATGTATGAGACACCACAATTTTTTTTTGTTGTTTTCTAATTTTTGTATCAAAATCTTAATGCGGTTGACAGATTACATCTATTTACCAAGTTTCAATAGTATAGCTTTTATAGTTTCGGAGAAAATTGGCTGTGACATATGGACGGACAGACATGACGAATCTATAAGGGTCCCGTATTTTGCCATTTGGCTACGGAACCCTAAAAAGAAACGGCTGGATTCGAACCCGGACCTACCATATTATGACCGTCCAACTTCCCGACTGAGCTAATATACTGTCGTGCGACGCGACGTCGCGAAATTTACCGTCGCATTCTAATGTTTATGTAACAGTTTTTCATTGTCTTAAAAAACGCAAAAAGCGGCGTTTTTTTTTAAAAAAAACCTTTATCGATTTATCGTCCCCGAAGCCCTCTGTACCTATATACCTCATCATTTCATGAAAATCGTTCGAGCCGTTTTCGAGATTCTACATATATGTATACTAGATGTCCGCCCCGGATTCGCCCGTGGTACATTATATAGCACTCATCGGGATCCCGTACATATCCAACGGTGAAAGAATGACTGAAATCGGTTCAGACATTCCTGAGAATATCCCTTTCAAACAAAAAAAAACCTCTTCAGCTACCTGCTACGCCATCTGTCGGATTTAGAAACAAAGATTAGCAAAGGTTCTTCAACTTCAACTTTTTCTTTTGGCTTCCATTCGGTGATGTCACCGTTGACATGACGACGATGAAATGACGTTTAGCTGTCATTTACGTTTTATGTCAGTTCACACGGGAACGCGGTCGAACGGGATATTCGTCGTTTGTCGTTTTTTGACGTCCCACGGGAACGTGATAAAAATTATCTTATGTCCTTTCCCTGGTCCTAATCTACCTCCTCACAAATTTTCAGCCAAATCAGTTCAGCCGTTCTTAAGTTATAAATGGTGTAACTGACACTACTTTATTTTATATATATAGATATATACCTACAAGAATTACTCGTTTAAAGGTATAATGTATAATAAGATAAATATAACATAAGTGTCATAAAGAAAAATAAATAACAATGAACGCCACCAGTGCCAATGAAACATGCCGATCGTTTCATCGGATTCTAGGAAAATGCGTTCCATACTAGACCGGTAAAGTTATGAAAAGCCAACAAACAGTCTATCGGTAAAACGTTTGAAAGCTAAACGGAGTATACTCGTATTTATTGAAAATACTTCCCATGCCAGTTGCAGGAATTTTTTCCAATAGCAAAATATTCAATATTTTAATATTTACCTCCGTTTTCATTTGAACGATTCGAAATAGGCATACCTGTAAAAATTGCATTTTGAAGGTGAAATATAAATAAAATAGTCAAGTTTTTTTTTACCCGACTGAAAGAAGGGTTATATTTTCGCGCGTATCTTGTATTTATTTCCACGTGTCTTCCAAACAGCAGGATGGATTTTGACAATTAAGGTATACTGGTATTATTATAATCACTCGAGTGTCCTTAGCAAAGAGTTTATATATACTACGTATAGGGTTTTATGCACTGTCCTTTGTGTCAATCGTAAGCAGATGACGTGCATTCTTTCTATGGCAACTGAGTGTGATGTGCCGCGACAAAAGTATGACACTTCCATAAGAGCGACCAGGCAAGAAAGATGCTACCCGTGTTTTCAATGTACGAGGGGTGATCCAAAAGTAATGATAATCAATAATAAACACAATGAATAAAATCAAAAACTAAATTTATTTCTCAACATAGTCTCCTAGCAAGTCTATACATTTAGTCCATCTCTTTTCTAAACCTAAAATTCCCTTAGAAAAAAAATCTTTATCTTGACTCTCAAAAAAGTCCTCAACCGCGGCCATCACGTCGCTATCATCGTCAAATTTCTTGCCCGGAGGTGTTCCTTGAGTCGTGGAAAGAGATAGAAGTCACTGGGGCTAGATCTGGTGAATAGGGGGTGTTCCACCAGCTCAAAGCCCGCTTCCTGAATGGCAGCCATGCCAATTGCAGCTTTGTGAACTGGTGCGTTGTCTTGATGGAACAGCACTCCAGCCCGCAGTTTGCCTCGCCTTTTCTCCTTAATAGCCTCCCGCCATCTTCTTATTTGTTCTGCATAGTAGGAGCCTGTAATAGTGGCCCCTTTTCCAAGTAGTCCACCATGATTATTCCTTCAGCGTCCCAAAAACAGACGCCATAACCTTCCCTGCTGAGCTTGACACTTTGAATTTCTTCGGCGTCGGTTCATCGGATCGATTCCATGTCATCGATTGTTGTTTTGTTTCAGGATCAAAATGGTGGATCCAGGTTTCGTCCATGGTCACAAAACGTGACAAAAATTATCCTTGTCTGCCTGGAACTTTTCGAGATTTGCTCTTGACATGTCGACTCGTTTCTTCTTTTGCTCGTCGTTTAACATTTTCGGTACTCAACGCGCGGAGACCTTTCTCATATGCAATTCGTTCACAAGGATTCTTTGAATGCTGCCATATGAGATCCCTGTGACCTCAGCTACATGCCTGATAGTCACTCTTCGATCTTCCAATACAACTTCTTCAACTTTTTCACATTTTCTCCAGTGAGGGACGTCGATGGGCGCCTTTCCCGGTGTTCGTCTTCCGTCGATGTTCTTCCCAGCTTAAACTCCTTAGCCCAGCGTGCAACTGTGGAATATGGAGGAGAACAGTCCCCTAATGTTTCCACCAAGTCGCTGTGTATGTCTTTGGTAGACATTTTTTTCAAGCAGAGGTATTTAATGACAGCTCTGATTTCGTGTTTTTCCATTTTGATGTTCACTCCTTGACAGTCCGTATTCAAATGAATGTAGCTCCCGGGAATCGTGGCCTATTTATATGATTTTTTTTTCCTGAACTAGTGGGTAATTGAGCAAGTGACTGTAATTTTTTTGTATTTTTGTGTGCACTAGAAATAACTGATTATCATTACTTTTGGATCACCCCTCGTAAAGCGTTTGTGCTAACTCTATACGTAGTATATGTAAACTCTTTGGTCCTTAGATAGTAAATTATATTTCTTTTGCAGTCGGGTTTTTTAAATTAAAGCTATTATTGAATACAATTTGCGTCAGCCTGCAACTGATCTGCATGATCTAATACCACCTTGCCCTTTTTTCTATAGGAAGGCTCGTAGCTCTAAAAAGCGACATCGTTTCATGGTTGATGTTCCAAAGACACGAACTAAGATGTTTGACTCTACTTTTGAGATAAGAACGTCTACATATATTAGAATGCACTGCATGAGTGGCTAGTTCCTGATAGTTCTTTGTGTCTTCAAATGGAGACTGACGGTTTCTCCTAGGTAAACACGCTCCATTGTAGACCGCATCGTCGCGACGAGATGGCGGTGAAATGTAAACATATAAAAGTATAAAAAAAAAACAGTGTGCACTCTCCCACTAACGCTTCCGTAGCTACAATCACCAAATTGAGAAAAATAATAGTTATACTATTTATTTCAAAAAGGTAAAATCAATATTATTTATACCTATTGGCGTCATAATTGGCGTATAAATACCTATTGGCGTCACGTCACCACGAGCAAAATGTCTTGCTGAATGCTAACACCATCAGTGACGAAGCTAAGCTAACCACTAAGCACCACGCTTGCCCATAAAAACACACCATGCAGTTATTTGCATGTGAAGAACCAAAATTACCATAAAGCGCTGCACTACGCTCGTCACCAGAGTCCTGAGATGATTTTTTACCTCGTTGCCCTGTTTTTTTTTTTGAAACTTTGCCTTTCAAACCGGAACGGTAAAGCTTTTGCATCTTTGCATTATTTCTTGGTGGTAAAATAACTGGCAAATTTACTTCCCCAGGAGGGCAGAGACCTCTACAAAATTATATTTCCATTCCTGTTTTGCTATAAACGACTATTTCTATTACAAACTATTTCGTAATTCGTAATAGTATTATCTGCTTTCGAAATTGGATTAATAAGTTTTGATTGATCATAGCAAATTTAGTTAGAAATTTGGAAAACTTTTTGCGAGTTTGATAGATAATAATTTATCTAACGACGTTGACGTTTCTCGGTCACAGTTAAATAATAGACAGACAGACCATTGACAGCAAAGATTTTTCTCTCTAATCGACTTCAAAAAGGGAGGTTTTCAATTTGGTTGTTTTTAAACTATTGCATAGCTTTTATCGCGGGCCTGGGGACCGAATTTTAGTGATCGTGCATCTCTTTCTTATGTTCACAAGAAAGAGGGATGGAAAACCGTAACGCCGTCCTCCCCACTCGGTCATTCGACTTTGAATCTTATTTGTATTAGCTTTACAGACTAAATGCTCTTAGCAGTGTTGCCAACTTAACGGATTTCCCGTGACATTTTTTATGGTAAACAAATGTCACTTTTGTTGATAAAAATGCATGCAACATGCAATAGCTATACCGCGGCAGTCCCCGAGTGCCACACTTCTTTTTTTTGTATGGTATCACTAATTGTGAATCGATTTTGATGGTTGAAAATTATTATTTTTGCATGTTTGTTGCTCAATCACGTCTGAACGATTGAACGAATCGCGTTGAAATTTAAAACAGTTACAGTTTGGAGTAATACATTGAGTAAGTACTGTTTATTGCGGTATTATTGCGTACATACATAAATATATCAGAATAAAATAAGCAATAACGCCAGTTATATAATAAAACTCTGGAGATTACAATCCCTACGGTAGATTAGTTTTTAATCTAACGTCATTAAGTTACAATCTGACGGTATTACGAATAGTATTATAAAAAAAAAAGTACAATACGGTGAAATGTACAAAGATACCAGTAACGAGGAACAGTGTCGCGAGTTCATTTGTTTTTCCCAATTCAAAGAATCCTCAACGTATCCTAATTAGTTTTCACTTCAGAAGAATAACAATGTTAGTGAAAATCCGTCAAGATCACGAAAGATTTCGAAATCAACTACTAACAGTAAAACAGTCTAATCAGCTGAGATCCACAAGTGAGTCAACAAGGTCAATTGGGGCGACCACCTGGCGGGCCTCGGCTTGTGTCATCTCGTGAGTCAGACGTGCAATCATGCCAGCTCTGATAAAGCATAGCCTGCAGACATCATTTTGAGGGAAACCTTAGACATTCGCTCCAATTTCACAATTTCCAATTTCCACGAGTACCTACGACACATGTAGCCATCGCTCTGCTAGCCCGTCAATCTATTTATACCTAGACTTGCAAAAAGTTAAAGAAATATAGACTTTATACTAACTTAAAACGGTGAAGGAAAACATCGTGAGGAAACAGACATGTACCTAGAACCTTTCGAAGTCATGTGTCATCCACCAACCCGCACTGGCCCAGCGTGGTGGATTACGGCCTTACCTCTCTCCTTGCGAGAGAAGGCCCGAGTCCCAGCAGTGGGAACATTTAGTGGGCTGTTGATGATGATAACACTTTATACTATTATAATAAGGTTTAAACGTGGCCCGAACCCAAATGGGTACTTGGGTACGGCGCCGGAAGACGTCAAAAGATTTGAGGGAAAAAGCGCCACGCGCAAAAAATAAGCGCGCGCGAAATTACACAAACAATACTAAAAACAAATGTACCACAATGGGCGAATTACAAATATGTACAATAAAAACAAATGTACTTACTACATTCAACTAATTAGTTCTTGTAAATCTTACAATCACATTCAAGAAACAGCTTCAACTTTCATTCACTTGAGTTAAAAATACTTTTAAGGGAAGCTGTAGGCTTTGTATAGATAGTTATGAGGTTGGTTGTTCATAAGGTATCTTAACTTTTAACAACGAAACTTTGTGAGGCTTTGCATCTTTCTCTATATTAACCTGCTAACTTTTACTCGATTTTCACGACACTTTTTCTCATAGCGCCATCTAGCTCCGAACTAAGCAAAGCTTTTTTATTTTTAACTCCAGATGCAAAAACAAAAAAAAAAGACTGCAAAAAGGACGAGATGTATAAGTTTAATATATCAAGGTGTATGCGCGTGTGTGCGTGTGTGTGAGTTATGTAACATGTTGTGTCTAATATTGTAAATGGGAAAGGTTGGATGTTTGTGAAATCGCTTCGAAACGTATGGACGGATGGGGTTGAAATTATAAACACAGATGATAGTCTTGAATAAGACATAGTTTTGACTTTTTATCACGACAAAATAACTGTAACGGTAATGGAAAAGCGCGAGGTTGTTGCTAATTAGGAAATATTCACTCAGGCACTTAGATGTTCTTATTACGTTCTTACATTAGTCTTCGGCTTAGTTTTAAAAGTTGATAATGAGTATCATCGATATAATTAAAGAAACGAAGATGAGGTATGCTATAATCTAAAGACCAAATAACGTGGCGTGAAAAATTTGAAAATTGAATTGTCAGCGAACGTACACAACTTCTTGTTGCGACTGAGACTAAATCAGGAGACGTCACCTGATTTTGCATCTCCATAGTAGAAGCGCGTTTGCCGCTTCTGTTTTTAAGAGTTCGATGATGAGTATACATATATTACTTTTATAGCAAACGTATTGCGGGCTCTCCCAGCAACTCAGTATTGAACAGTGAGGCTTAGAATCAAAATAGATTTAAGTAGTATTAAAAATAATGCCACCGCCATTCAAGTCTCTCGAATTGAAACGTAAAAATAGTCGTAAAAAGAGTTTAATGGGGCCAGAAAAAATATTCAAGGGAGCCACACGTGTCGTTCTTTCGCATTCTCACACCAATATCGTTAGCGTAGCGTGGTGAAAACGCTAAAGAATGTACGAGCAACATAAATCCTATAAATATTATAGAAGTGAGAGACTTTTCATAAAGGGCAGACCCTTTTTTAAAAAAAAATGGCAGTCATAGGAACTGCCGATAGAAGTGAATACTTGTAACTCAGAATTTGATAGCTCACTTAGGAAACTACGCGGGTGAAACCGGAGGGCGTAGCCATGAGCGTGACCACCTAAAATTGCTGCATTTGTAGATGACCAATGGGAAATGCTGACGCATTTCTAGATGACCAATGGGAAATGCTGACGCATTTCTAGATGACCAAAGGCCGTGGTCCCGAGTTTATCCTAAGATATGTTATCATTCCCAAGCGTTACGCTATAATTCAATTCACATCCTACGAAAAAAAAGTCTTGAGCGCGCCAAAAGAAGGTTTTACTTCCAAAACTACAATATGATGAGAACCATTTTACTACATACCGAACAGCTTTCACTAAATAGACCAATGAAAGTCTAAACATAATTAAAATTATCAAAACCGCTACCAGTCATAAGCCTGTCGGCGGCATTGCAACGTTAAATGGCAATGGCCAAATAAACACCAGCAATTTTAGTCACGGGACCCAACCGACCAAGCGCTCGGAAAGGCTTAAAGTGAGAGATTGGATGTCCAATATTGGTTTAAGCTGTCACCATCACAACGACAAAAAGGGCGAGGTAGAATTAGATCATGCAGATCGGTTGCACTCTGAAATGTATTTACAATTTTGCGACTATGTTCAAGTATTTGATGTATTTTATACAAACCAGTCATTGTAATTGTGCATTTTGCAACGACTCAACTTATTTACTCGTATTTACTACTATAGCTACAAATGAGGTTATGGACAATATACATGTAAGATATCTACATTATTTTAGACTTAGTTATTCTATACAGATATTTTATTGGTATAATATTAAATCACAGAGGCAAATAATGTAATTAATTAAATAAAAAGGCAATCAAACGTTTCTGTAGAAGTAGGACTCTCTTTAAAGTTGGCCTGGGATCGGCCCACACCCTTGCTAGTTAAATTACCGTTAAACAGTAATGTGCTAAATTTACTGTGCATTGATTTGAAGGGCAATGTATCCAGAGAAATTACAGGGTATAGAGATCATCATATATCTCTGTGTGACGAGCGTAGTGCAGTGGTCGGTGATGACTTGGATTTAGACTGTTCATGTTCCAATAGCTGCGTGACACTGTGTTGTTACATGTGGGGGGCCCCAGGGGGTTGGGCTGGGGGGGTAGTACGTAGACTATTTTTTAACGCGGGAAAACAACTGTAACAGCAACTACGCGGTTAAAATCGTAGGGTGCTACTACTAAAGTCTTTTTTACGCAATTTATTGTATTTCTACTGGTGACAAAATCTGAAACTGGATACTGGTGATCCCCTCCAAAATTCGAGGCTAGAACTGCGCCGGTGCTGTTATGGACAGGCTTGTTGCTCACCATTAGACTCATTCTGTACTATCAAAAAATTACAGTCATAGCGGGTTTTCTGATAGAAACAAAAATGTATAGAATTTTAGTATTAGACCTGAATGAATAGCTACCAAAATACTGGGTAAAAAAAAAGGTGCCGAACGCGGTTAAAGAATGTTTCTCTTCAAAAATCTTTTGAGCTTTCAATAATTACGCGAGATTCCAAGGAGGTAAACCATCGGATACTTTTCAGTTCCTGTTTGATTCGGAGCTAAAAGGAAATAAATGCTACGTCAGTAATGCGCTTCCGTGATATAAATCCATTATCGGAAACCCTAATACATCACGAGACTGGTCCGACTTGATTAATTTTCTTGTCAAAGTTTTGTTATTGATAAAGGTTGAGATGGCTACCGGAAGTGCGTACCGTAAATCTTGCGAAACTGTATTTCCTACTAACTGTGGCTTAAGCATAATTAGTTAATAGGCGCGACGACAAAAAAAAAAAGAAATCATTACATTATGTAGATTTAAAGAAAAAATGTAAGCATATTTATTCTTTTTTTTTTTAACAGAAAACGACAAAGCTTAGCAATTTCGACTGACGTCACTTGATAGTATAAATACATACAAATGACGTCACAAGTCACGATCCACTGCAGAAGAATTACGAGTATGATCTTCGATGTCGATTTTTATCATAATTTAGCTCACGAACTAATTAGAACAGTATATTTTTTACCCATTCGTCATCCCAATTGAGAGATGGCGGATGAACAATGCCCCTAAAGATGTCTTTCCCGGAACACGCCGGTTTCCTTCTCTGTCAAAGCCAGTGGTGATGTCAAACTCGGTATTTGGAATAATACTCAGATGTGCAGGCGAAATTCCGAACGTATGATCTCACGGTATGTGAATTCGAATGCTTTCCATTATATTACTTAGGACCCGCGTATTAACAACCACTATCTATAACGGAACAAAATAAACACCTATAAGTTAGATAGATAGATTAACTCTTTATTGCACTTAATGTAAGAAATAAACAAAAGTCACTTATAACAAAAGAAAATAAAGTAGCAATTGTCGCCCATATCACTTAAAGCAATCTCTTCCAGGCAACCATAAGTTAACCATATTTTTATGTAAAAAAGTGATGAGACGGACATTGACCTGATAGTTAGCGTAATGCGAGCCCATAACAGTTGCAGTGCTACCCATTGATTTGATTTGCGAAGTCATTGGTTGCGCTGCGCTCATCACTGACGTCAGTTCTTGAGTCGCATGTGCCCAGTAATTTCACTAGTGACAGTGCCCTTCAAACCGGAACAGAGTAATGCTTACGCATAATTTGAAGGCAGAATATCTGGCACTGCGGTGGTACAAAATAATAATATAAATAATAATAATAATTGTACCGACCTAATCGTACCTTGCATAAAAGGCCTACCACCTGGTAAAAATATATCTAATGTACTTACTACACATACAATTTCATTCAAATGCATCAACAAGGTGAAGTGGCAGTGGGGTGGTCATATCTGTCGCAGAACCGATAACCGTTGGGGTGGGGTTCTGGAGTGGAGACCGCGAAAGTAGGCAAATGTAGTGTAGGACTCCCTGAGACTAATGCAAAAAAACCCTGAAACGAATGGAGTGCCGATTCACGAAAGGCAGCCGGAACTCAATGTAAAGCCAATTTAATGCCGTGTTATTGGAGAGGCGTATGTCCAGAAGTGGATAACTGTGAGCTGATTATGATGATAATGAAACCAATTAACAGTACAGATACGTGGAAATAAAGATACACACTTGCAGACCACCGTAAATGTCATCAAAATTTTGTCGAAAAAAAAACCTACGTTAATGCTGCATTTGTAGCTGCGCCGTGTAAAATCGAATAGTTCACGTGCCCGTTATTGTTCAGGGATAAAAAATAGTTCATGTGTTATTCAACACTGTTATCTATTTATGTACTAGATTCCATTCAAACCCGTTCAGTATTTTTAGCTTGAAAGGATAAAAAACTTCCATACCTACACACTTTCGCTTTTATTATATTAGGATATTACAGTTGTACGAGTATTTCATATTTAACTTTCTGCCAAACTATAAATAGGTGTATATTTATAATGTGGCGTGATTTCTAAGAATAAGTTCCAAGTTACTTACAAACTTCACTGAGGAGGACACACTCCTAACTCTGCGAATTGCGATAAGTAATTTAGATCTTTAAATGCATAGCTGCTCAACTTTATTATCAATGGGCCCGACTTAAGTTACCTATTTCTTTGCACTGATGTGCGAAAAAGCCCAATAAAATGACTTGAGCACTAAATTAACAATCTTATTAAGAGTTAATTAAATGTCATGTAGGTCATTTTTCATAGATCTTTCAGAGATGAAACGAAGTACGAAGTAGACATATAACAGAAGCAAGTTTCCAACTCACCAAACTTAATTCAAACATAATCGCTTTGTTCCAACAAAGCGATTTAGTTTGCTAAGAACATCCGTACAGTAGACAGACACACAGACAGACAGACATCGACGTCAAACTTATAGCTTAACTTTGGTCGAGGGTTAAAAACGACTCAGTAGTAACGGCGTAAATTTTCAAAATAATTCAAATTAAATATTTCGGTACATAGGTTATTGACTCTTAACAAAGCTTCGAGTTTATCGTGCCATTTATGTCACACGCTGTCCGGTATGAACCATGTGAGAATAATGGCAAGACAATAGGCGTTCGGAGGGAAGCAGAAATTAATACATCTCCATTATTGAAAATAACCGTGTTTTTGTACGAGATTGATGTCTTATAACAAAACACCTATAAGATTTCTTATAACAAAACACCTGTTAGGTACACATCAGAGAAAACATCCCTATTCATAATGTATTTATTGTCTTTGCTCTATATCAGGGCTACTCAACTCAAGGCCCGCTGATAAATCAGAAATCGGTCACGTAAAGTTAGAAAAATCTATCTATCTACAAGTCCCATTAAATCGATAAAATGTTTGAACTCCCGAAATTGTGCTCTTGTTAATAAAAAGTACGGACAGAGGAGCCTACCGAGTGTAGTATCCTACAATAAAAACAGACTTCTCTTTGACCCAGAGATCTAAGATGTTTTTTTATCTCTAAGCTTTGTAATTTAGTCTTGGTCGTGGATACTAGCCCTTCATCCGCATCTGTCACTGTCGTGTCGCTGGGTTTACTACCTCTATTTATACAATTTATATATATGTACCTAATCATTTTTTATTTGTTTATTTGATAGTTATATCTTATTTTAGCTTTCTCTTCTGCCGTGCGGTCCTAAGCACATTGTTTTTTCTTAATGGCGAATAAAATGACTATTATAATTTATGGCATTATTTACTCTATTTTTGATCGCTAAGGGCCATGTAAGCTACAATTCTAACTTGTACATTCTCTATACATAAAATAACAGTTTTAAATAAAAAAACAACTTCGTAAAAATGTTATCTAGCTTATTTCTGTCGTTAGTTCTATGATCTCTTGGTTTTCTTAAGGACCGCTTTGTTTGTAAGGATACTCGACGCGATCTTCTTCACGGCTTATTTCGTTTCAAAAGACTTGCGTGTTCCTTGTGCTTAGCGCAATTCTACTCGTTTTCCTCTCATATCACCTTCTAGTTTATTTCATATTAAAATGACTAATGAATACAATGACTGTATCCAACGCAAACTCCAAAGTTTAACGTTGACAAACAAGATTAGCGTAAAATTTAAAGAACACCTACTTAGTAATTAAATAAAAAATGAAAACATCGGTAATGGCCATCTTGGATTTCAAATTTATCGTAGTGAATTAATTTATTTATTTCAATCAATTAGTACCGACTTATCGAATTACACTAATGAGAATAACAATTTAAATATATGAAAGTACAGTGATTAAACTTTGAATAATGACTAAATTCAATACCAATTACAAAAAAATCAGTGAATAGAATTCCACAAATAAAGCCCTTTCATTCATTACCGTTATTGGACAATTTTTAGCGGCGGCAATCCTGTTCTCTTTTCAAAGACTTACAACACTATCGTGTTTGCGTAAATCCATTTTTTTTTTATTTAAGATCAAAGGTAAAAAAAAAAAGGTCTTGGCTGTCATCACACTTGATAAAAAAACATTGGGGTAGAATTGATAACCTCCTCCTTTTTGGAAGTCGGTTAAAAAGCGGGCTTACCTACGAGAAATCATTATAAATGTGACACAGTGTGTATCCATTGGGAAAGACCCACTCGGGTAGCATATTCTATACCTATAAAAAAGTGGACTCCAACCGCTTCGTTCGAGTTTCCGGAGCTCTATCAAAACATCGGCTGACTAAAGTGCGATAGCCAAATGGCAGACAACTGTCTATTTCAATAAACCCAATTCGCGCCACCGTTTATAACGTGTGACCAAAATAGATACTACGCTCACATACACGACAACTTTTTAAAATTATTCGATTGTGGCGCCACAACATCATCGGTATCGCGTTTGACACTAACACATAAATTTCGCTTACGGTTTTAAAACTACGTCAATGTAATGTTTACGAGACTGCGCTACTTTTTTCGACATTATTGCTAAAAACCGTCGAAATAAATGTCTTATCTGCGGAGAAACTTCATAATTTTCACTAAAAACGTCTTTATTTAAAGTTGGTTAAAATATATTTACATAAACGCAGTATTTGTGTTTTCGTGTGAGTTCCGCAGGAGCAGGTATCACGCTCGCCTACTCTCCCTTCTCCCCTCGGTCACAGCTTCGTCAGTAGTTACTACATTACATGGTGCGTTTATGAACACTAGACTTTGAAAACAGTGACTTGTATCCATGAAAGCTTTAGGCGAAGTACGAATATGACTGGCCTAATGACTTGTTGACAGTAATTCTGCGGAGCCATAGGTCGTGGCTTCGATTTACGCCCAGGTGAAATATTTGTGTAATGAATAATAAATATTATAATGAATAAATATTTGTGTATCGACATACACAGTGTTTCTATGGATATGTAATAAATATGTATTTACGATTATAAAAGTACTAGATGTCCGCCCGGGCTTCGCCCGTGGTACATTATATAGCACTCATCGGGATCCAACGGTGAACGAATTACTGAAATCGGTTCAGTCATTCCTGAGAATATCGCTTTCAAACAAAAAACCTCTTCAGCTACCTGTTACGCCATCTGTCGGAAATTGGTCGTACCAATTCAGATTTAGAAATAAAAAAATGTGATCAGCAAAGATGACCTATGTCATCTGTGGCAAAGGCTTATATTCAATGACGCAATCTTTGACACATGCTGTCATGTCAAAGCACAGTACGAAAACTCTCAAAAAGGAATATTTTTCCCCGTTTTTGTTACATTCTTGATTCATGCTCCGCTTCTATTGATCGTAGCGTTTTGTTTTATAGCCTATAGCCTTCGGGATCCATTGAACAATTAGATTGGCTGTAGAAGAATAATGAATCCCGACAGTTTAGTAGTTATGTTCCCTTACTGGAATCAATTTTATTTTCTGGAATAGTATTAATTCAATAACATATTATAGAATTCTAGACCACCAGAAATCTAAGTGCTTGGTAGTAGCTCTGCCTGCGAAGCCGAGGGTCGTGGGTTCGATCCCCACCCAGTGCAAATATTTGTGTGATGAATTCAAATGTTTGCACTGTGTCTGGGTGTTTCTATGTATAATAAGTATGTATTTAAAACTATATAAGTATTATATCAGCTATCTGGCTGCCATCACACAAGCTTTGCTTAGTTTGGGGTCAGATGGTGTTGTGTGTGAATTGTCCACCAATATTTATTTATTTTATTCTTTTCAGTTTTTATAGTATGTAAGTACGTAGTTTCGTTCACATTTTATCCAGTCTGGTTTTTTGAGTTTCTAAATTATATTTATTTTATTTTATACTTTTTAGTAATGAACAATGTTGTGATTGTTATCGTGCTCAACAATGTTATTGTTTGCCGGGCGGTAGTGTATGCGGATAACAGGACATGTGCCCGATGGGAAGCATGCCTGCCACATAACACCATAGTGACACGCAGCTATTGAAACATGAAGAGTCCAAATCATTACCTAGCACTGCACTGCGCTCGTCGGGTTTTTTGAGTTTCTAAATTATATTTATTATCTACCTATAAACCTATAAATCTGAGAATGGTTGTTATGCAACTTTAAATCAATACACATCCTAAACGGTCAGCCAAATCAAAAAAGGTTGAAAACCAAAAATAAAACTAAAAATTATTTTTAAATACCTATTCAACGATACCCCTCTTGACGTAGTTTGTTGATTTTCATTTTTTTAATTTAGACAGTATGGCGTCTGTTAACCGCCATATTGAATTTACACTAATGTCATGCCTTTAGTGTCACTCGCGAAACTAAGAGAAATCAATTGACGTGCGAATCATAAAAATCAGCCCAGGCGTGTGGTGTATAGTGCTTCAAAGAATCATACATACAAATATAGACTGATAAACACATTACCACTCCTTTGTGTCGCGCAGTTGGGTACAAATGTATGCTATAAGTAGCGTACTTGTGTACTGTCAGGTTTCTATATTGCGTTTCCTTATATAGGTCAAGGCAATTGGCCCCTCTCGCACTCTCTTCCCGGTATTTCGGTAGGCGGGAGTTTAAGCTTTAGACGTGCCTAAAACATTTCATTTTTGATTGAGTTTGCACAAAAATGATTCATATTTAATATCCCGTTGATTTCCAATTGATTCCAGACTTGGGGGCTTTGAAATTGTGATGTCTCGGTACAATGTTCCTTTACAGATAATATAATTTGTTTGATTGATGTGTTTTGTTGAGTCAATTTTTTATTTTGTTGAATATAACTTTTTACACTCGAAACCATAGAAACCAAATTCGAACATAGTTTTTCATATCTCTTGTCTACCTTTGGCGTAGGTACTATTGAAGAATATTGTCAGTTGAATTCATGTCAGATTGGTTTAAATATCAATGACGTGAATTTTAAATGTTCTTTTTACGATTCACTGTCTTTAATATATAGATTTTATTAAAACTTTATCATATTTCTACATTCAATCGTATTTTTCTTTTTTCATTTTTATTTTTACTCACTTTTCCTGTTGTTAATGGTTGGCTGGAAGAAATCGCTAAGCGCGATAAAGCAATCATTTGTTGCCCGAGCTAGAAATCATTGCCTGTTTTATTTTAATTTAATCTTTCTGGTGTGTATAATCAAATGTTTTTGACTATTTGGCTGTCTTGGCTTAGTATCCATCCATATCTTGACTTTCATTTCTTAAGACATAAAATTATTTATGTACTTACATATTTGTGTGACCCTAAAAGCAGTCGTTTTGTATATTGTCCGCAGGTTTCTGAAACCTTATATTTGCGGTTAAATATTTCCAAACATTCAGTTCGTCGTTCTATTTAGCGAAAATACTAACAAACATTCAATATGGGCTTAACACTTCATACAGTATTTCAATTTGCACTAATATTTCATCTCCGCTAGTTGTTAGGGCACGTTTCGTTTTATAAACAAAAGTAAATCATAGCTTGGAAATAATATCGATAATAACTTTACTTTTTATAGCTTCTGTATCGATTTTACGTCCATATACAGTTACATTTTAAAGCACATACAATTTAAAGAAAACCTATAACCATGTTTGTTTTTTAATCTCGTCTTGTCGTGTGAGTTTACTTAAATCAAGCTATTGGTTCCAAATGTTCAAAGTTCGAAAACGTTTATCTGATTTAACTGATTGTTTTCATTCTAGATACAGTATGTATTGCTGCACAAGATATCGTATCAATACTAAACATAAGTGATATCACTACCGATAAAGACATATCGTTTGGTGAAAAATCAAATTTAGATGTATTTCGAGATAACCTAAATGCATTACTCGAAACGGAAGCCAACACGAATTCAAGTGATCTTGTTACATGGTTCACTTATATAGATGTACTTATAAAATCGTCTAATAAAGCGCTAAAAAATATACGCAAAAATATTAATACAAACTACGAAATAAACCCAAACATACAACGTCTTCTAGATGAATTATTCAGCGATATTCCTGAATACAAAAACATAATACAATCAGAATTAATATCTATAATGGAAAACAAAATGTTCGACACATCGAAAGAAAGTATATTAGAAGTAGTTAATATGACAATGATGCTAATAGAAAGAGTGGTATTGAATAACTTGAATCAGTTAGATATAGTGCTGCCCACGGAATGGTATCATAGCTTGAAACTGAAAATATTGAGGCAAGAAATTAAAGCAGCAAATGGATATATAGAAAAGAAGATGTGCGAAATAGGCGTCTGTATTGAACTATCGACTTATTCTGAATACTTAAATACTTGGGTTAAAACTCTTCTGAATTTGAAACCAAACGCGCTACGTGATTTTTTTAGATATCTTCCAAATGTGCTAGACAAACACAAGTATTTTCTCAAGCCGAGTGTTAAACTTAAAAAAACTTTGGCATATGTTGTATATGCCGATATAGTGACACAGAAGGACTGGTTGGGATATTTGGGTGATATTTTGAATAATCCACAAGTATTTGAGGTAATTCCAGCTCACACAGTGAAGATGGCCACGTTGTTAATATATCTTTTTGAAAATATTAGCTCTAATTACGAAATAAATGAAAGAAACAAAAAAGAATTAAACTCCATATCGAGAATGTTTAACGACATGGTAGACGAAAGGAACATATACGTGCCGGCAATTTTCGACAATATATTTGAAAATTTGCAAATGAACGTTAAAATATGGCCGCTTAAAGAGCAATCGAAATTAGAGAATTTGTGGGAAGAAATTATTCATTAACTTTTTGGAAAAGAAGAATTAGAAATGGTATTTTTCGAACAATTGTACTTTTATTTACAAAACTAAAATAAGATAAGAACTACACAACGCTACATACCTGACTACTTACACTAAGCACGCCTGAATGATCCATAGACCAATGAAGGTCTATAGATAATCAAGATGTTCAAGTCCACTACCAATCGGAAGCGTACCTAGCATGCTGGCGGCATTAATTTCTGTGCAAGTTGTTTAACCCTTATGTACAAATAAGAGTGCGGTATGGGGCAGGTCTGTGTGTATTTTCGTAGGTCCCCTTCGAAATACATTTTAATAACGTCTTCGTATGTTTGTGTTGTCGGGGTATCACTTTGTGTGATAACTATGTATTTTATGTTAGGTTTTCTCAAATACCATGTCCTCTTTTAAAGTTATGTTATCCTTTACGCGTATTCAAATATGTATTTTAAATTATATATTTATCATGGCAATATTTATATCTGTTAACTTAAGAGTATTTTGGAATTGTTAGAAAGAGAAGGGATGGCTACACTTTTTGATGGCGCATAGCGGAGTGTTCGGGGTTGATTGTAAAATTACTATAGTAAAACTGGACAAGAAAGATACAATAAATGGAGACAATATTTCAAAGTGAAGCTTGGTTTGATCTTCATGGATCTGAGAGTCAACCGCCTATCTAAAACTGTTTTAGCTTTGAAATTGCTCTGTCTTTTCTTTTAGCTTGAAACTATAGAGGCAGGAATAGCAAAGCCAAAACCGATTTAGTTACACGGTAGATCAGCTGAATCCCATAAGTCATAACTGTGTACCTCTATTATATCTGGCTTTCACAGTACACGGTTTTCTTAATTTGGGGCTAGATAGCTGTCATATTAGACCAATTTATTATATTTTTTGGTATTATTTACATAACCTTAGTTTTATCTATACAAGAAATCTTTATTGCTGTTTGTAGGTAAAATAAGATGATACAAAGCATTTTAAAAGTTTACCCATACAAACTGCCCTCTGCGAGAGGCATGCAATATGTCTGGCAAGACAATTTGTTCTAGTCTTAATTGATACAATGAAAGTAATTAAATAATTCACCTGTTTAAAGTCTTCTTCTTCCTCATCCCTTTTCCATTTCTGGCTTCTATTTGGTTGGGCTGTATAATATGTGTGAGATAAATGCTTGGTGATCACAATTTCGCCAACGTCCTGTGTTTCAGCAGGATGTTGATGGATTTTTTGTGTTTTGAGTTTGATCAGTATGTCCATCCAAGGTTTATTTTTTTCCTTGGAACCTAATTTCATTGTTATACAATGATATACAATGATTGATACGTATTTTTTGTTTTTTTTTTCAGGTACTTAATACGTTCTTCATAATCTTGACTCCAACAGCGGCTTCAACAGCGAAAGTGCGCGATCGGTGATACGGTAACTTAGCAATAATACTATGTAAAAATTAAATTACTATGTAATGTAAAAATTATAACGCTGTGAATTTGTCTACTTAAGCTTTAATTTCTTAACTACTTACACAAAGAACTTATCTATTTATTTTATTTATTTCAATCAATTAGTACCGACTTATCGAATTACACTAATGAGAATAATAATTTAAATATATGAAAGTACAGTGATTAAACTTTGAATAATGGCTAAATTCAATACCAATTACAAAAAAATAAAATAAATGTCAAAACTTATCTACTAAAGTCAAAAATAATAATAATATTAATATCAAAAACAAAATTCTGATGTCAAAAATAATAATGTTAAATTGAAATGATTAATACTAATGTCAGGTTATAACAATAATACTAATGTCAAATAATAATAATGTCAACAAAAAGAAATTAAATTTACCAAAACAATACAAATAAGTAATGTCATTTAAGTACAAGAGTCATGGCAAATAAAATAAATATATATATGGATGTCAACTTAGATCATAACATATTATTACAATTGAAAATTTCAATGAAAATTACTCGTGCAAGTACTTGACTGTCTGTACAATGATCTTTCACAAAATAACAGACAATCCCTCATCACATTCCTGTGTGGACCCGCGAACATGTCACAACAACTTACCTAAAATAACTTACAAAATAAAGTACAACTTTTATTTCACCGTCAAGATTTTCCCAAAAACCCAGTATGAATTAATTAAGAACAATTCAATAAGCTTTATTCTTTTCTGTGGCAAAGTCATCGTTACCGTTTCTTGTTTAATAATTAACCAAATATTTTTATTATTAGTACGAGCAAATTTTATTTATTATACGATCATTTCCTTATCCTGCTTACACGGTCGTCTAAGAAATGTAATATTGTGAAAATGTTACATTCGCTTCCAAATAAATATATTTAAGGACATTGTAAGTTAAATCTAAACACATTGCAATAGGAAATAATTTCGTTTGTCGGTGAATTTACCGGAGTCACAAACAAGTATTTTTGGCACGTTAAGAAAATTCCTCAAAAGGCGGAAGAGGTAAATATCGTAACAACCAGAGATATGATTAAAACCAACAATGAGGAGAAAAACCTTTGAATCTCGGAATATTAAATTAAATAACTTCAAAGGTTTTTCTAATAAAATCTCTGAGGTGCTTGGGAAGGTTTTTGTGGGAATGGAAAAAAGATAAGGTATTATTAAAGTGATTAAATTTTCCAGAATGTGTTTGCCGTGTGATGTTTTGCGGTGTGTATGGATTAACTTTAACGAAATATATTTCTGTAGCAGTATTTTGATTGCGAAGACCGACAGGGTTGATTTTAAAATGCATCGCCATATTCTGAACATTAAAAGTTTACTTGCGTAGAAAACCTGCCGAGATTTTTGGACCCAATTAAATTAAATCGGTACAGTACATTTACTACATTTGTGACGTTCACTAAATTCAAATTAAAAAAAAATCAGTCTGTTTTTTTATGTAACACCGTGTTTAAATTTAGCTCTGAGAGTCGGTAATACAATAATAGTAAAAATGTATCGAAGTTATACTTCTTCTGGGCGCGTTAGGGGAAAGTGAGTAAATTTAATTGTTTGTTGTTTGTATTGGAAAATAGGAGTTACGTCGGAATCGACACCACATAATCCCGAGAGCTGCTCGCAAATTTTGGATTAGAGGCAAGCTGAGAACTTGTCACATAGCTCACTTAATATATCCCAACTCGAAGGCGCAGACCTAGCTGGTGAGAGGCGGGCCAAAAGAGATCCATACATTTTTTAAAACTTTATTTTACTCGTATTTTTTGAAGTGAAAACTTCTTTAGGCACGTTGAGACAAAATTTTCGTGGGCTGTAAAATGAATTTTACCGTCACGCTCGGGTATGACAATAATTTCCGGATGAACTCGGGATGCTAGAGCGAGAAACAAAATACAGTGAACAAGCGCGTCAGAGCGAGAAAGAGAATATAGTCCCTGTGAACCTGTGTTTATTATATTTATATCTTTCTATACCGACATTAACTTCTAGGTACTTACCACACTAATGTCATTAATTGAACTTGTCATGAAATATTAAATTTGAATTTCACATCCATTGCAAAAAAGTTTTTGTTGTAATATACTCGTATTACTGTTTTATCACAGCACTTACACTACGTAAACACACAAAATGATATCTATTTTCATCACAGCACTTACACATACACTTTAAACATAACATATATATGAATTTTTAGCGAAATACCTATAAAAAAAAAAAATAGCAAACACTAAAAAATTTGCTAGTCAAACCCTATTTCCGAAACGCGTATTTTTTTTTTCAATTCATTCTTGGCCGTAGAAACCAATCATTTCGCCACATGTTATTCTCGTGTTGCTGTGCTTACTAGGTATGTATATAATTATTAAAATTATTTAGTGGTCTTTAAATATAAGTCTTTCTTATTTTAGTTTTCACTTCTGCCGTGCGGTCATAAGCGCACACATTTTTTTTATTCAGTGAATATGTTTGACACAATTAGCATTTTGTATATTTCGTAGTTTAATGTTAAAGGTATAAAAAATAATCCAGACGATTTAGTCAGGGTTTTAACATTGTCAGGCGCGTGCAAATATGTTTTGCTTATACATACATAGTATAAAAAATTAAATAAAGGAATTTGAAATTTAAATTAGGTGTTATTTATAACTAAATACATTTTTTTTTGAAATTTCGAACCGTTTGAGCTCTACGTTGCCACAGACAGACAGATAGATAGATAGATAGACAGACATCGACGTCAAACTTATAACACCCCTTTTTTTGGTCGGTGGTTAAAAATAGGGATTCTCAAAATGAGAGATCATTTTGGAGGGACTATCTAGTTACCAGGTGAACTTTTTTTTTCGCTCCAATAATTTGTTTTCTCCTATAAAACATAAACCTAAAGATTTAAATTTAACCAGGTGAACTAAATTGAGGGATTCATTTTTCCCCGCTACTCACCAGCCAGGTCGGCACCTCCGTGTGATATAATAGGAGAACGACAAGTTTTCTGTTTGTCTCAAACACCTATCCAAATTTTGCTACCAGCTGTCGGAATAAGATGTATGGATGGCATCATGATCAGTCTTATAGAGGTACAAGACTACATTGAAACATCTTATCAGTTTTGAAAGTATTCTTGTACCGATTTGTTTTTAAAGGAAGCTTAGGGCTTAAATTTACCCTGGTTAAGTCATCATAAAATTGCAATCTTCGTTAATTTACAATACTACGAGTGAGATTGTAAACTCACGATAGGTTAATTTAATTTATAATCTAACAACAATCAATCAATCAAGGTAAGTAATGTTACTTGCTGCCTTCATAGGTGAGTCCGACTCGCACTTGACCACTTTTATTTATAATTGTATGGAGACAGTTGGATAGCAGATCGAGTCCCCGATGGGTCAAACGTGAATATGGTTCTTGTAACTGCGTCAAATATCGAGGAATCGATTCACCATGTGTTTTAAAAAACTATTTCAGATTTACACTAGACCGCCAACTTTTCGGATGTTAGCGACGATGAGCATACTATGATGGAAGGTGCTTACGCAGAAACCGAACCACACTCGTTGTAAAGATATTGGTATCTTATTGGTATTGTAACCATTGGAGAAAACCCACTCAGTCAACGCCTAGCATTAGCTAGCTAGGCATTTCACAGCCTAGATCACAAAAATAGTGTCAAACCTCTTCGTTTCCTCTTCGTTCGTAATATTTGGACGTCGCTTTTTTCGTGCTACGATCAGTCCGTTATTTAAAAGGGCAACACGTTATTAGATCGTGGTGTTATGTGTGGTGTAATTGAAACTAACTACACAGTTGTTGATGAAATTAACATCGCTTTACGTACTACAATGGCTGAATGTGGGAATACCGGTGGTCTCGCGCATTCAGCATGGAAGCTATCATTATTTTCCTTTTGTTCGTAATCTGAATGGTACACATTAAAAGTCAACATCACCATATCGCTGCCCACTAATGGACGTAGCCTAATAAGCATGGACTACCCAATTTCTATTTTGATTACTACTACTCATAATGCACCAATCTGCCCAAGTGAGTTGATGGCGCGTGCGAAAAAGTAAATAGTTTTAAGATGGGCGCGCACACTGTCACGAAAAACCAACAACCTGAAGTTACTTTGACAACATTTTCATCATCATCATCAGCCGCAAGACGTCCACTGCTGAACATAGGCCTCCCCCCTAGATTTCCACAACGAACGGTCCTGCGCAACCTGCAACCAGCGGTTTCCAGCGACCTTTATGAGGTCATCTGTCCATCTAGTGGGAGGCCGTTCAACACTGCGTCTTCCGGTTCGTCGTCGCCACTCGCGAACCTTTCTTCCCCATCGGTTCTCAGTTCTGCAAGCGATGTGGCCTGCCCATTGTCACTTCAGCTTGCTTAATCTTTGAGCGTTTGAGCTATGTCGGCCACTTTCGTTCTTTTGCGAATATCCTCATTACGGATTCTGTCGCGCAAAGAGACTCCGAGCATAGCCCTCTCCATAGCTCGCTGTGTGATTTTGAGCTTCATTTTAGTTGCTTAGTAAACATTGTAACTGACTTAAGGTTTATAATTGTATACTTCTTCGTACAAGGACTAAAGTACAATCTTTTAGCGTACACACATTTTCGTGAATAATGGACTTGATTCTTCGCCTTGCGAGATTGTACCCCAAATCCCAGCGAACTTAACTTAAATGGGTTACTTATGCGTAATTTTTCCCGTTCAATGTAGCTTTGTGAACTGGTACCTCAGTGCGAACGAGGTCTTCTGGCTCGAATCATTGTTAGCACCACAATGGTATCAAATGATGAACATTCCATACGCCGACGCCGCAATCAATGCTATTGTATTTACCTACGTGACTTGACTGGCAAATTACGCGAGCCGTTTGCAACTTTATCACCTACGTAATAAGAGTTGAATGGACGAGCAGTTTGAAAACTATTATGAATTCCGGTGACGCAAAAATTGCGCTGTGTATAGAAAAACTAAAAATGATTTTCCATGTAAATTGTGTTAGCTGATGCCCGGGACTTCGGATGCGTAGGTATCATATATGTATGCTTTTGAGTATGCTCCTACACAAATATATGTAGTATTTTATTCTGTTATCTTGCATTAATTACCTGGATTGACGCAGTACATAGGTAAGTTTTAGCTCGTAGCTCGATATTTTTAGATATTAGATATATTTTTTTGATTTTTGGTTGTAACAAAAACGAAAGTAATTTAAAAACAATTAATTACGATGTTTAATCTACGAGTATATATATTTAAAAATCAATGCCACTTTTCGTTGTAAGTGAATTCCTCCTAAACGGCTGGACCGATTTAAATGATTTTGTTTTGTATACGTTTGGATAGAACCTTGGATAGTTTAGATTCACAAATCAGCCCGGCAGGTGGCGCTGCAGTTGGGGTATCTAGGTTATTATCCGAGCGAAGCCGGAGCGGGCCGCTAGTCGAATATAAATGTGTACTAAAAGAAACCCATTCACTTTAGATTTGATGACACTCAAGTAGAATATGAATATAATTTTAATTAGCAGAACGAAACTGAGTGTCTTCCTATTTTGCAACACCTTAACGTGGTATTTATATAATGCTACTGATTTTAGTTTTTATTATTTCAATATTTAGTACATATTATTCCGAGAGTTGGCATCAAATTCTGGATAGGTATTTGAGGCAAGCTGAACACTTGTCACAGCTCTCCTGTTATACCCCAACACAGAGCCCGACCTACCTGGTTAGTAGCGGAGTAAAATGTACTGCACACATTTTTAAAATATATATTTAAATTTTATTAAATCTGTATGTTTGGAGCAATATGAAATTTTTATATGCTATCGTTTGATATTTAAAGAATAAAAAAGCCATAGTATATAGTCGGGGTTGCCAGACATTGCCAGCCGAGTAGGAAAATGTTTCGCGAAAATTACAAAAAAATATATCTGAATTTGAAATTTTAATTGGGTGAAGAATCTTTATTTTTAGTCATAAATAACTAAAAAATAAAGATTATTTGAAATACTAGTAATTTTTTATGTTCTAAATGCAAATAAATGAAAGATCAAAACGAGTACTGCGGATTATTTTCAGAAGCGACTAGCGCCGTTTTTCCACCGTCGCGTCGATATCTGTCAGAATATCCCGGCATTCCCGGCTAGCCCTTCCATGCTGCCGTTCCGAATTATTAGAGAACGTGTAATGTAAATTTCGTCTATTTGATGCTATTTATATCCCGGCCTTGCTTTTCGAAACGTACTTTTCAATTGAACTCCACGAGTTTCATGCTCGTATGAGTGGCTACGAAATCTATACTGACATTATAGAGAACGTCGATCTTGTCAGTAATGGTTTATGTGTCAAGTTGATTTCGGAACCGCTGCACTATCTAATATCAATAAGCCTATTACACTATTTTAAAGGTAATGTTCTCCATGTTATTCGTATAAACTATTCATTTATAAATGCGAAAGTTTGTAATTCATCGGTGCTTGTTGCTTTTTCACGCAAAAAGAAGGGACCTTGATGAAAGTTTGTACATATGTAGATGGATAATAGTCTGGAATTACATACTGTCATTAATTAGACCTGTGTCGATCGTGATCGATCGAGTCAAATGGATTCTATCGCAACCTGTCATGACCACGAGTGATCGAATCACGGATTTCTAAGACACCCGATCTTTTGTAACCCGATGATTTGGACTCTTCATGTTCCAATAGCTGCGTGTCACTGTGCTGTTATGTGTCAGGCATGTTGCTTACTATCAGGCACATGTCCTGATCGCCTCGTCACTCTTTATAAAAAAAAAAAAAACAGTTTACAAGACAAACCGAATTGAAGTTTAGTTAATATTACTTAACTAATCGCTTGCTTATAGAATCGATTGAATCGTGTCGACGTAACAACAAAAATAATAATTTCTATGTCCTTCTTTTACTTCGAGTGCGACTTGTATGTCGATCAGTTGATCTCACTCTGCCTTTGGGTCGTACGCGACACAGGTCGTAGGTTGTACAAAGGAACTATGACCCAAATGATCGAAAGATCGAATCTTTATAACCATACGAGTGAGTCACGAGCGACCCGGGTCTCGAGAAATGAACGATTTCTACAGGTATACATTAATGTGCTATTCCGGTTTGAAAGGAACTCCATGAAATTTTAGGAAAATCATCTTACCATATCCCTGGGTGACGAGAGATCCGGAGAAATATAGTTATTAGTTTTCACTGAAAACTAGAGAACCGAAAACTAGAGACCGGAAAAGTGTACTGCAAAGTAGATGTAAAAAATATTTACACATATATTTTATTTATTATGTCAATTCTCAAAAACCGATTATGATAAAATTAATTATTATTAACATTATAATTAAAATAAAATAAAAATTGATTAGGGACGACATCAGAACTATGATCTACCAAACAAAAAAAGAATCATCAAAATCGCTTTACAATTGGCGGAGTTATCGCGTAGCATACGTTGTATAAAAAAACATCTAGCTGAATTGAAATCCTACTTTTTGGAAGTCGAATAAAAAGCTAGGTATATCTCCTTAGCAAGTATTTACCTTTGAGGGTTTAACCATAGTTGATTTGATGTATTTACGCTTCAACCTTAGTCTTCAAACTTAATAATTGCTACTGGTTTGTGGCAGAATAATATAGGTAACTGTTTCAAGAAGATCTATTTCAATGTCCATTGAAATAGAGATCTTCATCACATCTATGACAGGACCTCACAAATGTATAGCTTCTGACCCTTATTAAAATTTCATGAGGAAGGCATAACCCTTTTAAAACCAATAGATATAGTAAATATTGAAATAACCTTAGTCCTCTGATACTTTCGTCTACATTTTAAAAAGCATTTTGTGTGATAGGACTCTTTGCCCCCTGGGAGAGTACCTCACTTTGATCAGTTTTTCTACCACGAATTAGTAATCTGCATACAGAGCAGGTGCTGTTCAGGTTGAAAAAGAAATACGAGTATTTCAAGATAAATTACAGGGATAAAAGAAATCATCTTATGTCACTGGATGGCGACAGTGGAGTGTTGTTCAGTGTTTTGGACTTTACATATTCAATAGGTAGGTTGCTGTGAATATGTTGGTTAACATCATTTCGCCTCGTCTATATTTAAAAAAAGAATAGCCTTAGAAAGGGAGAAATAGAAGAGGCTTGGGAGACCTTTCAACTTTGAGACAGAAATATGGGCAAAAACAGCCTTCCGTTACAGGGAGCGAGTCAAGGCCATAATCCACCACGGTTACCAAGTTGTCAGATAAATAAGATTAAAAAGTACGAGTATTTATCTACAACAATTGACGGTCATAGATACGAGTAGATAGAAGAAATGTAGTCGATAGAAGTGCAAACTTATAACTTAGAATTTTATCATTGAACAGCACTAATAATGTGACTCAATACGTCACATGCATAGACATATACTGTCTACTGCTATGATGTTGGTGACGCGAAAACAACATTCTCGCCTACCAAAGAAACCTCGACGCGATAATTTTTTTTTTTTCTCGAACATGCGTCATATTTTGTTGTAGTGAATGTATAAAGCAGCTAATAGGCGAAACGACTAAAAACGTAATTAGTCCGTCAGTTTGGTTATTAAAAAACATTGTGTACATATTTTTTATTATATTTTACTGACATAAAACGACGAAGGTACAGTCCTTAGAAGTTTCGAGTCACGTCACGATATGGTACGATTTTTACTATAGTGTGACGTCACAAACCCCCTAGAAGTTTGATGATCAATATCTTTGCCAATTTTTGATAATTTGATAAAACAAAAAATAAGTAGCCCGTATTTTTCTACAACCTATCTGACGAACTAATTAAAATTGTATATTTTTGAACTTTTCATCATCGCAAATCCCAATAATGCTAACGAAACATTCTGTAATGCACGTCCGACATTCAATAACGCAATCTACACCTTTCACAGAATCCGAAATACCTGCGGTATGCATATGTGCATGACAGATGATAATTAACTAACCAAGCGAGCATGCGACATTGCAGTTCTCATGGCCACACTAATAGATTGCATTGCAATATGCGTGTAGACTGGACGAAGTGAAGGTCTATTGGTATGGCATACATATCCATCAATAGTATAGTTAGTTACTTACCGGCAAATGTTTTATCTGCCACGAATAAGTTGCGATTAAAAAGTGGAGGGCAGTTAAATAAACTTTACTCTATTTTCTATAGTAGTGGTAGAACGTTTTGGGGAGTCCGCCTAGGAAAGTGTCAAATTTTTGCTAGTTAATGTACCGCCAAACAGTAATGCAAATATCACTATGTTCCGGTTTGACGGGCAATGCTTTCAGATAAATTACAGGGCATAGAGATAAACCATCAATCAATTTAATGTTTTGTCAAAATTGACATTTTACTGATTAAATTTATACTCTTGTTTTTTTGTACAAATATAGATAAATGTATTAAATTATTTGTTAAGTAGGTTAACATACGTCTTGGCATGACTTTAGATGTACAAGTTGTTGATGATAAATATATAATTAGAAAGCCTGGAACGCAATTATGGTCTTATTAAAATAAAAGGTATTTTTTTTTATATCAGAATGACCCTAGAATGTATTCTACAGTTTTATTTATCGCACCTAAAAATAATGTTTTTTAAAACCACTTTCCCGCTGTCTGTTGTTCATGTTCCAATAGCTTCGTGTCACTATGTTGTTATGTGGCAGGCATGTGGCTTACCATCATGCGCATGTCCTGCTCGTGTCGTCACTCTATAACTAAATAAAAAACGTAAGTTATGACCGGCTATTCCAATTTTTACACTTACTTAAAAGTAACTTGCCAATTTAAGCATAGACACTTAAGTTACACCTATCGAGAAATATTACTGCTTAGTTATGTATTCAAGAGGTACCAATCGAATTCCAACTCGTGTCTTGATGTATCAAACAAAACGTAATAAAAATTATTTTCGTAACAATAGATTCGTAAGCGGACCATACTCGTGTAATGGATATGTCACCGTATTATTGTAAAAATCGTCAGTTTACAAACTAACGACGTTATATTGTACTCTAACATAACCTGCCGTTTGATTTGTAATCTTACGGTTTTTTTGTAATCTGACGGTATCTTCAATTTCACGGTAACATACAGATACTGACGATTAATTTATAATAAACGCACGTTGAACACCGTATTTCAAAGCTAGTGCGCCTAAAACCTGTCCAATTACTGAGCGTATTCCAATCGTTAAAGCCATTTTCCATGTTTGTCACGTGGTAAAGTTAGCACTTTTTGTTCCCAACGTTGGTACTCAGTAATTTAGAGGGTATGCGTAATCCGCTGACTTAACTGGCGTGTATTATGGCCTTGGTTGTATCCTTGTGAGAGAAGGATTAAAGACCTAGTAGTAGAAGCAAAATGTAGACTTTTTATGATATACGGCTAACGATTACAGTAACTCGACTGGGCTAGACTAGCCGTTGGCATGACGTAATCGTGTACATCGGAATGCTGCGCCACAGGGTCGCATGTAAAACTTGTTTGTTGTGGAGTCTTTTGCAGAAACAGCCTGGGATGTACCACAACTTTGCCAGGTATTCTGCCGCTAAGCAGTAATGTGCAAATGTTACCGTGTTTCAGTTTCTCAATATTATCAGAGCAATAACAGGAGATAATTATAGAAAAGTCGTAGTGAAGCATTTTTGAGCGTCCATTACGGCTGTCGCAACGAATTAATGAAAAATTACAGAATTGTAAACATCTCCCTATATTTTCCCACTGCCGGGAATTTGTTGCTTTCAGTCTCTCACGAGGAGTCGCCAATCCACACCGCTGGTCGAGACACGATGACAAATTAATTTGAAACGAAGCAATAGTGTTTTCTATGTAACGATACGCAACCCTCACCATTGCGTCCAACAGGCACTTGCCCGTTTTTTAGTCATAAAAATTATGTATAAAACGAGAGAGAAAAGAAAAGAGAGAGCAATATGAAAAGTAAAACAGTTTTAGTTAGGCAGTAGAGCCCCCGGAGTAGTCACATTAGTGTGTGAAGCGGACCGAGCGACGACCGACTGCGAGCAACGCCGTACTATATATAGACCGTGACTCAAA
The DNA here is from genome assembly GCA_017562165.1 of Ectropis grisescens. NCBI lineage: Eukaryota > Metazoa > Arthropoda > Insecta > Lepidoptera > Geometridae > Ectropis > Ectropis grisescens. The sequence goes on from CM029767.1 coordinate 31,343,234, forward strand.
CAGCTATCATGAATGGCATTCCGTTGCAATGAGTAGAATGATAGTATCGTAATGACCGTGCCGTGCTTGTTATATTTATGTACCTCTTCGTGTCGATGGCTCTCTCAAATTTCTGTTGTTTATCTTCATATATCCTTTAAGTACCGACGTGCATTTTTATAACGTTAGTGCCGACGTGAGGCCTGAGAGGCCCCGCATGTATTGTTATTTTTTTTAAAGAAAGTTATGATTGAATTATCTAATCTTATGATGAAATATTAAAGGTTTTTAACAAACCTAAGTATACAAATATAATCAACTTTATAAAAAAAAACAATTAAGAGTACATTAACATGTCTCAAATTTTGGATGAAAAACTCTTGTACTAAAATAATCAAAACATAAAAATTACTCCTTTCAAAACAACAACAAATATTTTTCCTTACATGAGAGTTAACATACCATTCAGATAAAAAAATGTAGGAACATAAACCTTCAGAAAAAAACCTGTCCACGATCTAACTACTCATTAATGCATGCTGATCATGTTGATAATGATGCCTCGTCCTGGTGTTCAAGCTAAGTTTTTCGCTACCAGAAATATCAGTATTAGTGTCCGTATCATGTTCACTATCATCTGTACAAAAAAAAAACTGCTAACTTCGTCAACTTCAGGTCTACTGGTATCCGTAAGCCAGCTTTGAATCACTTTTGCAAAATTAGGATCTGATTCGTTTAAACAACATATCTGAAATATCTTTTAATGGTGTAAATCTGTCGCAAAACTATTCCTTTTACTACCTGATGACCCTGGTATGTTTATTGTTTATAATATCTATAAAAACAAAGATTTACGGTAGCTATAAATAAAACAGCAAAGTTACATAAGTACCGATGAGAGGCCTGACAGACCACATCGGAAATGAACATCGAAATTACTCGCCAACAGCGCGTGTGACGAAACTACTTCCTGCTTTATTGTCAACGTATGCACTGTCCTTGCAGCTAATTAAAAGCAGGACCAGTATTTTGAAGGGAAATGGGCAAACTAGCAAGTCAAGTGCCGGCCGGGGTCTCACTGACCGCACGTCGTTACTTAAAGGTTACTGTTATTTTACCGAGATAAAACGTAGCATATTATGTTAATCCAGAATATTATTTAGAGTAACAAACATCCATACATACATAATATAAACTTTCGCATGAATAATAATAGCAGGATTATCCCACTAATGTTAACAAATAAGCAAATTGCACGATTTACAGCGATAAATGCGAAAGTAACTTTCAGCAAGTTGGTGCTTATTTATTGTTTAATAAAGTAGGTTAGAAACCATAAACATTTTATCAAAAAACTGACAAAATATGAAGACAACAGGCAGACACAACATGTGCCCAATACTATTTCGTATCGGAAGCATACCTATATATTATGACAATTGACATTTTACTAAAATTTATAAAACAAACACGCCGCCAAAACGCTGGTAGCGTTCCGTTCTATGTATTACTTATCTTCTGTATATTATAATGTTATATTAGTGTATGTACTTTTCAAAACCACAAAAAGTACTGTTTACCTCAAATATTGAGCCGAAATATCATAAAATATGAAGAACCCGCTTCTAAGAATGTTTTATATATTACTCGCGTCAGTAACATACATACTTGCGACCGCAATAAATAGCCTTTGGCACATATGCTTTGTTTTGCTCTTAATTCCTTATCCACGGTACCGAAGCGAAGCGTGACAGGAAACAGCCAGTAATACTATACAAATAATAGGTAAATATGTTTGTACATAAAAATATAAGTCAAGTGTTGCTTTTCACTAACTAAATTTCAATTATTGAAAATCTGAATGATATCGTAATCAATATTTTCATTATTTTATCGATTTCTATTACCTATTAGGTATAGGTTATTAACACTTGAATGTCATGTCGTCTTGAGCGACAATGTTTTCGGCTTACGATGCCGATGGAGCGTGCTTACTTCGAAAAATCCGATTCATTATAGACTAGATCAATATTTACAACTAAAGTTCCCAACAAGCCGTAACATTTGAGAAAGACCCTGTTACATTATAGGGTTTTAAAAATGTATTATTAATTACGTTAATTGTTATTCAAACATACAAACATTAATCCGGCGCTTTAAATATTTTATCAGAATACATTGCGAGTATGTCTCTAATGTCTAAACGGTTTTTGAAAACTGTAAAAAAGAATATGATAAGAATAATTTATTTCCCGCACGTGGTTAGCCACCATAACAGGATTAAAATTAAATTCGAGACTTGTATCTTGGAGTTCGAGTGCGAAATTTCGAACAATTAAGTTGTTTCCGTTAAATTACTATCATATATAAATAATATATAATAAATGAATCCTCTCTCCAACTTGTACATTTATCGACCCATGCGCTGTCTGTCGGTTGCCCAAAGAATTTCAAGGAGAGTAAATTCTTCGTGCTTAAGTACGTTCCGAAGAGTGTCGACCCCTTTCAGGGTTCACCTCCAGACATCCCCTTGCCCCTCTGCTCACCCCTTCTCCCCCCTTCTCCTCTTACTCTCGTTTTTGGCACATTCAACAATTTAAACTGAAAATCGGTCTAGGTCGTTCAATTACTCATTGCACTAGCTTAAGCTCAAATGTGTGTGTCGCTGAAATTATAAATGAGCTAGGTGTATTCTGCATGTTATTATCATTAATAACTAACAGGTTATTCCGACGTCGCCTCGCCCGAGTTAATAATATAACCCAACGTAAAATATCATCACAACTATATCAAACTAGATGTCCGCCCCGGCTTCGCCCGTGGTACATTATATAGCACTCATCAGGATCCCGTACATATCCAACGGTGAAAGAATGACTGAAATCGGTTCATTCATTCCTGAGAATATCACTTTCAAACAAAACACCTCTCACCTGTCGGAAATTGGTCGTACCAACTCAGATTTATAAAAATTAGCAAAGGGAGGTCTTTAATCTGTGAGCAAAGGTGAGGTTTGTAATCTGTGGCAAAGGTTTATATTCAATGACGCAATCTTAGACACATGCTGTCATGTGTCATGTCAAAGCACGAAACGTACGAAAACTCTCAAAAAAGGTTTTCCGATTTTTTTACATACTTGATTCATGCTCCGCATCTATTAATAGTAGCATAGGCTAAGTTATAAATAGCTAATATTTATAAATTTGTCGTACCTAAATTCATTTTGTCATAATACTCTCAATTAAAAGATTAAACAATTTGTCCCAAGCGATCCCTAAGTTTCTCATATATATATTACTAGAAAAAAATTAAGATTCCTAATTTTGTTTAGTGATAAATGTCATGTCTCAAAGTGACTTTTTAGCTACAATCGGATAGTAAATCTATGTTAGGTTACTGGTATCCCTGCCACTTTGCGGATATAACCCTGCCCTCGCAATAAACCTTGTCCGGAGGTGGGTATTGTTTAGCCATAACACAGGGTTAATCCTAGCTTGAGTAACAATGCCTTTCAACCTGAATTACCAGTCAATCGGTAATCACTAGTATTTATTGTTCTTCTCTCCCGTATAAGTGTTTTTTTTGTTTTGTTTTGGTGTGTACAATAAAGAGTATCTATCTATCAATCTCACGTGTTAATAGATCTACAATAATACGAGTATACGTGAAGCAAGAACTTTGTACCCATTTTTACGAAAATTTCGCGGAACGCGGGTTAGAAATTTCCCACACCTATAGTTTACAGAGAAGGTGTGAAGCCCAGGATCCCTGGTACAGTTTTTGCAATTGATTACCATCAAGCTAACTTTGCGCGAATAGCTTCATTCTGATGAGACGCTCAACAATTTCCTGTAAGAAACACTCGATTGTGGTGGCTAACTGATACCTAGGATATAATATTTCTGAGCGTAGGACCGGGATAATGTACCACGAAATTTGTAGGACAATATGACTGTTAATTTAAATTAATGTTATCTAAGTAAAAAAATAAAACTTCCAATGTATCGTTATCGATACTTGTTAAAGTAGGGGCTTCCAACATGTACTGATAACGGGGTCATAAATGATTACTAACCAGCAGATTTTTATTTTTTTAGAATGCTAATATTTAAAAACAGCTTGTAATATATAAAATGCATTGCTTGTATAAAGAAAACAATACACACACAAACTTGTATTTGACACACAAACGCAAATAACTACTCTCTTGGTTATTTAAATTATGCTCGATTTTCACCCATAATTTAAATGAACTACTGCTAGTCTGCATTCATTTGTGAAGTTCAAATGTTTGTAAATGATTAATATAATAAACTTAATTTCATTTTAGAGTACAGTGGGTTAAAATGCTTTGGCTTATATGTCACGTAGTGTACAAGTGCCGTAGTTATGTGTTTTTTTCTTTCTCGAACTGAACAGTCTTCTCGAACTGGGCCATTATTTGCTGTTCCCAAAAAACAGCGAAACTAAACGAACCGTTTTTGTAAACGTGACTAAATATTTATTATGCAAACATTTAGTAGACACGATAAATATATTAGATAACTAAAGTCGAGATTTGTCGGTGTGACTTTAGAATATTGTGTATTTGATCGGGCCGTTGGTTTTGATGTTATTTTATTGTAAGAAACTACATCGTCAGACAAACAGACAGACAGAAACGCTTTATTATGCACACCAGTAACAAGTCCAAATATAAAAAAACAAGAGATACTTATAACTAGTGCCATAAATAATCATCGTCTTATAATATCGGAGTATATTTCCAAATGATGTACTTGATATAGCTAATACATATTGTACTAAAGGTCCGTTCCGACTTTGCTTGGATGTCGTCATATCTTGTTCTCAGTCGTTATCTTCATTACTGAAGGTCGCGTCTAGTCTGAGGCATTGATCACCCGTTGCACTATGCTCTTCTATGTCTTTCTGTCCTCGGCAGTCTTAATACCTTCATATTATTCATATTTTGTTGTCATATGAAGATTTAATTGAAATAAAAACTATTCTTTCTCTCAATTTGGAATAAATTACATATGTATAAATGGCATTTTTTGTGAATATAGGTTGATTCGAAGAGTTGTCGAGGAACAGACATCATGCCACTGGATTTTTATAAATATATGTAGATTTTGGAGACTAACGTTACAGGGCAAAAATTATCATCTTATAGCATCGGGTGACGAGCACAGTTTAATACTAGGCAGTGCATTGTACTCTTCATGTTCAAATAGCTGCTTAGTACTGGTGTGGTGTGTTATGAGCGACAACTGCCTGCTAATCAGAGTTCTGGTGGAGGAACCATAAATGGAAGATTTAGGAATTTTACTTAGCCGATATATCAGCCGAGTAATCTTCCTAAGTCTTCCAGTCCCTCTCCCCAACTTTTGCAGGCACTGCTCAAACGGGAGAGGAGTGCGTGTAGAAGTTCCCAGCGCCGGTCGGGATTTGCCATCACACAACAAGATGCCGCCGAGGCAAGTTGTTGCGTGATGCCCAGGGTGCACCACGTGGAGGTTCCCCAGCCACGCACCCCGAGTGTTTACTACCTGGCTTCGATAATACAAGCTTTGCTAAGATCGGGACGAGACGGCGATGTGTAAAAAAAATTCAACCATTTTAATGGTATCTTTTGCTTAAAATATATTTTGTTAGTTCGTATTTCATAACAAAATATTTGATTTAAATTTTAAATGTTTTTACCCGTGCAAAGCCGGGCGGGCCAATAGTATGTAGTAACATGAGTAGATACATTAGGTAATTAGTCACCGCTGTTGTATTCCGACTCATTATTTCACGCCGATGAAGGGCCTTGTTCTAGTTTACCTTTGTATTGAAATCTTAAAATGGATACCGTATGTTAAAACTATGATCACATCAGTGTGCTCGAGCATTGGAGTGGAATTTGGAAGTATTCAAGGTATTTTACATTTCAGAAAATGTGTTCTTAGCAAGCTACACTTGCTTTTTAGGGTTTCATAGCCAAAGGGTAAAAACCATATAACTGAGACTGCCCTGTCCGTTCGTCCACATCACCAGACTGTATCTCAAGAACGGTGATAGCTAGACAGTTGAAATTTTCACAGATTATATATTTCTATTGCCGCCATAACAACATAAATTAAAAATAAAATATCTTTTTAAGGGGGCTCCCATACAGTAATATTTACACATTACTACTTTATGGTACTAACTGTCAGACTCTCTAAAAAGTACTAATACAATAAGAGTAGTAATAGTTAGTGGATTTTGTACGCTCCCCTGAACTTCGGTATCAGAATAGTCCATCTGAGATCAACCAACAGTCAAAAGTTCACTTTTGCCCAAGAAACTCGAGGCTAGTTTTTCAAGATAGTGTAATTAAGCTAGCAAGCTTGTGCGTCTAGCTTCGTGTGGGCCAAACTACCGTTGTCTACACGAAGCTAGATTAGGGTATTATTTTGACTGCTGGCAATGTTAATTGAGATATTGTAGAACAAATTTTGAAGCCCTGTCCGTATTTAGGTTCATTAATTGCCTTTTGTCGGTAGTATTATAATGAATTTACCTCGGGTTACCTTCAATGAGGACAGAGTGAGTTACATGCTATGATAATAAAGCCATAGACGATGCTGACGTCACAAATCCTTAGGTACTTAATTATATAATAGTGGACCTTGAGTACATGTAGCCTCAATACGATTGTAAAGAAGAATCGAGAAAAGTTTTATGACGAAAATAGGTTTGCAGATACTGCCTTCTCGCCTGGTTTGGAAAAAAAAATGGGCGGATCCAGCTTTGACTCGGGGGTCTAATAGCCGTGGTCAAGTAACAAAACAGTGCTAAAAGTACTATAAATAGTGGTCTACTTAGGTACTGGACCCAGCCTAGGGGGGTGGGGGTCTTGACCTCCCTTGGATCCGCCCCTGTCGCTACTTGAAGACACCAATATTTAATCCATCGGGATAAAACTTAGACAGCGCATTCAGCCTACGTTCTTAATACGAAAGTGACCTTAAACTTTTTATTACTTGTCTTTGGAACGTCAACCATGAAACGATGTCGCTTTCTCGAGTTACGATCAGTCTGATAAAGGGACAGTTCATACTCTCTGAAATGTGTCAAAAAACACAAACGTTAAGCTTGCGGCTTTGCGACGACGTTTCAATTTTGAAATCTTTTTCTAACAAAAGATTCGGTTCCTATAAGCATTTCGGCAAGTCCGCCGGATTTTATTAGTTACATTTCGGTGTGTATCTGAACTGCGTGATAAATACCTTTGCCCTTTTTCCATCGGCTTACTTGTGACTCGAAAATAGGACACCATTTCATGCTTTTTTCCTTTATTAACAAAACCAAAATACAATGATACTACACTACGCTATATACCTAACTAACTACATATATACTTTCAACACGCACATCTAAATTATGTCTATGAAATGAAATTAGGTTTATTTGCGTAAACATATTATGTAATGCCGCCAGCATGCTGGGCAGCCTTCCGACTGGTAGTAGGCTTGAACATCTTCATTGTATGTAGGTATAATGAAGATGTTCAAGCCCACTACCAGTCGGAAGGCTGCCCAGCATGCTGGCGGCATTACGACGCTGAATGTCAAAGCAAGACATAACCGTTGGGCGAAATAATGGTTGACGTTCCATAGACTCGTACTAAGAAGTTTGACTCCACTATCGTAAACTTTTAGGCTATAGAATACGTTGCCTGCGTGGGGTTTCCCATTACAATTTTTGTCTTCATGTCGAGAGTAAAACAGTTTATTTTCAGTAAGCAAGCTCCATCGTAGCCTGCAACGTCATTGAATATCGGGCGAGCTGGTATTAAAATGAAAAAACTCATTATCGTTTAAAAAAACATTTTAATTATACTAATAATAACATGCTGTTGAACCCCCGTTGATGAGTTTACTTTTACACCCGGCTGAAACACCAATATAACCAAAACACAAGAAACGCTGATTGAGCAGAAACCGTGTAAACACGTGACACCATTATAAGTTGACCCTTAGTTTAACTGCTACCCTGCGCAATCATATTTCAAGTTATACTGTCGATTAAATGTTCCGCTTCTTGACCATTGTCAATAATTCGCTGTACTGTTGCGGATTTTGTGCTCAATCTGTATCGGCAACACACACATTGGCTTTGGTTATCCCTGAATTGTGGTCGTTATTATAACACCTAATTGGATCAGTGAGCGACATTGGTAGTACAATTATACTATCAATGGTGTGCGAATATTAACTGATTATGACTTGCAATTAATTATTTGATGGCCTCATGAATCATCATCAGCCAAACACTGCTGGACATACGATTCACCCATGATACGCCACCCGACCCTATGCTCGGATTTGAACCTCCAGCCAAAGCTTCCTGCTTTACGTATTCCGTCAGTCTACCGAGTTTCGGGGCGTCGTACACCATGTTTTCCCCAACGGTTCTCGGTCCTACAACAGATATGACTCGATTAATATTGATTATTTGCAATTTTTGTTATAAATGATTGAAATCAAATTATGCATGCCAATAAGGTAATATATATACATATTTCCACACAGTTAACGCTCTCCATTATATTCGTTTTTTTATCATTAATTAATTAAGCACTATGTTACTTTTCCAACTACATTTACAAAAGTAATAGAAATAATATTTCTACAGTCTATTACTAATCTGTATCATTTTTTTTAAACTTTTTGAAGTAAAACTTATTTTGGCGCGCCTCAGATAGATTTTTCGTGGGCTGTGAATTTAATTCTGGCGTCACGCTCGGGAATGATGAGAAATCTTCGGGTAAACTCGGGACCATGACCGTGCTCATGGCCACGTCCTCCGGTTGCACCCGCGTTGTTCCTATGACTGCCAATTTTTTATAGCAGTGTATCGTATTGACTATCTATTTGGTCAGTTGTGTAGAATATTCTTGTCCATGATTTACTATAGCATAAATCTATAAAACTTTAAATCATAACATTATACCACTCTAACCGCTCTTCAAAGAAAAAAAGTCTATGACACTGTCATTGTTGGTCATAAGTTGCCATAAAAAATTGTTAAAAACGATGTGGCGTTGGCGAGTGGCGACATCGGCTTAACATCAATCGAAAAATTTTGTTTACGAAAAAAAAATTACTTTGGACTAAACTTTTCAGAGCGGGATTTCTCTGAGGGATTGATTGCATGCGCAATGAAGTGATTCGTAAAATAACTAAAGTCTCCGACGTAGCTCATCGTATTAGGAAACCGACGCGACGTGAGCATAAGATAAAAAGCACGGACGCTAGACGGCCTCCAACTAGATGGACAGATGCCCTCACAAAGGTCGCTGGAAACCGCTGGTTGCAGGTTGCGCAGGACAGTTCTTTGTGGAAATCTAGGAGGGAGGCCTGTTTTAGCAGCCTGGTTTACCATCTTCCGGCTGATGATTATGACGAACGCTGAAGTCCATGTAAAGGATAAGAGAAACCTCTTAAGTTCCGGCACCTCGGGCACCCACTTACTGGTTGGTCCCAGAGATGATCCCGGCATGTGTGTTCTGGTGAGCCAGTGACGGGGTGTTGCTCTTGAGGTGGGTCTGGTGACGTTCAGGGTACGACGAGTTTGCGGAAGAATGCAAAAGAACAGTGTTTCCGCTATATGCAGCAAAGGTTCGTAGAGGTTTTAGTAGAATGGTGTTGATTCCGGGCCATTCTTTTAGGTGGAAGAGTATGCGTGCATTTCTTCCACGAAAAAAACACCCACACATGCAATGCCGGTGGCGTTTATCACTGTACGCCGTCTTATTGAGATTTGAAAACGAGATTTTGTTCTACAAGAAAACTCCATCATTGGCGGAATCATCAAGATGAACGACATATAGACTATAAAGAATCCGTGCACCTATTCAATCAAAGGCAGGAACGAATTGCAAATTGGGAAGGGACGCTTAAATCAATATTGAAGTGTCCTAACCATGATTACACTGATTATGCCCGTATAAGCCGGACGGGCAAATACTGTTTGATTGGGAGTTACGAGTTACGCTCAGATACCTGTCTCTATCAGTCTAGAGCATTTATCGGCGATAGCAATATTTCTATGATCACTTACTAGTTTAAATACGGCTTCCTGTTAATCTGATTTGGTTCCCACATATTTACCCCATCTGTTTTACATATAGATAGTAAGTTTTCAATTGATGATGACGATGATGACGATGTGGGCTACAATGGATCGCGTTAGAATAAAAGGGATGTTAACAATTTTTCGGAACGGCTTTTATTTTGAAGATTGACGCATAATTTGCCGTAAAATATAACATTTTATTTCAATATATTAGTATTTTCGATTAGAAAATATACAATATTACACTAATTTTGATTTTTCCCGCTAAAACAAACGACTGATATGACGTCACTAGTCGCAAAACATTGGTCGCGATTCATGACTGTATGTCCAGTTTATGTGTGTGTTTTAGCAGAAAAGTTTAAAATTATTTTTAAATGTTTTATAATGTTATATTTACTTATCGAAAATACTATTATTTTTAAATAATGTATATACAGAAAAAACATTCACATTGGAAGACTACAAGACGTTCGAAAATGTTTCCTAGTTGGGAAATATTGCAATTATTTGCGAAGACTTCAGTGGGTTCAATTCGCAATACTCCTGAGAAGCCTTACGTTGAGGGTCTCATTCTAACTAGAATCGCATTTGCTTGCATCGAATAAGAAGTATTATTGTAGTGCATGGAAAAAATACAGGTAAAACTGCTTAGCTATTTGGCCTGCCTTTGGAGAAACAAAGATAAAACTACAGTGGAATTATATGTGTAATGGAGTCAGTAAGTGTGTAATAGCTTAATAGTTGGAATAATGGCAGACGCGACGACGTAGCTATGCAATTCCAAGCTTCACCGCCATTTCAGCCACCGCCACGCTGATTTGAATCTACGCGAACCATGCAAGATGTCATGGTTGTTATTATCATTATATGACATGAGTATACGTGTCATAATCACTGTAATAAATACGAAATCTGACTAAAATAGTCGGATTTCGTCTGTTGAGCCGATCGCTACCGTAAGGGATTCCGATAGTAATCGACTCGACATCGTCTTTTGCCTAAGCCGCCTCCTCCCGACCCAGAGCCACCATCACGGCCGCATTTCTCTACTGTAGTATTACATGGTTGGCGTAGATTCAAATCAGCGTGGCAGTGGCTGAAATGGCGGTGAAGCTTGAAATTGCATAGCTACTAGCGTCGCGTCTGCCATTATTTCAACTATTAAGCTATTATGCACGAACGCGATAACACATTTAATTCCACTGTAGTTTTATCTTTGTTTCTCCAAAGGCAAAATAGCTAAGCAGTTTTACACTCCGCGAGGTATAAGCTGAGCTTTGCATTAGTGTGAGTGATCACCAATCAGGCAGGAGCTTGAAATTTTGTCCGCGAGGTATAGGCTGAGCTTTGCATTAGTGTGAGTGATCACCAATCAGGCAGGAGCGCGGCGAGACAGAATGGCGCCGCGCCTAAGGCCGGTTGTCACACCTACACTATCCATGTACACTCACACAAATGCAAAGCTCAGCTTATGCCTCGCGGAGTGTACCTGTATTTTTTCCATGCACTACAATAATACTTCTTATTCGATGCAAGCAAATGCGATTCTAGTTAGAATGAGACCCTCAACGTAACGTTCACAACACCCCCCTGTTTTCCCCTTCTTCTCCTAATCCAAGAAATATGTAAAAAAAATGATATTGTAACGACAAAGGTCCCGGAGTCTGTGGAGTGGCTACAGGGTTCTTCGAAGGGTTCAAGGTTCGCCGGTCGAGATGAAGGTTCTTAGGCTTATATTTTAGTATAACGGGACAGGATATGTTTCTGATGGTATGCAACACGCCTGTCAATTACAGCACAGTGTCACGCAGCTTTTGAAAATATGAGCTGCGGGACCAAATCTTAGCACTGCACTGCGCTCGTCACCCAGAGATGTAAAATGATTCTTATGCCCTGCATATTATCTGTAAACATTGCCCTTCAAACCGGAACACAATGATGTTTGTGTGTGGTACTTCCTCAGACGGACTCTGCAAAGAGTCCTACCACTACATTCGCACTTATTCGCAATTACAGCGCTCATTAGCGATACTCATGATATTTCCGAAAGCATTTGAAGCACTGCCGTGCGGCAACAATTAAGCGCCCCGATTCTCCGGCCGAGATGACCACTGACCTGGTCCGATTGGAAGACGCATTGAATCGTGAAGTGCACCCAAAGCGGACAGTCGCGCTAAATATACCTTTTAGCCTCGCTTTAGCCATAGCGCCAGTGAAAAATATTCCCCCACCTAGTTTATAAAAATCTGGCTTCGTCGACTTTTCGGCTTGCAACAAATCTGCTTACACTGGATTTTACTACGTAGCTTGTCACGATTTCTGTTTGTTTTCACTCGGCCAGCACGCCAGCAGCCGGATAAATTGTGTATAACAGTGACAGCTTTTGATATGAAAATAGTAGTGTAAAAATACGGTTGCGGAAAAGATATATCTGTTTTTTTCGCTTGTTCTGAACTTCTCAAGCTTAGAATGTTCTACGCTTCAGAAGCTCGTTACTAGTTACCTTTTTTTAATTCTTTTTTGACGTGACAACGTCTTATAAATTGGTTTGCCGGGTGACACTTCAAGAAACTGCGTTACGCTCCGCTCACGTTATGCGCTCACAGCGAGAGCGAGTGAGAGGCACGCGTCCCTTCCACTCGGGCATGGTTAGCCCGCCTAAGAGCGAGAGAGACAGACATAAAAAGTGAAAGGCACGCGTCCCTTCCGTAAAATTATTTTACCACTCAAAGTCGTTGTCACGTAAAACTTTCGCCCGTATACCGACTTTACAGGCAACTAATTTTTTTTTTATGTACTCGTGTTACACTATCATTGTTAGAGTCAGACCAACTATTCTTACGGGACGAGCCTTGTTCTAACATACCCCTCTCGTGCCCATATGTATGTCAAATGAGCTTTATTGTCAAAAATGGTCAACCGCGTTTTATAAAGCGGTTCGTAAATGTGTGTTTGTTTTGTTTAAGTGTTAGGTATTTGTCTTATATAAACAGAGTTTTGTTGCTCTTGTGTGAGTTCAAGTGGACAATTGTGTGAAATATAGGTACGTTACCCCACAGACTAAGTAGAGAGATACACTCGTTACCCCGCGCCTCGTAAAAAATGTGAAAATGTTTGTTAGGAAGCCAAATGTCTTGCGTCCTTCTATGGTTAAGTTCTGAGTTCTTAGGTCATTCTTTAAAGTTTTCGTATCATTGTCATTCTGTTATCTTAATTGTACGTCTACACCTAATGCAAATAATGTGGTATTTTTGTAGTGATGAGACTCTTTGCAATGTGCTGTTAGAAGTTTTGCCAGTTATTCTATCGTCAAGTTTATTGTAAATTACAGCTTTTAGTTATTATAATGATAATCTACGAGGGGGCGTTTTTATATACGCGGAATAGGTGACAAGGAAAATAAATAAAAGGTCAAAATTAATTTTCTTTTTCTATATATTTTCCTGCAAGATAAATACACTGTGGAGATCTTTTGGTTAACTTATTTATATCTATAAAACTGTAGACATAAAACATTTTTTTTTGTCTGAAAAATTCGTAAAAATTGCGTCATGCAGTTTTTCATCGGTAGATAACTTCATTCCACAGAGATCTCTTTAATTTTTGGAAAGAGGTCATCACTCAAGAGGTCTAATCACTGGGAGGCAGGTCTAGACTATGAGGTATGTGATTTAAAATATTGAAGCCCGCCTTCTGCAGGGTAGCCAGTGCAACATGGCTCTTGTGAACGGGCGCATTACTGTGGAGGAGCAGGACACCTCTGGTTAATTTTCCTCTTCTTTTTTCTTTAATGGACTCTTAACTGCTCGAGGATAGTTGCGTTTTATGCTCCGGTTATAGGCGCACCTTTTTCTTTTATAATCTGTGAACAATTTCAACAAGTTTCGTAGTAGTGACTTCAAATGAGCGTCCTGGTCGCGGGTTGTCTTCAAGTCTCCCTGCCATGTTTAAAAAGGTAATTCGTCGTTTTCCCAGGACAAGCTGCCAGTATGGTTTTCACAGCTTTTCCTTTCTTAGTGTAGGAACGTTACGACGACGCGGTGTTCGATATTCTCCATTTTTGAAAGTTTCTTCCTCACGGAGTTGCGTAATTGTCGATAGTTCCAAAACGAATGAACCAATTGTGACTAAACTTTATATTTATACTAATTAAGAACCATTGAACACTTTACGCCCTTAACGAGCCATTCCGCAAACTTAAAAACACATCCTCGGATACTATTATTATTAAGCTAAAGAGGTTTTTTTGCTTGAACGCGTGAATCTTAGGCTCTACTGGACTGATTTCAAAATGTTATATCAATCCTTTGTGTAGCCTACTTCCTGTTGTTCCAGGCTGTATCACCCTCCTAATATTGTACACAACCCTCCGTATGCGTCACTATTGCCATTTCGTAACGAACCCTATTCTGTGACGTATCCATTCATCAGATCGTTTGATAATGTTTTAATAACATACTATGTAACGTAATACTCTATACAACGGAACTACACTACAGCGAAGCGATACGATAGCGTAGGCAGGCTTAATTTTATAGGGAAGTTAATTTTCACTATACAAAATTATTCATTTACGAAAATGGCATTGAGTGACAATAAATGATCGTGGAAAACTTTTTAGCTACAGTTTACGCCACAGGGTCTAACTAGTTATATGTTGAATTAAGTATTTTTATCCCACCACTTCGGAAAGAGTAGTTTAGCTCTTCAATATCTGATTCCTAAAGTCGTTTTTACCCTCTAGAGAGAAAAGTAAATTTATTTTTTACGAATTTAGAACGTCGTGTGCACTGTGAATTCAAAACATGATTAAACCTTTTTACTTTTACCTCCATGGTGCCGAATTTATCATACAACTTTTTTTTATTTGTTAATAACTCAGACTCGAAACCTTGGTGTATTTTTTTTAATTTACTCCTCGCGCAACTTTCTTTTCACTTCATATTCTTATTGTTAAAACCACGGGTTAAAACCAGGCGCGGTCCCAGCCTCGAATTTTGGACCAGTACGCAGCGTCAGGTTTTGGGGGAGGGGGGGTCACAAGTAGAAATACAATAAAACAAGCAAAATATACTTTACTAGTAGTCCCCCAAGATTTTACCCGCGTAGTTCCCGGTCTAGTTGTTTTCCCGCGTTAAAAATAGGTGATGTACTATTAGATATTTTTAATTTTTTTAGATTTTTTGTTTAACGTATACGATTTTGGGGGGGGGGGTCATGTCCCCTATGGCAACCCTTCCCCCCCTCGGACCGTGCATGGTTAAAACCACAGACTAAGTAGACCTAAGCTAAAAACAAGAAATTCGAAAACATGTGAAAACCTTTAAGTTATTCTAGCTACGAAGAAATTTATTTGACGCGAACAGAATTAATTGAAACTTAATAATGCGCAAAGCGGTGCTTTTCTCGGTAAGGTGAGATGAAAAGTTACGTGCTGCACTTGAGTGCAAAACATTTTTCAGCCCTATCGCTTATCGCTCAGGATTCTAATTTTGTAATCCAAATTTAGACTTTAGAATTCTTCGAGTGATTTTAGAATCCTTCGCTTGCTCGGTCATCAAAATTGAGCACAAGTTAAAAAGCAACTTTGCACTCTTGTACAACAAATAACTATGTACGTTAAATCTTTAGGACTAAGGTTTTACTAACATTAACGAATAATCCGTTTTCCTCAATGCTTAAATACGTTTGAGTTGCGATTGTTTAAATTAAATTTGTTGTTGGTAAACACTGTCTAAATTTAAATTGTATACCTATATAGTCAGTTTATTAACTAACGCGTAAGATTAAATCAACGGAATATTAGTTTATAATCTTCGTCATATTATAACTTTATAACCTGACTGTATTCACAAATTGACGGTGACATACATACATACCTAGTATTTAAAACTAAGATCTATGTAAGTATACTCATTGAAAATGTATTTAATTTTTCGGCTCAGAAACGGCTCGAACGATTTTCATGAAATTATGTATGCAGGGGTTTTCGGGGACGATAAATCGATCTGATTCGGTTTCATTTTTAAAAACGCATTTATGCGCGTTTTTAGACAATTCGAAACTGTTACATTCACATTAGAATGCGACTGTAAATTTCGTAACGTTATGCGACAGTATGATATTTTAGCCAGAAGAAGTTTGGCGGTGATGAAATAGTAGATCCGGGTTCGAATCCAGACAGCTTCCCTTTTTTTTCAAGCTCCTTCTCTTTTTTTTGAGAAAATCTATAACTGGGAGCCCTTTATCTGTAGGAATCTAAATATAAATAAAATAAATAAATATTGGTGGACAATTCACACACAACACCATCTGACCCCAAACTAAGCAAATCTTGTAATATGGCGGCCAGATAGCTGATATAATACTTATATACATGTAAATACATACTTATTATACATAGAAACACCCAGACAGTGCAAATATTTGAATTCATCACACAAATATTTGCACTGGCTCGAATCCCCCAATCGAACCCACGACCGTCGGCTTCGCAGGCAGAGTAGCCACTAAGCCACGAGGCCAGTAGAGTATACTCAGTGTTTCAACCGAACAAAGCTCTATCACCCAGATACGTTAACTCTTAAGACTCCATATCAGTATTAATGACGTCAAACAGGCTAAAAATACAAAAAAGTAACACGTAAATCGGATCATTAATCTCGGAATAATCGGTGTACATATGTCGCAGCCGGATCGTACAATTCGCCGTATTACATTACGGCTAGCCGTTTTGAAAAACAAGGCCGTTTTGTAAAGCGGCGCTTTGACGATTAGCCAGATTGAAAGCGGCTGATTAAAAACAGCCGGAATGTATTCGACGCCATACGTCATTCAAAACGGCTAGCCGTAATGTAATAAAGCGAAAAATTAGCCGCCGCTTTGACAATTTTTAGTTCCGATTCTTAACACTCATGGCGCTGTCTGACATAACAACAACATGGCGTTGAAAACAGTACGTGTGTGCTAAATTGCTAATGTGACTGTGGATTCTGGTGTTCGGCGGAAACCTACACAATATTATTGGAGTGGTTTACCACCGTCCATCTTGCTAAAACTAAATCGGACCGGGACCGGAAGGACCCAGATCCGACTCGGAGCACCCCGACTCCACGAAATCTTGTCGCTTCTACCCCTAGAGAGTATATAAAAAATGCGGGAGCCAGAAGCTCAAGGGAGGTCCGTCCTCCGTAGTGGAGCGTAGGCCGAGTATGGAGAAGCGACACTCGGGGCTGACCGCAGAGCTTCTGGCGGGAGCCCACCCGGAGTCAAATCTCAATGATAGACCCATGTCTAAGTGCACCATATTTCTTAGATGTACCATCAACAATGTCGAGTTTTATCTGAGAGGTAAGTAGTTGAAAAAAAAGGGTAAGAAATATGGCAAGAGATAATCTGTCAGCTTTTTCTGATTAATACAATTAATGTTCATTGTTTATTTTGTAAGTATGATCACCCTACAATTTAAGCAGTAGTACAATGCGGCTAAACGTTGACCGCCGTATTGAAGAACGTATCGCAAAGACAATGCGGCTAATCGTTGAACCTCCGTATTACAAAACGGCCCTGTTTTTTAAAACGACTAGCCGTAATGTAATACAGCAGATTATACGATCCGGCTGCGACACATACACAAAAAGAATCGATCGAATTGATAACGTCGTCTTGTTTAGTCTCGCTTAAAATAGACTGTTATTTGTAAATCAGACTATTGTTCATTCCGCGACATTGTAATTACTACTATATGTGTAATACTTATAGAATCTATTTAAAATTTTCAATTAGTTTCAGAAAGTGGGTGATTACTTTATAATTGTTTTTGTTAGTCAAAATCCTTAGTTATTAAATCCTTTGTGTCTTGAAATTAATCGTAAGTCGAAAACTCATTTTTTGCAGTTTCCTGATTCGTTTCAAGTCTTGAAATGAGGAAATTACTTCTCCGAAAATGTCAATCAAGACGAAACTCGGTTATATTTTTAGTTATTTCCCGGGTGATAATAAATACATTAATCGGGTCTTCTACTTGAACACGATTTATTGTAAATCACATTGTCGCTTATGCCCGAGCTACACGAAGCTAGTTTTTCAAGCTGGGATAGCAAGCTAGAACGTCTAGCTTCGTGTAGACAACGCTACGCAACGCTAGTTTTGTCTAAGCTAGAAGTAGCTTGCTAGCTTACTAACACTAGCTTGCTTTCCTAGCGAGTTGTTTCTTTTTTTTAACCCCGATCAAAAAAGGCGTGTTATAAGTTTGACGTCGACGTCTATCTATGTGTCTGTCTCTCTGTCTCTGTGTGTGTCTGTCTGTGACACCGTAGAGCTCAAACGGATGGGCCGATTTCGATGCGGTGTTTTTATTTGAAAGTTAAAATCCGTGCGGATGTTCTTAGCTATGTTTGGTTAATATCGATTCTAGATGGCCGCTTACACAAAATGGCGGACAAAATATTTCTTTACAACCTACCTCCATATGGGTATCAAATAAAAGATCTTGACTAGTAGAATACTATACACTACAAAAAATCCAAGATGGACGCCACCACAAAATGGCGAAATACATTTCTTTTTTCACAACTGCCTTAATATGGGTATCAAATGAAATGGCTTGACTAGTAGAATGTTGTACAGATAACAAATCCGAGGTAGTCGGGGGTTAATCAAAAGTTTTAATTTTGTTCTTGTAAGATAGAATGGCGGCTCGAGCATGGCACATGCCTACCCATAACCGGCCCAGTGCTACGCAGCTATTTAGCTATAGGTATAGAGATTGAAGAGTCCAAATCACTGACCAGCGGTGCACTGCGCTCGCCACATTTTCTCCACGCTCTCCTCGTGAGAGACGGCCCCGAATCCCAGCTGTGGGAATCAAGTGAGTTGCGTATTCGATGCTAATGTGACAAATGTACTTTCCACAGCAGACTACATAAATCGTATCTTTATTACTGTATTAACAATTAACCGCTGGTGCATTAACTAAGCCTGCTTGATTCTAAGCAGCTAAGTTAATTTTACATACTTATACAACGAGCAAGATTTGTGTACGAGCGTAAGCAACACGCATGACTTTAAAAAACACAGTGCTAAGCTATTTGAATCTGAGGCAATATAATTCGCTTTACTTAGCTTCGACATAGCTTCATTTCGGTCCGAAACTATATAAGTGAAGTGGCAGCTATGAAACTCGCTGGAACAGCGACGGATGCTCAATGTCAATGCCGACGACCCGCCCTCACAGGGAGGGTCGCCGACCCACCGCATAACCTAGCGACTTACCCGATCAAGGTCATAGTATTAAATAATACCTAGGTGGCTCCAATCGATTGTAGCTTCTATGACGTGCGGTTTGTAACTAACTTGCGGCCTTTAGCAAAGCCGTACATAGTCGCATCGTCACTTAACATCAGGATGAGGGTCAAGTCTAAACCTATTACCGGTAAAAAGTCGAATTACACGAGAGATCTTATGCTAGCATAAACAGCCCACTAAAATTTCCCACTGCTGGGCTCGGGGCCCTCTCTCGCAAGAAGACTCAAGGCCATAATCCACCACGCTGGCCTAGTGCGGTTTGGTGGATGACGCATGACTTCGAAAGATGTTTGGGACATGCCTGTTTTTTCGCGATGTTTTCCTTCCCGCTAAATTTGTGACGTTACGCACATGACTTCGAAGACAGCGGTGCGCCTGGGAGTCGAACCAGGAGCTTCAAAACGGCAGTCACCGTTCTCACGACTCGACCAGCCGTAAGTTATGCGTAAATAGGATTACTTTTCTTAGAGCTACTGTAATTAACAAAAGTATCACGAACAACTGTTAAGCCACGGGCTATATCGCTGCTAGTTTAACTTAATTGTGTGAATTACAAGTTTCGTGAACGAGAGTGAAACGGCGGGACCCGCTTATTCTAACAAGTATTGTGTTGAGATGACACAAGCGCTAAAAATAGAAAAACGTTGTTATTCAAATAGTTCATTTTGTTATTACCCAGTCTTGGAATACCAGTTTTAAACTGGAGATAGTTAGCCATATCTAAAAGCTTAGCAAAACCAGTTTTAAAAAAGTAATTGAAATTTCAAGGACTTTGTATCGATCAATTTTGTTCTTTAGGAAAAAACCCAATTCATATGTACCATTGACTGGCCTCGTAGGTCTATCGGTAGAGTCAGCAGACTGAGCCGTTGGCCGTGGGTTCGATTCCCAGGACAAACATTTGTATGATGAATACGGATGTTTATTATATGGATGTTTCTATGTATCATCTTATACCTTTAAACGACCAATTCTTGTAGGTATATATGTATGTAGATATATATATATAGAATCTTGAATCTCGGAAACGGCTTGAACGATTTTCATGAAACTATGTATACAGGTTTCTCGGGGATGATAAATCTATCTAGCTAGGTTTTATTTTTGAAAAACATAATTTTATGCGCGTTTTTAGACAATGAAAAACTCCTATAATGTCATTAGAATACGATAACTTAATTCGACACTGTTCTTTAAGTCTAAATAGCTCAGACGGAATATGCTCACCCTCGGAGTCAACAGGCCCCAGTTCGAATCCTGATGGTTACAATCGGGTCTTTTCTTGTTGTTCTTTATTTTCTGAGAAAATCTTTTACTTAGGGCCCTTTTTTATAAACGCATTTAAACCGAGCAGAGCTCGGTCAACCAGGTACTAAGTGTTTAAACTATAAAATCATTTATTTTCAAAGTGCGTGTTTATGCTTATATACGTACAGAAAAAATGTACTTTAAAAAAATTGGAAGGATTACTAATGTTTTGAGATATTAATTTAATGTGAAAAGACTAGTAGCTCTTTGATGATTGTATAAATAAATAATAACAAATGATAAGTCAATGAGTGCTTAGTAATTATAGACAAATATCTCATTAGCACTGATAGCGATAAGATGTAAAAGGAACCTTTGCTGAAATGAATATGGCAATCTTACTACAGTAGTAACAGTCGTGTGTAGTCGTACCTCGGGCACATACCGTCTTGTTGTAAATGCGAATAGTTGAACCTTCAACATTCGGGCTGTCGTAATGCATCAACTTGCACATCCGCATTCTTCACGTTTTAATCTTTCTTCTAAAGTTAAAATCTATTCAACTCGGAACTGATACCTAAGTAATAGCACGTAAAACATATAATAAACCATCGATATAAACCAATGGATGTGCCCTGAGTAACTTGAAATTGGTAATAAATTGCGTCTCTATGTGTGTCGTAAGTAGTTTACACATAACCAATCTACTTGACCCCTAGAATCGCTAGCGGCGCGATTTGCTGTGGTTCTACTTATTTTGGTTGTTGACAACGAATAGTGATAAGTAAAAACGTCCGGCGTTCACCGCTTCCTGCAACCGACTGGAACGGAATGACTGAACTCACTCTTCCTAACAATGACATGATTCCATGCGCCCTGAAGTTTTGGAGGGCACATCTGTGTATTGAGATCTTTGTAATAAACTATCAGTTTAACTGAAATCAACGCGTGTGATTTCAACGTCGCACTCTGCACTCAAGCACAACTAACCTTCTTTCTGCCTAATTCAAAATTGTCTACGCTTAATGCCTGAGCGACACAAGGTTAGTGTTTCAAGCTACGAGTATGATAGCAAGAAACCTGAAACCTAGTACTTTTAGCTTCGTGTAGACAACGATACGCAACGCCAGTTTCGTCTACAAGAAACTAGAAGTACCTACTAGCTTGCTAACTAAGACTAGCTTGAAAAACTAGCCTCGTGTCGCTCCGGCATTAGAAGCCAATTAAAGCCAACTGTCATAGTGTCCCTTAAAAAAACGCGCAACTAACGGCAGTGCGTCGAAATTGGGTATCGAGTTTCGCTGGCAGTATTCGCGAGCATCGTTAAAATTTCGCTCATCATTTTTTCCAACCGCGCCATTAGAAGTATAACTTCAAAAACATGAGGAGTATTCTCAAACATTCCTCCTATGGTATGTATATACATATAATATAGTATAGTATGTATACAGTCGTGTAAAATAGTATGTACGTTCTAAAACCGTACTTTACTCGTGAGGAACAGAGAAGCGTGGCCTAAAAACAAACACGCTAAACAATGTACATGACGTCATTCCGTTTTATCTCACCAACTGCAATGGCCTTGTATCACTAAGTGGGTGACTATGACTGTTCCAAGTTATTATCTGAGCTATGTAGTTAGCTACTGACCAACAGCTAATTGACGGCAGAACGAAAATAACCCCGAAATATATCAGGAGTCACAAAGAATTTCCCAGTGTTTGAAGTAAGTTTGAATCCTTCTTGTGGTGCGAAAAATCATGAGTGATTTTTTAAAGATGATTGTCAAAAGTCGACACGACAAAGTTGGCTGACGACTGTCTTTTCAGAGTAAATTTTTACGATGCGCGCGCAAGATCTGTGAGAAGAAACTGTTGTTTGATACAATCGATGCTGAATGAGGTCGTAGATTCGAATTCAGCCTGCACTTCTTCTAAAAACAGGTGTAGAAGATTTTCATGACTACTGCCTTTAAGGTGAATGTTAACATCGTGAGGAAACTGCAATTTAAATCCTAAAACAGATTCTTCGGGAACATTTGATATCCGGCGCACTTCGTCAGTATAGTGGATTATGCCATGGGATGGACTATGTCCGAGATACTCCAGGCCAAGCTGGTTCAAACTCCCAGTAGCGGACCATAAATTCAGTTGCTTATATTTTACATTATTGTAAAGTACCCACTAATTTGCAATTAGCAATAAAAAATTTATGTTTGAAGTCGACCGTGTTTTGTTTGTGAAGTGATCATGTCATTAAATGAGTAGTTATTTGTAAACACAACAACGAACGCAGAAATTTCGACTTTAAGTACTCAGGTTAACAGTTCATTTTTCTTCAATATCACAAAATGTTCATTTGTTTTAAAAGACTCACGTATAATTAATTACAGTACGTGTTTACAATGACATAGGGTCTATATTCCATTGGTAGGTGAAATTTCGCCGGTTTGGATTCTTACGTGATGCAGTGATGATCTCAGCAAACACTTCATATTATCTTAGTCGGATGGAAGTTATTCCTTGCTCGTTTTACCTCATACGGAATATGTAGTACGTCCCTCTCACCCAAGTAGATCTTTCGCAAAAAGCGCAACATGTGGTTGTTCTCAATATATTATTAAGATTTAGAAATAACGAAATGTAGACATATTAAATTTCACAAATAACAGAAGATGCCGACCAACTGAATAAAACAGAAAATAGGCGCAAATACTGGGTAATAAAAAGTCTTTACGGTTATTAGGACCGTACTAACTGAAGTATCAAAAAACATATACATGGGTCACTTCCCAGTTCCTGGAATTTGGAGCCTTCTTCCACAAAGAGAGAGTCAAGTCCACTATCTACTGGTTCAGTGCGAGTTGCCGTATGTCAAAAAATGTATTTCTAGGAACGTTCTGGTTTTCTCACAATGTTTTCTTTCGCTGTTCCGTCCCATCATTTTGCGAAAGATTTATGCCTGGTAATACAACCCTCGGCCCATACCTAAGACCCACTATCGACTTGAGTACAACAGATCTATGCAATATACTATGATAAAGTAAGACTGGGCAAGACATTCTTTTATCGCATAGAGCATAGAGGGACGAGACTAGCGGTGTGGCCTGCCACATGTTAGAGAAGACATATTAAATTTCACAAATAACACAAGATGCCAGTCTTGTGTTATTTGTGACATTTTAATATGTCTTCTTTAACATGTGGCAGGCCACATAACAGCACAACATCACACAGCTTTTAGAACATGAAGGGTCCAAATCATTACCTAGTACTGCACTGCGCTCGTCGCCCGGAGATATGAGATGATTTATCTCTACACCCTGTAATTTCTCTGGAAACATTTCCCCTCAAACTGGAACACATCAAACTCCAAATGGATCAGGGCTACGACCTTCATTGGCAAAGTCCCGAACATTAAACGGTATTTAAGCCAGCATAGAAATACGGAACATAACGAGTTTAATACCCCGAGCAGAATGGGGTACAAAGAATTGTGGTTTTATTGTCTCTAAATACAAAGGAACGCTAGGACAGAAGCGAGAAAACGAGACTAAGCCCATAACTGAAGCATCAGCATCAACAGTCCACTAAATGTTCCCTCTACTGGGACTCTGGCCTTCTCTCGCAAGGAGAGAGTTATGGCCATAATCCACCACGGTGGCCCAGTGCGGGTTGGTAGATGACACATGACTTCAAAAGGTTCCAGGTACATATCGTTTTCCTCACGATGTTTTCTTTCACCATTTTAAGTTAGCGGCATTACGCTCATGACTTCGAAACAGTGGCGCGTGTGGGGCTTGAACCCGGGGTCTCGGATCGGCAGGCGCTGTTCTCCCGACTAGACCAGCCGTAACATCTGCCGTAACTGAAGCATAATATACTATTACTTTTTTCAAACAAACTGTATTTCATGGAGATCTTGTTAGAATTCTTTTGACGTGACAACGTCTTATAAATTGGTTTGCCGGGTGACACTTCAAGAAACTGCGTTACGCTCCGCTCACGTTATGCGCTCACAACGAGAGCGAGTGAGAAGCACGCGTCCCTTCCACTCGGGCATGGTTAGCCCGCCTAAGAGCGAGAGAGACAGACATAAAAAGTGAAAGGCACGCGTCCCTTCCGTAAAATTATTTTACCACTCAAAGTCGTTGTCACGTAAAACTTTCGCCCGTATACCGACTTTACAGGCAACCAATTTTTTTGACAGAGACAGAGTGACGAGACGATCTGGACATTTGCCTGATGGTAAGCAACATGCCTGCCACATAACAGCACAGCGATACTTCGCTTTTGCAACATGAAGAGTCGCAAATCATAACCTACCACTACGCTGCGTACGTCACCCCGAGATATAAAATGCTTCATCTCTATATCCTGTAATTTCACTAGAAACATTGCCCTTCAAACCGGAACGCAGTGATGTTTGCACATTGCTGCTTGAGGATATAATAACTGGCAAAGGTGGTGGTACTTCCCCCAGACGGACTCAAAAGAGTCCTACTATTACCACGTATAGAATTAGAAAAGCTCGGTTTTATTTTTGTGTAATGCATAAAAATATATCTATTCTATGGTAATGCCTTAATTTCGATGGGTTGATATTCGAGTGAATATTCGAGGAAGATCGGACGAAATTGCCATCCTACCGCACCGCTGCCGTTTCAATGTATCTCTATATTCGAATAATGATTCGATTAAAATCGGACATAATTGCCATAACACCGCTGACGTTTCAAAATAACTTGATCGAGACAAACTTGTGCTTAACCCATATTAACTACGAGATTCTCGTTCCGTCTAGTTTCTCAGAATAGCATGAAACTAACAAGTTAGGGAAGTTCAAACTTAATGTAAGTTAAAATAGAGTACAATTTATTTACTCAAGGAAACATGCACTTGTGTGTTTCTGAAGCAACACCGTACCTAAGTGAAGCTACTTTTTTCAAACTTGTATAAAGTCTTGCTAAAGAGAATACACTTTATCTAAGAGTTTTGCACTCAATTTAACTTTGCAGAAAATAATATTCTATTTTCAATATCGTGTCACAATAATTCAGAAAAAAATAAATGACTTTTGTACTTATTTCTCTATTTTTTTTTTAAATAAAGAGTGACGAGATGAGCCGGACTTGTGCCTAATAGTAAGGAACATGCTTGCCACATAACAGCACAGTGACGCACAGCTATTGCAACATGAAGAGTCGAAATCATTACCTAGCACTGCACTGCGCTCGTCACCCAGAGATCAAATATGTTATATCTCTAAGCTCTGTAATTTCTCTGGAAACATTGCCCTTCAAACCGGAACACAGTAATGTTTGCACATTACTGCTTGGCGGTAGAATAACTGGCAAAGGTGTGGTACTTGTCCAGGGGGGACTCTGCCAAGAGTCCTACCGCTACAGATTTGGGATGTTAAGTTTTGTTTAATTTATTTATTCAGTGCTAGCATCGCCCCGCGGTTTCCAGTTCCCGATCCCATTATTTTCCCGGGATAAAGATAGCCTATGTGTTATTCCAGGCCATAGGTATGATGCACCAAATTTCCTCCACATCCCTTCAGTAGTTTTTTCCGTGAAAGAGTAACAAATACACACTCACGCATCCATGCATTCTTACATATTTCGCGTTTATAATAATATAATGCCGGAGCTACCGAAACGTTGAGGTAATCGAGGTAAGATATAAAGCCGCCATTGACGTAGTTATTGTACGTTTTGTTTTTTATAATTTTTAAATAACTGTTTGTAGTTATGCCCGAGCGACACGAGGCTAGTTTTTGAAGCTAGGAAAGCAAGCTAGTGTTAGTAAGCTAGCAACCTTGTACTTCGCATTTCGTGTAGACAAAACTGGAGTTACGTAGCGTTGTGTACACGAAACTAGAAGCTTGCTAGCCTACTAACACTAGCTTACTATCCTAGCTTCAAAAACTAGCCTCGTGTCGCTCGGGCATAACTACAAACAGTTATTTAAAATTATAAAAACAAAACGTACAATAACTACGTCAGTGGCGGCTTTATATCTTACCTCGATTACCTCAACGTTTCGGTAGCGCTACAACGGCCGTGATCACGTGACTGAGAGTCTTCTCACCGATGACGACGTTGCTCTTCTCTTCGACATTTCCGACTTCGCGTTTTCGACGTCGAGTAATTAAAAAAAAATTTAATCGCGGTTAAGTCCTGTGTGTGTGAATTTGAGTTCAAATCGCGGATGTTTATATATCTGTCTCTGTCTTGGGACGGTCCCTCACATCTGAGGATCGTGGTCAGGATCAGGGTTGCGTCTGGAGGGGATGATCTACCTTCACCGGTTTCTGTACCGCGCGTCTCTTTCGACCGAGTAAAAATTTTTGGGAAGACGAGGCCTTTATTTGATCGGTCCATCTGGTTGGTGAGAGACCACGCGATCGTTTGCCCTCGGTGTTCCCAACTATGATCAGCTTTTCCAGATTCCCATCGGCTCTTCGCATTATTTATAAATATACCATAGGTATACCACAATTAGACCTACACTACAGATCCTTACTCAATGTTATTTATAACTGCCCTACTACTCAGCAAAGCCTACTGTCTAACCAGAAGTTATTATACCACCTAATTAAAACGTAACTAACTAACTTAACTCTCTTTATCACGGTAAAATTACGGGAACGGGAACAAAGCGGATAGTACCGTGCTAGTTTTTATATAAATAATTAAAAGTACATACTTGTGATACATAAAAACACCCAACAACAATATTAAATAGAGAGCAACTACAAAACCATGACTTTTTTTATTAGTTAGGTGGTCGAGAAGCCGTTAGGAAGAGCCAGTGATCTGGATGTGAGCAACTTGTGTCTAGTACGGACGCATTTTGCCCGATATGGTTTTCAATTTCCCTTTTACAGTAAAGATGTGAGCATTTCAACGGTTCGTTCTGCTTTCAAAAGAAATCGTCCAATACCAATCTATAAAGCTTTTATCAAATTCCAAGTTCTCTCAACTTTCCCTATCTTCCCCCTCATCTCTTTCTAGCGAACACTGTTAGAAAGTGAGGGCAAACAAATGCTTTTAAAGGGATGGAGCAAAAGTGTGTGTTCGTCGTTCTTAAAATGTGGGACACAGATAAATTAAGTACGCCGATAGACAACTTTAACCAAATTGAATTTAGTGAACGTTTGGCAAACCACAGACGCTGAGAAAGTGATTTATGTATATTATTAGAACATGAATAATTGAAGTAATATGAATAACGTCAGATAAACAAAGAGGGTAAATACACTTGTATACAAATGATCTACTCTTACTTCAAAGATGCATGTGGCCTAATTATTTCAATAAAGAGTGACCAAGTATGGTCACTCTTTACCAAACATAGGTCCGCTCATATGTGGTGTTTGTTTATTAGTTATGATGGATCGGATGATTTCAGATGTAATTTAAAATGATGTTAAGAAACATGCATAAGCAACATTACTCTTGTGTCATTCAAACTACAACACTGCCAATGGAAGTTTTTTTTTTTTAATCTGACGTAAAGACATGTTTATACGTATGTACGTATAATTTTACTTAGAACAGTAAAAGCTCCTTATTCGCAGAGTATACGTCCTATCAAATCTATAAAAATCATGGTTGTGTTAATATATGGGTATACAGAGGTTTAGTATTTATGTATTTAATATTTTTGCCGGACCTTTTGGCGGACAACGAGATTTTCGTTAGAAATTCTCAGCTAAAATTAGTCTTCTATCGTCCGTGGTCCGATATAAAAAGGTACATCTGCTTATGTTGTGCATCTGTTCTTTTATTATTTGTGTCGCAAACTCGTGAGCGGAATCTTGATTGGAGTAAACATTCTAATTCTCTAAAGACGCTCGCTCGTTTGTTTGTTTACTTTCGGCTATTTTTGATTGCACAGTTCTGAAGTCGATGGGATTATTTCTCTGCATCATCTGACACATTTTAGTAGGTATTTTTCGTGTATTTGGGTCAACATAAAAACATAAATGTTTGTCGAAATTCCACATCCATAATTATTATCCTTGTTGGGCATTCTGTTACTTTTTTCATCCTAAATAAATAAATAAATAATGTCAGACATTTCAAAGACACCCCATCTGACCCCAAACTAAGTAAAGCTTGTACTATAGGGGCCAGATAGTTGATTTAATACTTATATCGGCTATCTAAATTAAATTTATTGGTTTTATATAAGTTCAATGTGCACTGTCTGTAGTTGTGGCATCATAGTTCTTATACATTTGATGTGTTTTCACAATTCCGTGAACCGTTGTTTGAAGAGTTTCAAGCAGGATCAATTAGTATTGTAAGGGAAAGACGAAGAAACCAAGCCATTCTTAAGAGAAAGGTTACGATAAAATTTAATAATACCTTGCTCTTTTTTCTATCGGAGTGCTCATAGCTCTAAAAAGCGACATCGTTACAAGGTTGACGTTCCAGAAAGTCGGCTTAAGAGTATGAGTTTTTTTCGTAATTACAACATCTATGATGTGGAATAGTATACTGAGACAGTTGTCCGATGGATGTTATTTCTTCGAAGTAAATGCGCTCTATTGTAGACCTTATCGTAAGGTGAAATACCGGTCAAGTGCAAAGCCATTACCTTTAAAAAATAGAAAATAGGAGGTAGCCAGCCAGGGCTACCAATCCTCCCTAAAGGCGACGGTTCGCGCCGCGCCCGCTACACGAGACCGAGACCGGAGACCGCGACAGACACTTGTTATGGTTTTGTATGGAAGCCAGTTTGCGCGCGAACTTGTACCTTTAGGTAGTGGTTTGCGCTGAGACCGCGACACGTGTCTTGGTCTCCTGTCGCGGTCCGCCGTCTCGCCGCGAACTGGTGCCCATACAAAGCCATTATGTCAAGTGCCTGTCGCGGTCTCCGGTCTCGGTCAGGCTCAAGGACTAAAGACTCAGTAATCGCTATTAACGTCGAGACTAAGCTGAAACTGTACAACAGTATCCCGCAAGCAGTCGTGTCTTTGTCTCGGCTCATCGGGGCCTTTATCTATTGTACTGACGACATCGACGACGATGCCATATGTCGTTTTGTGTTGCGAATGTCGACTGCGGTAACGAGAGCCTTCAGGGACTACAACTTATAGGTGGTACAACTTATATATAATAATAATGTATGATATAGATATATATCATACATTATTATTATAGATTTAAAGACAGATCTGTTGTAAAACACTGTTTTGAGCTATCTTGGTTATTCACTACACTACCTATTAACTTCTGAGTGCGAGTTTTGTCAAAAACAATACGCGTTTTATCGTGAGCGCGTAACGATGATATTTGAATGACGAAATTTAGTGTTTCTAACGGCGGCGCCTAGAGTTAAACATTTCAAATTTCAAAGATAAAACATCAAATTATGGGAGACGAGCGTAGTGTAGTACTGGGTTATTTTTTGCTTTTTCATGTTCCAATATCTGTGTGACACTGAGCTTTTATGGTCAGATCTGTTGATTACCATCAGGCACATGTCCTGCTCGTCTCGTCTCTCTTTACTATATTATACAAATGATCCGTGTTTGTGACGTGATACTAACTCAGAAACAAAATTGAGCTAAAGTCAGTTTTTGTAATGCGGTGGTTAGTATTTTCAGAAATGATAACGTATCACTGTACTAATATTTATAATGTAACATTAATGATTATGTAATCTAAATTATCTCTTATCACTACATAATAAACAATTGCAATCGTAAGTTACGTTGTAAACGTGTTGGCATACAATTTATAATTATAAATAAATTGTAGTACTGCCCTATTTAAAAAAACATTACACTTGTCTTATGTAAGTCTATTTTATTCGATCTATATAGACTGCAGGCCCGTGAAGAAAATGTATGGATCAAATGAACCACCAGGAGACCTACGTAGGATGATAGAAGAGTACGAGAACAAAATTAAAAGTTTTGACTAACCCCCGACTACCTCGGATCTCGGATTATCTGTATGACGTTCTACTAGTCAAGCCCTTTCATTTGATACCCATATTAAGGGAGTTGTGAAAAAAGAAATGTATTTCGCCATTTTGTGGTAGCGGCCATCTTGGATTTAAATTTGTCATAGTGCAAAGTATTCTACTAGTCAAGCCCTTTCATTTGATATCCATATTGAGATAGTAGTGAAAAAAATAATATAATTCAGCATTTTGTGGTGGCGGCCATCTTGGATTTGAAATTTGTTATGGTGTATAGTATTCTACTAGTCAAACACTTTCATTTGATACCCATATTGAGGTAGGTTGGGAAGAAATATTTTGTCCGCCATTTTGTGGCGGCGGCCATCTTGAATCGGTATTAACCAAACATAGCTAAGAACATCCGCACGGATATTAACTTTCAAATATAAAAAAAACCGCATCGAAATCGGCCCATTCGTTTGAGCTCTATGGTGCCACAGACAGACACACACACAGACAGACATCGACGTGAAACTTATAGCACCCCTTTTTTTTGGTCGGGGGTTAATAAAGTAATAAGATTCAGCACTATGCCGTCACTTGTAAGCTGTCCAACAGAGTGCAGTTTAAGAGGGGGGTTCTAACCCTCGATCATTTCTCCTTGTCGCATGATTTTTGTACGGTGTTGCGGAATAATGGATTAGAA
Source organism: Ectropis grisescens (assembly GCA_017562165.1). Lineage (NCBI taxonomy): Eukaryota > Metazoa > Arthropoda > Insecta > Lepidoptera > Geometridae > Ectropis > Ectropis grisescens. Next base: position 31,374,509 of record CM029767.1, read on the forward strand.
GAGGTATTGAAACCATAAAAAATATACATTTTTATTTTTTTATTATTAGTTTCTCGGAAACATTCATGATTTTCCCACGATTTACAGAGAAAATTTGATCATTTGATTATGTACGGCATTGGTACCATAGAGTTTCAATACTCTTTAACTGCGCTCAGTTGGACAGCTTACAAGTGACGGCATAGTGCTCAATCTTATTATTTTATACTCTTCTAGCATCCTACATAGGTCTCCTGTTGGTTCATTTGACCCATACATTTTGTTCTCGGGCCTGCAGTTTATAGCAGCGCCCCCTTGATTTTACCCGCGCAGTTCTCGTTTTATTATTATTCATGACAAAAAGCAGCTACGTGCTTTTCCAATCTATAATGTAACTGTGTCCCGACTTTTAACCCGATCCATTCAAGCGTTCCGACATGATTGAGATTGATTGAAAACCTGTGTAGCAGAATTATTTATTTTTATACATCTTTCGCTTTCCTCGCACGTGTTTTTTGATTCTGCTTGAAAACACTTTATTTCTCTCCATTCCATTTAACAACGCTTTAAGTTTAACTTACTATTCGAAGATCCGATGTTCTGCGAAGCGGAGACACAAATTAAATCTTATATATCATATGCCTGAAATACAACGGTATAAACTGTAAGGTTGTTTTTTTTATTAAGTGCAAATCTTAGTTAATCAAATGAATCACAAATGGTATGTATGTATAAGTTACGGCTGGTCTAGTCGGGAGAACAGCGCCTGCCGATCCGGAGTACCCGGGTTCAAACCCCACACGCACCACTGTCTTTTCGAAGTCGTAATGCAGCTAACTTAAAAACGGTGAAGGAAAACATCGTGAGGAAACCGACATGTCCCTAGAACCTTTTGAAGTCGTGTGTCGTCCACCAACCCGCACATGGCCAGCGTCGTGGATTATGGCCTTAACTCTCCTTGCGAGAGAAGGCCCGAGTCCCAGCAGTGGGAACATTTAATGGGCTTTTGATGATGATAATGGTTGATGACCAACACACAAATGGTCTACCCATTTGTGTGTTAATATGGTTCTTAACGCTTCACTTTGGCTCAATTACGAGTAGAGTATACGACTATACGTACAGACCGGCAGTCAACTAGATTTGCTGTTTCTGATGATAACAACCGTCGCTTCGGTACGGGTCCGGTTGATCTAAAATTCTGTTCGTGAGTTTATGAAACGTTACAATGATGCGTTAATCTTTTGGCTAAACATCTCATTCGGTCACGAACTAGTTCTTAGCACATCAGAAGCGTCACAAACAATATTGACTGTCCTTATAGCTTAGTAGGTAGTAAGTCTGAGCGCGAAATCGGAGGTCGTGGGTTTGCACCGATATGTACAATTAGGAGTATTCATGACAGAAGATCAGCTATCTGGTAGTTAAAGTCCCGTCAAAATCGGTCCAGCCGTGTCTGAGATTATCTGTAACAGATAGACACACAGAGAAAATGGTTTCTTAAATATAGGTACCGTGTATACTTTCATTGGAACTTAGTAAAAAGCTTCATTATCATCAGCCGCAAGACGTTCACTGCTGAACATAGGCCTCCCCCCTAGATTTCCACAACGAACGGTCCTGCGCAACCTGCAACCAGCGGTTTCCAGCGACCTTTGTGAGGTCATCTGTCCATCTAGTGGGAGGCCGTCCAACACTGCGTCTTCCGGTTCGTGGTCGCCACTCGAGAACCTTTCTTCCCCATCGGTTGTCAGTTCTGCGAGCGATGTGGCCTGCTCATTGCCACTTCAGTAAAAAGCTATTGATTCGATATTACATACAGACCCTCCAATTTTATTAATTTGTTTTGATAACGGGAGATTTAATAACTACCATAATTGATCGTTACGAATGAGGTAAGAGAATGTATGTAACATCACCATAGCACCAACCAGACAGGCGTAGGCGAGGTTAAAGAGTGGAATGTGGCACCACATTTGCAAGTTAATTGAATGAAGATTAGGATTGATTTTGTAGACAATATAGGCTAGCGTTTGACGTCAAATGTTGGAAATACTGTCTCATTAATCTAGATTGAAAATTACATAGATTGTGTCTATGTGCTAAACACGATCATCTTGTCGTGGTTTATAATCGTCGTAGTTTTGTTGTCGTTTGTAATCTCGAAACAACAAACACACATTCTTTGAATGTAAGTAATTATTTTGGAAGTTTTAAAGCTTCTGTTAAGCAAAACGGCCGACGGAAAGTGTCTGGGAGTATTGGGGCCTCATTTTTAAAGATATCCCCATATCTCAAAATTGGCCGTCTAAGCAAGTTAGCGAGTAAGAATGTGTCCTTAGTAAGTACTAACTCTACTCAATCATCCACATTTCATATCAGAAAATACGTGACGTCTGGCGGCTCTGGGATCTTGGACTACAACTACTCATTGAAAAAAACGGCTCAAATTTCTGTCTTTGACTTAATTTGACATCGCTAAAAATTTCTAAACGATAGTCTTAAAAAAATTGAAACGTGCTTGACTTACGTGAACTTTAATCAACATGTTTGGAATTCAAGTGATAATACGACTACACTTTACGACCAGTTCTAGTCTTTGGGTGGGGACGGTGGAGTTATCCATAGACGAATAGGTCAAAATCTGAAGTCAAAAATATACCATTCCTATTAGTCCGTCAGATAATTAAAAAAAAAATATGGGACACGTATTTTTTTGTTTTATCAAATTATGAAAATTCGACCAAGATACACACCATCAAAATCAATCCGGAGTGAAGGGTTGTGACGTCAAGTCCACATAAAAATCGTATATATAGACGTGACGTCAGTCGAAAGTCGAAACTTCTCAGCACTATATCTTCGTTATTTTTTGTTTTTGAAACAAAATAAAAAATTTGTGTAGAATATTTTTTATTAATCTAATTGATGGATTTTTTTTATTTTAGTCACCATGTCTATTGCAGGACCGGTCTACCCCGGTAGACCGAAATGTGTTTAAACATAAACCTCCAGGAACTTTGGAAAAAATCGGTGTTTCGCGCTCGCAGATTCGATTTTTAGGGTTCCGTAGCCAAATGGCAAAATACGGGACCCTTATAGATTCGTCATGTCTGTCTGTCTGTCTGTCGTCCGTCCGTCCGTATCTCACAACCACTTTTCTCCGAAACTATAAGAACTATACTATTAAAATTTGGTAAGTAGATGTATTCTATGAACTGGATAAAGATTTTCATACAAGAAATAGAAAAAATAATACATTTTGGAGGTGTCCCATACTTAGAACTGAAACTCAAATTTTTTTTTCCATCTAAACCATACTTGTTGTGTCTATGGATAGGTGTTCAAAACTGATATTGAAGTTGCCAACAATTTTTTTTTTCTAAACTGAATAGTTTGCGCGAGAGACTTCCAAAGTGGTAAAATGTGTAACCCCCCCCTCCCCTCCCTGTCACATCTAAAATAAGATAATGACAAAACTAAAAAATGTATGATGTAACCAGCTTTCAACGAAAATTGGTTTGAATGAGATCTAATTAGTAGTTTCATTTTAGTACGTCATAAATTCACTATTGTTAAAACACTGATTAAAGTAGAACTACAAGAACTTTTATATTATGTTACTTGCTGCTACGAGTCCGACTATCGCTTTTATTTATAATAAAATAAGTTCGTTTTAAAAGTATTTGTATTTCCCATTCCTACTGAATTTAGTTTATCTTTACGGTTCTAGATGTCGCTGTATGTCATTAAAACGCGGTATATTTGTCGTGAGACATAAAAGGTGTATTGCTCTCCACCCTGTTACCAGGCTATCAATGCAAACACATGATATACATATAGATAGAGTTTTTTGGATGAGGTGTATCTACGCTTGCCGGTGTAGACTCCCATTATTATCAGATATTGAGAGTTTTAGAGGATGTAGGATCAACCTGCGTGCTCTAAAGTATCAGTACATGACATGTTTCATTTCTACCACTACTGTTACATTTTTTTATAGTAAAGGTTGACGAGACGAGCTGGACATGTGCGTGATGGTAAGCAGCATGCCTGCCACATGACAACACAGTGACACGCAGCTATTGGAACATGAAGAGTATAAATCATTACCTAGCACTGCACTGCTCTCGTCACCCAGAAATCTAAGATGTTATATCTCTAAGCCTTGTAATTTATCTGGAAAAATTTACCTTCAAACTGAAACACAGTAATGTTGGAACATTAACAAAATTACGGCGGGTAACGGTAAGACTCTTTTTTCGGTTTTCGTTCCCGTAAGCCGTTTTCACTATGTTAGTGGTGTTAGTGAGTTTACATCCATCTATTTCAGTTATAGATAGTTTTCTATTTTGCACTCTGATTTGTTTCTGGATGAGTACAACCTGGACTGTTTCAATTTTAACACAACGAGGGTTCACCTATGTCCCAAAATGAACTGATAAAGTTTCAACTTTATAACAATTCTAATTAGATAATATTTAATTTGTGTATTTAAATATGTTATTTCAAGATGATAGTGTGTGATACTTGAACTTGCTTCATCCTTAACATCACACGAAATATGAACAAAGGTGGACTTATAATTTATTAATGAATTAATATTGTAAAAAAGGGCGAGGAATAGTTCTGATAACAATTATTATTAACATAATTTTGTATGGTTCTTGCTATTGACAGTTGATTTTTATATCATGTAAGAATAATAGCACTATCTTAAAATAATCAATTAAAATGTTCATTGTACTTGGTCCAGCTTAACTCTCATTAGTGTAAGTCGTTGTCTATAACGGTGCTGATTGATATAAATAAATAAATGAATTTGATAATTATTATGAGATCGACTGGACCAAACAGATAATACAGTTAAGTAAATTTCTTCGTAAAACTTTATTTTTAACCCCCGACCAAAAAAGGGGTATTATAAGTTTGACGTCGATGTCTGTCTGTCTGTGTGTGTGTCTGTCTGTGGCACCGTAGAGCTCAAACGGATGGGCCGATTTCGATGTGTGTTTTTTTTATTTGAAAGTTAATATCCGTGCGGATGTTCTTAGCTATGTTTGGTTAATATAGATTCAAGATGGCCGCCGCCACAAAATGGCGGACAAAAAATTTCTTCACAACCTACCTTAATATGGGTATCAAATGAAAGGGCTTGACTAGTAGAATACTAAATACACTATAAAAAATCAAATCCAAGATGGCCGCCACCACAAAATGGCGAATTATATTATTTTTTAAACCCCGACAAAAAAAAGGGGTGTTATAAGTTTGACGTCGATGTCTGTCTGTCTGTCTGTCTGTCTGTCTGTCTGTCTGTCTGTCTGTCTGTCTGTGTGTGTGTGTCTGTGGCACCGTAGAGCTCAAACGGATGGGCCGATTTCGATGCGGTTTTTTTTATTTGAAAGTTAATATCCGTGCGGGTGTTCTTAGCTATGTTTGGTTAATATCGATTCAAAATGGCCGCCTCCACAAAATGGCGGACAAAATATTTCTTCACAACCTACCTCAATATGGGTATCAAATGAAAGGGCTTGACTAGCAGAGTACTAAACGCTATAACAAATTTAAAATCCAAGATGGCCGCCACCACAAAATGGCGAATTATATAATATTTTTCACTACTACCTCAATATGGGTATCAAATGAAAGGGCTTGATTAGTAGAATACTTTGCACTATGACAAATTTCAAATCCAAGATGGCCGCTACCACAAAATGGCGAATTACATTTCCTTTTTCACAATTCCCTTAATATGGGTATCAAATGAAAGGGCTTGACTAGTAGAATGTTCTACAGATAACAAATCTAAGGTAGTCGGGGGTTAATCAAAATTTTTAATTTTGTTCTTGTTTCACTACTACCTCAATATGGGTATCAAACAAAAGGGCTTGGCTAGTAGAATACATTGCACTATGACAAATTTAAAATCCAAGATGGCCCCTTCCACAAAATGGCGAAATACATTTCTTTTTTCACAACTCCCTTAATATGGGTATCAAACGACGACGTAGTAGAATGTTGTACGGATAACAAGTCTGAGGTAGTCGGGAGTTAGTCAAAATTTTTTATTTTGTTCTTGTTATCTTCGTTGCCACGTGTGGGGGGGGGGGATTGGGCTGAGTGACGTATTATGGGAGATGCCTATGTCCAGTTGTGGACGAACACAGGCTGATGATGATGATAAGTGATGGCAGCATGACAAATGGCGGCCACATTCCAGATCCTAAGTGGAGTTTTTTAAATAGTTCTCTGTTGGCACAATCTACTTATTATATACCACAACATGCACGGTCCTGCTCAATTAAATCCACTAAATAATATGCGAAAGGAAATTATACATACATACGTATTTTATACGTTAAATTTACGAAATAATATTACGCTAGCATGCTAGCTTCGTTTCCGATTGGTAGTACGCCTGAGTATCTTTAGACGTGCATTGCCCTATGGATTATTCATATGTGCTTAGTGTAAGTAGTTAGGTATGCAGTAGGTAGTAGGTACTCATTGCATTTTAAATTTGCTAATAAAAGTTCCGCTCATATAAAATGAACTATTCATAAGCAGAGCATAGCTGAAAGCATATCCGATGTATTCATAGATATCCGATAACCGTGGACGGTTCCATTTATTTACCATAGTCAATGAGTGAGGGAAATGAAGTATATGGACTGTATGAAAAGAGCCATACATACATTGTAAATATCATAAGAAATCTATTCTCTGGTCTAAGTGAATGCCATTGTACGCACAATACTTGGTTGTATGCGTTGTATGAACGCTCTTATGGGCAATAAGCTCTCTAACAATAAACCGAGCTCTCTACGCGTTAATAGCGATGTGACCTCTTTCATCGTATCGCAAGAAAGCAGTTGTTATGCTAAAAATAAATTAGGTTAAGTGCGACTTAGGCACACCTAAGGTTCAGAGAACTATTGGTTTCGTTTTTACCTACTTTATCAAGACAAAGTCTGTCTTGAAACTCAATGTCGTTTCCTTAGATTATAAATAATAAATATAAATATTGGCGGACAATTCACACACAGCACCATCTGACCCCAAACTAAGCAAAGCTTGTACTATGGCGGCCAGATAGCGGATATAATACTTATGTAGTTTTAAATATATACTTATTATACATAGAAACACCCAGACTCACTACAAATATTTGAATTCATCACACAAATATTTGCACTGGGTGGGAATCGAACCCACGACCCTCTGCTTCGCAGGCTGAGTTACTACCCACTAAGCCACGAAGCCAGACAAAAGATAAACTAGGTATATGTTAACTCTTTGGTCGTTTCTATTTCTTAGACGTCATGAACATTGACCATCGACATATCTTCGCAATTTTTTATTCAGAGGTAATGGGGCCAAAGCCGAATTGAGCGCGCCACAAACCATGACTAGATGGGTGTAGTATGTAGTTTATTGAACTGACCACTATTTTTTGTGTCGAAGTAATTAAAGCAAGCGGTTAGACTTTATTAATAGATGGTTGATGAAGAGACGACAAATGGAAAAAAACAAACAAGCGACATCCGAAAGCGGAATAGGCCACTTTTTTTGATGTCGGTTAAATAAACGTTGATAGTTAAGTTACTGAAAGAAATCACAGCGATACATTATCTGCACATACATATTTATTGTTTTGCATTACTTTTTTTCGAAAGCACTGAATCGTTTACGATTTAATGTATGTATATGGTATTACATATCTCTGAAGTTTGATCTATCAAATAAAAACCACTTATCCATCGATAATGGCATTCTCTCTCGTAGCGAGAGAAAGCCCCAGAATCCTAGCAGTAGGGACATAGTTTTGGCTGCTAATGCGTTAAAAATGATCGCACTTTACAATTACAATCAACAGCCATTACTTTCCCTCTCCAAAGGAAAGGGCCTTCCAACTCTGCCCCTATTTAACATTGTCCTGAGTTTGTCTATCCATCTAGTTGTATACAGTAATTTCGAACGCTTCTGTATATTTTTTTCCTTTTACTTTGCATTTTTTTTCCATAGTTCATAATTCATACAACACTGTCTTTAATAGTTTTGTAAATAACCTGTAAAATAAAACAAAACTACTTTTTTATCCTTCATTTCTCTACAAGTAATTTAACTGAATGATACATAAGATTGGTCCGAATGTTTAACCCAAGTTCTGTATTAAACTACGGAATACTTGTAATGTCATTGTCCTATTAGAAAAGCGGGGAACGTTCCCTCGTTACGTCAGCCGTTAAGGGGGAGGTGGGGAGGGTCTTCGAAATACTACACTTGGTCACAGGGGGGGGGAAGGTTAGGTTTTCTTCACTACGTAGTTCTCTTGGGAAATCTAACTTTATTACGCAGATATGGCGTGTAGTGTTTAGTTATGTCTGAAGGTTCCAAAGCTAACTTACAAACAAATGTTTGAAGTTTTTTTTTAATCGACCGTTCGCAAAGCATTATAAATAAAATAATTAAATAGATATTGAAGGACAGTCATGGCACATGCCATGGGTTCTAGACCCAAACTAAGCAAAGCTTGTACTGTGGGAGCTAGATAGGTGATATAATATCTATAAGTATATATTCTTTACTCCCGACCAAAAAAAAGGGCTGTTGTAAGTGATGGCCTGCTCCACAAAACGGCGGACAAAATATTCCTTTACAACCTTCCTCAATGGGTATCAAATGAAAGGGCTTGAGTAATGGATTACTAAATACTATACACCATAAAAAATTCTAATCCAAGATGGCCGCTACCACAAAATGGAGAAATGCATTTCTTTTTCACAACTCCCTTAATATGGGTATCAAATGAAAGGACTTGACTAGTAGAATGTTGTACAGATAACAAATCCGAGGTAGTCGGGGGTTAATCAAATTTTTTAATTTTTCTTGAATTTATTAAATACATACTTATTGTACATAGAAAACAGCCATTGGTCACTGAAATTTTTGAATTACGTTCTAAAGACTCGAATGAAGACGTTTGACGGCATTTTCCTAGTTTTTCAATCACTAAGCAGTAATGCGCAAACATCACTGTATTCCGTTTTTAAAGGGCAAATTTTCAAACGCAAGCCACAGCTTAAACGTTAGCTGTGGAATGCGTTGCCTGAGTTGATTTCTCTGTTCCAATAAAAATGAAAAACAGCACAGATATATAACATGATTTATATTTATGCTCTATAATTTCTCTGGAAACATTGCCCTTTAAAAACGGAATACACTGATGTTTGCGCATTACTGCTTAGCGATTGAATAACTAGCAAAGGTGTGGTACTTCCTCAGGTGGACTCTACAAAGAGTCATACCACCACAAAAACTAGAGAGGAAACTGTAAAGTGCAGCCAGTGTAAAAATAAATAATCTTAGATACCTACGTCATAAGACGCAAGTAAATCTCTAGTATCTCCACATGTTTTTTTCGTCGTGGAAATCACGAGAAACGGAGGCCATGCGGGAAAGCCGTTCGCACAAAATGTAGGGTAACTCTCATACTAATACCATATGCGGATCGGAAAATTTGCCGGATTGCATTATTATTACACATAAAGAAAAAAATGTACGTTTAAAATCGGATCATTAAAGAATGTATATTTATTTCTATTGTATACGGAAATATGTCTTAAGTTTTTTTTGGCGTTGTGAACTTATTTTTTTCGTTCAGAAAACATTGTATAAAATATATATTAAATAAAAAGTGACGCTACGAGCAGGGCATGTGTCTGATGGTAAGCAACATGCCTGCCAGCCACATAACAGCACAGTGACACGCAGCTATTGGAACATAAAGAGTCCAAATCATTACCTTGCACTGCACTGCGCTCGTCACCCAGATATCTAAGATATATCAGATATCTCTAAGCCCTGTAATTTCTCTGGAAACATCTCCCTTCAAACCGGTACACAGTATTAATTAAATAAATAAAAAATAGTAATGTTATCAACACAAATATAATTCAAACATATTACATTAAAACACGTCACGTACAAAGTCATAAACTTAATGACTTAATTTAATTAAATTTTGTCGGAAATTAATCACACTACACTAACTACACCCAAACAAGGCAAAGCTTGTGTTATAGGAACCGAACAGCTGATATAATACTCATAAACTTTAAATACTTACGATACTTAGAAGCACCCTATTTTAAAGCTATACTCGTGCTACGTAAATGTATAAATAAAAACTCATAACAATTCCAATATAATTCGTCTTTTGTGCCCAAAATGTCACAAAAATTTTGTCACAAAATGTTTAATCTTTCAAAGTTTTTGTATACTTTTATTTTTTTGTGTACTTTTTAATTGTATTGTAACTTTACACCGAAGGTTTTTACTCTTCTAAAACAAAACAAAAATTAGTAATCGCCTACCTCCTTCTAAATAGGTACCGCACAAATATATATACAAAAATATTTACTACTGTTTGTAGGTAAGCTAACATGTTACATAATATTTTTAGTGAAAGTTGACCCATACAAACTTTCCTCTTCGTGATTCATACAGTGTTTGGCAATACAAATTGTTTTTAGTCTAAATTTATATAATGTTGAAATTAGGCATAGGTGATGAAAGTAAATAAAAACAAAACAATGATCACATTAGTTTATAACCGAATTGGTTTAATACGTAAAATAGTAACTATTTCGTTATCGTACGCTTGCAATACAAATTGTAAAGATTATTGTGCTGTACCACCGACCGCAATATTTATTCGTTACATTTACCGTGCAAGCTTAAAACGGCAGAACTCATACATATTCTATCTATTCCGTCCTCCACCTCACTGTTCTTTAAAATTTCACGTTACCCTGTTTCTGTCAATCCCCCAAAATGTAACATCCCTAATATTACAGTATCTAAACATCTTTCAGAGCAATGTAAAATTATTTTATTTGTCACAATACAGGGTTACCGTCACCAGTAAATCGTTAGTGGTAGTAGGGTTGTCGACTGCTGGTTAGAACTCTGTATTTCTTTGTTTTGGTCCATGTTACATTTCTCATGTACAAATTGTTTATGAATTTATGTTCGTTGTCGAAGTGCAATACAAATAAATGCTAGTAATTACTTATAATTACTCTCACTCATAATTGTAATAGATATATGTATATATCGTTTCATGGTTGATGTTCCAAAGACACGAACGAAGAGATTTGACTCAACTTTTGTGATAAGAACGTCTAGGCTGTGAAATACGTTGCCTGAGAGGGTTTTTCCCGATAGGTACAATCTTTGTGTCTTCAAATCGAGAGTGATTCGGTTTCTTCTAGGTAAACACGCTTCATCGTAGGCCGCATCATCGTTTAACATCAGGCGAGATGGCGGTCAAGTGTAAACCTATAAAAGTTAAAAAAAAATTAAAAAATATTAATTTGTTATATATTATAGTATTTAAGGAGTAGCATTAAGGGAAAACGTCACCTGGCCTCGACTAACCTTGTATATAGGAGATTTTCCTTTGAGCAGGTGGTCTGGAAGAGATTTCTCTTAGCAAAAAGGCCGCCATTTGTGGCGCTTTTCGTTTTTATTTTGTGTCACAATAAATAGTTATCTGTCTATGGTATCTATTACATCGGTATTCCGAAACACACAGAATTATGGTCTCCCTAGTAGATGCGTATGTTTGCCATCGCTATGCACATTGCACATGGCTCGATGCTGTCGACAACTTCTGCTTGTTAGAGTTCCGTACAAAAAACGAGACCCTATTGCCTACATCTACGATTTAGCGATCCGTCAGTCATACCACCTATTTTGGGCGGCATCTTCTGAAATAGAAATAAATTAGACATTTTATTCAAAGAATTGTGTTGTATTGTTTCGGGGATTTAAAAAAAGACAAGACTTTTTTTGTAATAGATATCTTGTTTGAATTGAATAGTTTTTTCGCTCGACTAAACTCGTCGATCGTCGAATTATAGATTGAAGGAAGTGTAAATGTGGCCATTTTTGTGATAATCGTGTCAGCCTCGTCACTAGAGTCCTACTGTCACTTGGCTCATTCAATCTAACATATTACGGTGCCTATACAATTATCTCTTATATGTGGATGACGAGCGCTGTGCACTATTAGGTAATGATTCAAACGTTTTAAATTCAAACAACTACTTGGAAAAATGTTATTATGGGTAGACGTATTGCTTTCCATCATACTCATGTCTTGTTCATACCGTTACTCTACTTTGTAAAACAAGAAAAAAATTACAATAATGATTTGCCCACGGATTTGTAATCTGTACAACATTCGGATTTGTAATCTGTACAACATTCTACTAATCTTGCCCTTTCATTTGATACCCATATTGAGGTAGGTTGTGAAGAAATATTTTGTCCGCCATTTTGTGGTGGCGACCATCTTGATTCGATACTAACCAAACATAAACTAAGAACCACTTAGAAATTAACCTTCAAATAAAAAATCGCATCGAAATCGGTCCATCCGTGCCACAGACAGACACACACACATACTTACGTCGACGTCAAACTTATAGCACCCCTTTTTTGGTCGGTTGTTAAAAAGCGTCTAACGCTCCCGATCCGCTGCGCTACTCCGCCGCCGCTCTTACGCTTTGCCGTTCCATTAGCATGTCGATGACGCACATCCATAACATTTTCCATTGGGCCTTCACTTAGAAATAGGACGGTCTCGCCACTAGGCCATGACTGCATTTTAACGTTGTAATAAGTCCCGATATAAGCTAAACTATCCCGATTTACATTTTACCTTCGGTTAAAGATTCAAATCAAATCAATATATTGAGCTTGTGGTTGTTCTCATTTCAATTTGACCTCATCAATCCTGTTGCAGCCCTTGCGATTACCATTATCTAGTCTAAATCTCAAATTTTCTATCCATCTTATAAAAGTACATATATAGTGAAAAGTGTTGCTGTCATTTTTCCAAAAAAATCTCGGAATTTAGTTATACGAGGATACTCGTGTACTGAAGTTGAATTTACGGCTGGTCCAGTAGGGAGAACGGTTATTCCGGAGTTCTTGGTTCGAATTCCACGAGCACCACTGACTTTTCGAAAGTTTATTTGGAAAATGCGCCTAATTTCAGTTTTGACTCTCTCCTTGCATGAGAGGCGTCGTGTCCCAGCAGGATCATTTAGTGGCCTAGTTACGCCGAAAGATCTTTATTGTGATACAAACTCACAGGTAACTCAAGTCAAACCAACAGCGGTCTCGCGTGTGCACTCTCCTTTGAAAAGCCTGCCGGATGCGTCTGAAACTTAAGTCTCACCATGTCACGCTTCAGTTACCCGTCAATTAATTAATATTGTGTAACAACCAAGTTATTTTTATTTTATTTTATTAAGTTGAAAGTATCTTAGGAATCTTACTACTAGGTATAACAATAAAGGGTAACGTTATGGGTTCAGAAGGCCAATTAAGTTCCACTTATAGAAAAAAAAATTGGTTGCCTTTAAAGTCGGTATACGGGCGAAAGTTTTACGTGACAACGACTTTGAGTGGTAAAACAATTTTACGGAAGGGACGCGTGCCTTTCACTTTTTATGTCTGTCTCTCTCGCTCTTAGGCGGGCTAACCATGCCCGAGTGGAAGGGACGCGTGCCTCTCAGTCGCTCTCGTTGTGAGCGCATAACGTGAGCGGAGCGTAACGCAGTTTCTTGAAGTGTCACCCGGCAAACCAATTTATAAGACGTTGTCACGTCAAAAAAGGTTAATCAAGTAGACATATTATATAAAACATGAAAATAAATAAAAAACGCTAGAATAAACAAAATAAAATATCTACATAACTCAAACAAAGTAATCATTCGCAAGAAGCTGCTTACATTGATCAATAGATGTGTTAAAATATTCAGATCGTGTTTTGCAAGCAGTGTGTTTTTTCATAATTATAACTGCAATATTATTTTACACTAACACAATACGAGTATGTATCCAGTCTATAGTTCTTTGCCGCATGTACTTTTTCTTGTGCTTTGCTTTTTTTTTTGTTTTTTCATATATGTATAAGTACAAACACAAAAAATCTTTATCGCTGTTTGCAGGTAAGATAAGATGATACGAAACATTTTAAACGTTGATCCATACAAACTGGCCTCGTCTTCTAGAGTCATGCAATATGTCTTGCAAAATAATTTGTTAGTCTTAATTTGTACAATAAAAAAGATAGAGTAAAGAAAATAATCTTAAAATAATAGTCAATAGATTAAATAAAGTGTTCCTCTTCTTTTCATTTCTAGCTTTATTTCGGTTGTGTTGTTTATGTCATCTTATTCTTTATCTTCTATTTATTTCTTGCTTTTTTCTGGTTGTGCCATGTACTTATACTACTTACGCCAACATCTTGCTGTCGACACAATGTAAGTTTTTTATTTACAAATTTTCAGACACTTGTGATTTTATAATAGAAACATCATACTCTAACAGCAGCAAAGTTAGCAAATTAAAAAAAATAATTAAATAAGTATCTTTAAGTAGTAAAATAAATCTACTTGCCGCAGTGAATAGAAGCTGTTAGTTGCTCATTTAAAATCGTATGAAATATATATGTTTTTAGTTCCATAGCGCATTATTATTAAGTATGAAAATATCGATTTTTTTTGTATTACGATTGTAACTATATTATGTTATTCATTTAGTACGAGTATTTCAGATTTTTAGTATACCTAAATTTTATTATAGAAGCACATATAAGTATGTATCACACCTTTTTTGTACATCACCGTCTCCCTATTCTCAGATATGTGATTTGACCCTGCGGTTGCCTAGAAGAGATCGTTGTCAGTGATAAGGTTGCCAATTGCTACTTTTGTTTTATTTTAAGTAAGAGTCCGCCTGGGGATGTATCAGACCTTTCCCAATTATTTTACCGCCAAACAGTAATATGCAAACATTACTGTGTTCCGGTTTGAAGGGCAATGTTTCCAAGAAATTACAGATATATAACATCTTGGCTCTCTGGGTGACGAGTGTGTGTCTCGCAGTGCAGTGCTAGGTAATGATTTGGACTCTTCATGTTCCAATAGTTGCGTGTCACTGTGCTGTTATGTGGTAGGCATGTTGCTTACCATCAGGCACATGTCCCGTTCGTCTCGTCAAATTTTATTTTATAAAAAGTATTTTTTGTTTGTTTGAAATTATATGCAATGTCGAGTTTAGCTATGTATGTATGAGTATCTTCTGGGAAGGTGCTTCTGGGTTCGAAGCGCTCGAACCGACGTTTTGACGCCAAAAAACCTAATGCTCTTCCACTGAACTGTCACTGCATGGTAACGTGGTAATAAGTCCTTTTATATGCTGAACTATCCTAGATTTATTTACATTTTACCTTCGGTTAAAGATTCATCTCGTTTGAATTCGACCTCATTCATCCTGTAACAGCCCTGGCGATTCTTATTAAAGTAGTCTAATAGAATATACATCTCGAATTTGCATTCGATCTAGGACGAGCAGTAGGTACTTTTAAGGTAAAAACTCTAGCTTATTACTTGGATATACTATTTTGGAGTCTACACTGTCCCAATGCTGGGCAAAGGCCTCCCTACCCTCCCTCCATTTGCTTCTATCTTGAGTTAATGTATCGCGTAATTTTGTTCGACATTTATACCCGAGAGACACGAGGCTAGTTTTTCAAGCTAGAATAGCAAGTAAGTGTTAGCAAGCTAGTAGCAGGCGCGGTCCCAGCCTCGAATTTTGGAGGGGGTCACCAGTACGCAGCCTCAGGTTTTGGGGGGGGGGTCACAAGTAGACATACAATATTAAAAAATAGTCTATGTACTATTAGATATTTTTAATTTTCTTAGATTTTTTGTTCGACGTATACGATTTTGGGGGGGGGTCATGTCCCCCGTGACCCCCCCCCTCGGACCGCGCATGGCTAGTAGGTACTTCTAGCTTCGTTTAGACGACGCTACGCAACGCTAGCTTTGTCTACACGAAAATGAGCCTTGTGTAGCTCGGGCATTAATTAAATTGAAATGTCTTTAATGTGACAGAAACTATCCACAATTTTGCAGTATTCACTTATAAATATAAATAAGAATTTTGAGACTAAATTAACGAACTACATACCTACTCTACCAGCTGCCGTGTTTAACAGTGAGGCACTGGGAATCCTTAAACCAAAGCTGAATGAGGGTATCGTCGGGACAAGCGTATTATACCTTCAACTACGAGTATATATGTACTCTGTGTTTCAGCCTATATATTGATATTATATGTTATTTATTGTTTCACCCCCCGGAGTCTCCGTATCGGCAAAAAAAATATGTCGCAATAATTTTATTTTCAAAAGTCATTAAAATGCCGTAACTAAAAAATTGGTTGCCTGTAAAGTCGGTATACGGGCGAAAGTTTTACGTGACAACGACTTTGAGTGGTAAAATAATTTTACGGAAGGGACGCGTGCCTTTCACTTTTTATGTCTGTCTCTCTCGCTCTTAAGCGGGCTAACCATGCCCGAGTGGAAGGGACGCGTGCCTCTCACTCGCTCTCGTTGTGAGCGCATAACGTGAGCGGAGCGTAACGCAGTTTCTTGAAGTGTCACCCGGCAAACCAATTTATAAGACGTTGTCACGTCAAAAACAGTATATTTTTTCATATCTATCATAAAACGTTAAATTTTAATAAGACAATAGATACTTACTTAAATCTTTCAAAAATGGCATCCTAAGTCTCAAATTCTATACTACTATATTTCAAGGAGCGATAAGTACATACCTATTGGTAGACATTTCACACATACAGCCCCATCTGACTCCAAATTAAGCAAAGTTTCTACTAAAGGACCTAGATAGCAGATATAATATAATACTTGTGTAGTTGCAAATAATACATACTAATTATACAAAGAAACACGCAGACACAGAACAAATATTTATTTTGTATTCATCACACAAATATTTGCACTGGGTGGGAATGGAATCCACAACCTACGGCTTCGCAGGCAGACTTTCTACAACTACAACTAACCCACGAGCCAGATCGATCAAAATTTTAACAAAAAATATGTATATATGCGTGACGAATCAACTTAATAAACAGAAATTATCGAAGTTGATAAATTGCACAACCATTCCAATTGCAGTCGATTTCAATCGAGTAGTCTCACCTGATTGAAACAATCATATGAATATTTAATCGAGTTGCCGAACACGCGAGTATCTTTTAATCCTATTTTCTTTTAACGTTTTGCTGTTTACTTACTTTGAGTTGTTTTTTTATTCGTATTGGCTTATTTTTTATAGGTATTGCCATTATATACAACCTTTTCTGATGTTCAAATTAATTTGATGTTTGTAAAACCATCACTATGTAATTTAATTCGTTTGAAAGGTGGTATTCATGGTATTCAGTTGTTTAACTTAAATTGGTTTTAAGTACCTACTTAAGTACTTTAACTTTTATAACTTACTAGCTGTACCCTACCACGCTTTGCTGTGGCACATTGTGATGCAAAAAAACAAATAGATAAAAACAATCCTTATTGCGGATTATACATCATTGTAAAATTTCAGCTCGATCGGTGCAGAACTTTTTGACTTTTTGAAGCGTACACAAACCATCATAATTTTTATAATATATAAGATTTTAAAATACTAAGTACTTAAAAATACAAAGTTATTTCTATCCTACTCCGGATAAGTTTGCCTGGAATACTTAGATGTGGCCTTTGAAGACGGGCCTCATGTAATGGCTTCGTGTAATGTTTAGAAAGATATAAAACAGATTTTTTATTCATTGTGAAATACGATGATATTTCTTCTTATTACAAATATATGTTATTTTAATTGTTTGTGTTGTTGTTATATTTATTTATTAACAATGCGGTTCGATTTTATCAAATGAAATTCAAATTATTATTTTAAAATATGTATATCTCCTAGTTTATAGTCGAAAATATTACATAAATATATTGACCTCTTTTCCGCTTTATCCATTCTTATTCTTATCGTAAGACCAAGAATGACCACAAAAAACTCAAACACGCAAGACGCGCCAATTCAACCACGTGAAGTTCCACATTCAAAACTTGTACATTCCACGTTCAAAAAGTTGTAACGGTCGCAACGAACTTTCCGACTTGAGATATACAAAAACTTTAAATATACTGGCAAAGGCTTGCGCGGACCAAGGTCGCCTGCCTGCCTTCCGATCTCTTTTAGCATGTCGGGCAACGTGATATCATGGCTTAGCAATTTTAAAGCGGTTGAACTGAGCTTTGGCTGCTTGCTAATACCTATATAAGATAGTTTAAACAACCTGTTATTGAATTACAGCGCGCTATCCGTAAACCGTATTTAGAAGCATTCAAATTCTTTAACTTTGAAGCGATATATAATAAACTTTAAATTTAGACGATGTTCGTAGATGAGTGACGGGTAGTTCTTGTTGTAGGACGACTATTCTGTAGCTACAGAATTTTTATTATTAAAATAAGATTTAATTTAAGAAGGCGTATCTGCAAGTTTATTATACACGGTTTATTCAAAAAAATTATAGCTAGAGAAACTTTATCTCTCTATGTGTTTTTGAAAAGTGGTATCTGAAATACCTAAAAAAAGCATTAAAAAGAAAATAAATAATTACAACTCATGATATAACCGCGGCCTAATCGCGTTTGAAAGCGATTAAATACTTTTTTAAACATGTAAAATCTATTCGAAAATTGTATAAGCTATTTAAAAAAACCCTTAGCTTTGATACTACTTGATAAAGGAATAAATAACTGTGAAAATGCGGGAAAAAAATAACATTCCCACGCTGCATTACTAGGGATTCCTTTTGAGAGAAAAAGTTGCCAACATTCCGGTCGATCATGATCGACACCAAGAGCTTATTCAGGTTATTTTAATCGTTTTGAGGTAAAATTACAATTTCGTAACAATTTATTTATTTTAAATCATAATTATTACAAAGAAACGCTGGTGGGATGACCTTGATAGCTATTCAAAAGACTGGGAAACATTAACTCAAGACAGAATCAAATGGAGGGAGGGTAGGGAGGCCTTTGCCCAGCATTGGGACAGTATAGGCTCCAAATAATTAATAATAATTATTCCAAACTTCAATATAATTATTTAATCGATTAAAACGTTTCATGTAACTTTGAGTATTGTACTTGTTTTGTTACAAATAAAGAATTCTTATGATAGTCGGGAGTAGGCTAAAAATGAATATGGTAGTTTATGCATTATGCAGTTTGGATAAATACCAAACTTTTTAGTCCTTTTTTCTCGAAATAAATTTCTTATGAAACTTTAACAATGACCTCAGGATCACTATGTAAATAGTAAAAAAAAGTAATCGTGGTGGCGCGTAAGAAGGTATAGTTAGCGTGTTTAGTTTTACAGCTCTGCGTCATGTAAGGCCATTTGCCATAGATTTCTTTAAAAAAAATGGTCGTCGCGTCGTGGCAATCCTACGTAAAATGACAAAGTCACAGTACAAATGTCAAATGTAACTGGCTGGAATGTCAAAGGGGTTGGCAGCAAGTGACTGTTCCTTTCTCGTTGGATTCATAATATATTGTTTACCTGCGTTCCGATTCACCCCATTCTATGAACATTCCAGTTTCCCTTTAAGGATATTTATACATTCTATATTATCTATGGTGATACAAATAACTCTTGTTCATTCATCCCAACACCTTTTGACACATCTTCCGCATAAAATCTGATAAACACATTGTTAAGCTGCTGTTATGGAATATGGAACGGGGTATTGTCATTACTGTCATTGGTGTAATCAGCGAAGCGACAAACGGTCCTTCCAGTCTCCGGATGGGTGACCGCGAATGAAATGTAAATGGCAGTCCAAGTAAACGTCCGACATTTGTGTAAATAGTAATTTGTGTTCTCGAACTCTGGAAACTTTATAAAAACATATCACATTGTTACTCTTATTCCGCATTACACAGTGTTGGAATGAGGTCGGTTTTTTTTAATTTATAAAAAGGGCTAAGCGACCATATCGCCCTGTAATTCAAAATCATATATTAAAATAAAACACCAAAACAATGGTTTAAAAACAAATATTACAATTTATTTAAGCCCTGAACTACTAGATTATGTACCATAAGCACTGTGTCGGTATCAAGGGAAGATAAAATAGCATTACAATATCCCACCTCAGTGATGTCGCTCAGATTGAAACAAAATCTGATGTCGGGTCAAATAAAAAAGTACGCAAATAAAAATATGCACACGAGGTAATTATTCTTCTTCTACTTTTTCTATTTATTCCTCGTGCGAAGAAGTCTAACTACACACCACAGAACCACAACCACAGCATAGATAATATCTTCAAAGCAAGAAGTATTTACTCGTACACTCCGCGAGGTATAAGCTGAGCTTTGCATTAGTGTGAGTGATCACCAATCAGGCAGGAGCTTGAAATTTTGTCCGCGAGGTATAGGCTGAGCTTTGCATTAGTGTGAGTGATCACCAATCAGGCAGGAGCGCGGCGAGACAGAATGGCGCCGCGCCTAAGGCCGGTTGTCACACCTACACTATCCATGTACACTCACACAAATGCAAAGCTCAGCTTATGCGTCGCGGAGTGTACTTGTAGGTAGTTCCAATGTTTACTAGCTACGAGTAATTTTAGGGTGTCGTTTTTCGTGACGTGCGAGCACGGATCTTAAAAATGTACTCTCGTTAGTTTTTGTCAAATTTTGGGTCGGTTTGACACCACACATCTATAATAATCTACCGATAATAACTAACATTGACTTTAAACCAAACCATAGAGTTGTTTGTTCCTTGCGAAACATGTTTTACAATAACTTCTATCTTGCGTCGTTTCAAGAAACGCAGGTATTATTTCGTCATTCTCAACTGATTCTCTGACCTTTACTTATTAGTTAAATCTTAAATTTTTTGCTCGGTTTTCCCGTCCGGTGATTCAACAAATACATTTACCTCACCATCTGTTGAGGTAGCCTTATATGGAGGTGGTCCCAAAAGTCACCATTGCAAGATACCACTCTTGCTGTAAGATTCCGACAAACTTTAAGTTTTTTTTTTAATTTATGTTGGGAAGAACAGAACATGATTGTAAGCAATATACCTACCCAAAACAGCAAAGTACAACGCTGCTGTTTGAACATAACGAGTCTAATACCACAGTCTATTAGGTATTTCTTAATACTGTGCTAAATACACTGTCTAGCACGACACTGCTCTCGACACTCGGAGAGATAGGGAGGAATTCAAAATACAATATTGTTTATTACATGGTCTATTGTATACTACAACGATCTTCATAGAAATGCGCACTACAAGGATTGTCTAGAGCCATTGTATTCTCTGCTATTTTATCCCACAACTTATCAGATACTGTGTATAAACCTACCTACCCACCATTCTCCTGCATCCTCTTTTTATAGCCATTTTTGGGTTATGTTTATGGAAAAAGCCTTAACTCTTCTGTGGCGTATCAACATTTTCCTTCTCATGGGATGTAGTCTACTGAAAACAGACCTTTTCTTCTTTGGAAATCCTCTTCGGTTCTTCTTCTTCTTTCGAAATAGTTTGAAGATGAATAAGATACATAACTTTTTGTTATGCGTTAAGACTGCATTCGACCCCCATCTCGTCTCCACGCAATCACCATGACCTGCAACCACATTGTCCCAACCAACGTAATCGTAGTAGTCAAAGATAAATCAGGCTTAAAATGTTACCAATTCAATCTGACACTGAAAAGACCTAGGTTAAAACTTGAAGCGTACCTACAAGTTAGCCCACAATTTGTTACATTCTTCGTGTGTAGTTTATTTGTTACAAACGTTATTTGTGGGTAGTTGTATTTACATATTCGTCATATGTATAGTCAATTTATCATATTTATTAGGATATTTTTAATAGTTAAGTAGGTACTAGTGTTTTCATGTTAGGTATACCTAACTAGTAACTACAGTATCATCCTATTGTATTATAATTATAAATATAAATGATATTCTTTCCGTGTTTTCCATATCTGGTATGTGCAGCTCGTATTCTGCCTCGTCCACACATTATTTTCTGTCCTAAGTTTGCACGCATTTAGATATAGGGCTACCAACTGGAGCATTAGTTTTAAAGTTTATGTTTGACTAACACCGTCCCGCGGTTTCTAGCGCACTGTTCCCGATCCCGTTATGTCCTCGGGATTAAAGTTATCCTTGATTTATTCCAGACTAATTTTTAAATTATCTATGTATGTCCTAAATTTTGTTCAGATCCCCGCAATAGTTTTGGCGTGAAAGAGAAAGAAACATACGGACTAACTTTCCCGTTTATAATATTTGTAAGATTTTTTTATATAGGTATTATAATATTCATAATATGGTAAGTCAAATCTATTCATCAATAATAAAAGTTCCCGTAAAAAAGAGGTTAGTGAACATTTTGAATAAAGGTATGACGCAACACATTCAGAAGTATCCTGTGAGTTGATTAAAATCTTACGTCCCAAGCAAACACACAACGTAACGTATTGTACGCTATGTACTGTTAAATATTCTGTGTTTACGCTCACTTATACACGAGTGAAACAAAACAGACTCACCACAAACAGCCCATTCTTTCAAATCGACGACGGTATATCCCTTTGACTCACCACATTCCATTTGCATTACGTTCCTGGCACCCTCGACCTTATTTTATAATTGTTAGAGGCTAATTTAACTATTACGATTACGTTATTCAAGTTGGTTCTAAGCTAGGTTCCCGTTAAGTTAACCGAGCATACCCTGCACCTTTAATAACCTTGAGTTAGGGCGTTCAACTTCACGAATACGGCCAAGGTAGAGTGGGCGTTATTATGACGGGTTCCGTATGAAACTTATGTAGATGAGTATGCGAGGACGTGAATCAAGAATCAATGGATCATCTAGAAACATACACCGTGACTGAAGCGTATATTTATTTATATAATCATCGATTAATTACAATAATACATTGACTTTTATTGACATTCTGATGGCTCACACAAAATGGCAATACAAGAAAAGTACAAAGAACCAAAGAAATAATTACATTGATGTTTTATTTTGTAACCCATCAGGAACATCTAATAAACATCTGACAAACATCTAATAAACATCTGATACTATAATTGTTAAAAATCTTTGTGAGATTGATTGGAAAATTAAATCTTGGTTTACTATTAAGTACTTAATTATATTTAAATTGAAAATGAGATTCGGAGGTGTTAGAATTTTTCATGAACAGTATTATATTCATGTTTATCACAATAAATAATAAGTATACACTATTATAATTATTATTTTTAATGTGCAAGTCGTTAATGCAAATCCTTAATACACAATTATTTTATTTGCATAAATATAGATAATAAATAAGTACCAGCGACTTCGTCCGCGTAAAAGAACAATAGTTATTACCTAAGGTAAAGCAGTTTATTTGATTTTTGACATCCTTAATTGTTTTTGAAGTTTCGTCTGTATTTTTTACTATATCATTTAGTTTAGCGATTTCTCTTTTTTTTCGTCCCGATGACTTTGCCATCGAGTGTGGCTTCATGTCTCACGTGTGTAATCATTTGTATTATCTACAAATTTATTATATCATTTTAGATATAATACTTCACTTTGGGTATACACAAAAGCGTGGTTTATTGGTTTCGGCTAACACATTCTGTATATTTTGTCCAAATATTAGATTATGTTTTGTTAAGATTATGCTAGCGTCTCTACGCGACTGCGATAAGTGTTGAATTTCAATTGCTATGTCCATAGCTGGTGTAACGCACTTGCGAATGATGATGTTTCGACTATATTGCTTAGTTTTAGTATTTAAAATGCGAATTTTTACATGTTCTACCACTATTCTACTAGTTTCTAGGTTTTCGCTAGCACACCGCATCGTCTGATGTTAAATGAATATGTGGTATTATGATTGGTACAATGAAACTAATGATTGTGACACCATCAAACAAAGAGATTTCAGTAAAACTCAAGTAAGCTAGGTCGGGCGGAGTGCTCATTTAACTATATACATTTATATAGTTATATAGTGAGGCGTGAAAGAAAAATATTATATGTTTTCACTTCTCTATATGGCTCGACAAAGGGTTATTAACTGTAGGCAAATGCGTCATCGTTCAAGTAGAATTTATCGAGATGGTGGTCAAAACTAAACCTTAACAGTTTCGTCTTGGCCCTCATAAAATGCTCTATTCCAGATTCCTATTATATTTTTTTGACTTCAATACAAAGGTGGAACGAATATTTACTATAATTTACTTAAATCGAAATTTTTATAGCTTTTGGAATCGCCTCAGAAGTAATTAGTAAAAGCTTGTTATGGGAGTTAGAAACAGTTATTTATATGTTAAGTTCTTAAATAATTAGCGAATTTTTTTATTTTGTTTTTGGGCCTATTATGATTTTTGTTTTATTTTTATAAGTAGTACTATTCATTATGTCAAATTTGACAAATAATGCTTTAAATAACAAAATAAATTATCAGAAATGCTATTATAAAGCGAAATTTAGTGAAAAAAAACAACAGCGTAAAATTATTTAGATATATTCTATAACTGAATGAGTTTTTCCGTTATATGTACGTAAATACTGTATTGTATAATATAACAAATAGTGTATTGTCGTATATAGAAATGATTCGAAATTATTACAATAATTATATATATATACGTTTAAAACAACCTGAATTAATTATACTGTGAGTTCCATTCGGGTTAGTACTATTTCTGCATAATCCGGTACCCGTCTATTGTGTTTGTAAATGTTATTTGCCTGTGTAGAATATTAATTTCCGCACCTCGTAGGAATCACTATCTGTATTCTTTAATACCTAAAACTCAAAACGCAGAATGCGGTTGGTTTTCCGTTTACCAATCAACAAAATATGTGTTATGCCAGTATGTAACTTGGCACCGAAACTCGCTGTAATTCTGCTAGTCGTATAGGTATATCAACTTATTATGGCAGGCAATTTATTATTTATATTTATTTATTAATTAGGCAATTTATTATAATTTATATTATTTATTACTAATGTTCCTTTTATTGTTATTTGTGGCTAACAGCCCAGTAATTGTTACAATTGTACACAACCATAGACCTATCATCTT
Source organism: Ectropis grisescens (assembly GCA_017562165.1). Lineage (NCBI taxonomy): Eukaryota > Metazoa > Arthropoda > Insecta > Lepidoptera > Geometridae > Ectropis > Ectropis grisescens. Next base: position 31,399,574 of record CM029767.1, read on the forward strand.
GTTAGTCTTTTTTTTATAAAAATTAGTCACTTGGGTTCTTTTTTTTTAATGTGTCTTGGATTAAAAGTAGATGTAAGAGTGGCTGTTCATTACATATATTTAGTAATTTTAGACCTTTAATAGCAAATAATCGTGACTAGTCCGAGGTTACAGTTAAAACAAAGTAGAAAACAAATAATAAAAACATTTTGGAAAATATATCTGACACAGCACTTATTTGGTTCCAAATTAAGCAATTCTTAATGAGTGAACGAAGAATGAGTTTATCGTTCAAGAATTTTTCTGGTGTTTGCTTTGCTATTATAGAATACAGAATTCCTTGATCGTACAAATATTATAGAAAGGATATTGGCTGTTTCGAAAACCTATAGTATTTTCATTCAAAATTAACGAATTTTGTTTCGGTAAAATCCATTGGACCCTACTGGGTTTCAGATTAATTGCGATGTCCTGTTAGTAATCAAGAGCTATGTATTAATAAAGTTAATTGTTCGTAAAATCTACAGGAAAATTTATCCATTTACTAATATAAATAGAATCACCACATAATATCATGTTTGTAAGGTATCACGTACGCCACCGTCATGGATACTTATATACATTTGTACTTATTTTACAATTTGGTCATTTCGCTGCGCTCGTGATTCAATTTTAGAATCCTTCGCTTGCTCGGTCAACAAAATTGAGCACGCGGTTAAAAATCAACTTTGCACTCTTGTATAACAAATAACTATTTTGTATGAAGTTGAAAAAAAATACCAAAGTAAAAAATAGTAGCATGTAAATCAATACTAAACGTAAGTCCAACAGCTGTCAACCATGATTATTGTATGCCCTACTTTTAATCCCGGAAAATGCCAATTATACTTAGGGAATGCCAGTGACACCACCTAATAGTAGTAGGTACTAGAACTCTTTACAGAGTGCTACTGGGGAAGTACCATACCTTTAACAATTATTTTACCGCTGTTGGCGGTTATGTGTTGTTGTTACTGTGTTTGATTTGAAGAGTAATATTTCCAAAGAAATTACAGGGTACAGTGATATTAAATCATTTAATATTTGACGACGAGCGCAATGCAGTGTTGAGCAGTAATTTCGACTCTTCATGTTCAAAGGGCTCGGTATGTTATGTGCAAGCGTGTTGCTTGCCTCTAGGCGCATTTCTTTAGTCCTCCCTTCACTCTACATAATATATATTATTAAAATAAAAAATGATTTTGTTTGTAAATACATTAATATGGTATATAACGCATTACTAAACAGCTGTTATTTCGGAACCACAAACAAACAAATCAATTTATACGTATAGATGTATACTTTATGCATAGACGTGTCTATAAATGGCTTTCTATGCTACAAAAGGAACTCTAAAATGTGTTAGGGTCAATCCTTTAGGGCCATTATCTTTTGTTGAATGACGAATCTGAATACGTACATTTGTACATGAGTCATCACAGAGGGTATTAGCATTTTTTCCTTATTGTCATATCTTTTATATTATTTACAAACTGTGCCATTGAATTCAATTTATAAAATACCTTGTTCTCCTCTCACACGTTATTAGTCATGTAAATGAGATGAAATTATTTTTTTCAGCGAAATAAACACGGATTTCTTTTTAAAATTAAACAGAGATTCAGAAATTTCATAAGTGTCGTGACTCCAACTAAACAAAATGAATAAATAAAATAAATAAATAAACAAATATTGGTGGACAATTCACACACAACACCATCTGACCCCAAACTAAGCAAAGCTTGTGATATGGCGGCCAGACAGCTGATATAATACTTATATAGTTGTAAATACATAGTTATTATACATAGAAACACCCAGACACAGTACAAATATTTGAGTTCATCACACAAATATTTGCACTGGGTGGGAATCGAACCCACGACCCTCGGCTTCGCAGGCAGAGTTACTGCCCACTAAGCCACGAGCCCAGTCATCAAATCATCAACGAGGCCAGTCGTCAAAATGAATGGAACTAGTAAAGTCCTCATCAATAATTTTTTGCTAAAGGAAACCAAACCGAAAAATTATTTGCACGTTTATTTTGTTATTGTTTGTTTGTTGAATCAAAATCAACGCTTTCCACGCCGCGGCGTAACGAAAACATTTATTTAACTAATGTTATTATGATATAACGATAATACATCATGATATACGATAAATAATTACTTAATACTAATTGCGAGATTATTAAGTATACAGTTAACTATCTCCTTGCGAGAGAAGGCCCCGAGTCCGTGGGAACTGCAGTGGGAACATTTAGTGGGCTGTTGATGTTGAATCCTAATTAACCCCCGACAAAAAAAAGGGGTGTTATAAGTTTGACGTCGATGTCTGTCTGTCTGTCTGTCTGTCTGTGTGTGTGTCTATCTGTGGCACCGTAGAGCTCAAACGGATGGGCCGATTTCGATGCGGTTTTTTTAATTTGAAAGTTAATATCCGTGCGGGTGTTCTTAGCTATGTTTGGTTAATATCGATTCAAAATGGCCGCCTCCACAAAATGGCGGACAAAATATTTCTTCACAACCTACCTCAATATGGGTATCAAATGAAAGGGCTTGACTAGTAGAGTACTAAACGCTATAACAAATTTCAAATTCAAGATGGCCGCCACCACAAAATGGCGAATTATATAATATTTTAACTACTACCTCAATATGGGTATCAAATGAAAGGGCTTGATTAGTAAAATACTTTGCACTATGACAAATTTCAAATCCAAGATGGCCGCTACCACAAAATGGCGAATTACATTTCCTTTTTCACAATTCCCTTAATATGGGTATCAAATGAAAGGGCTTGACTAGTAGAATGTTGTACAGATAACAAATCTAAGGTAGTCGGGGGGTTAATCAAAATTTTTAATTTTGTTCTTGTTGACATTGTCTAGTTGGGAGAACGGCCACTGCCGATCCTGAGCCTCCGGGTTCAAACCTTACGCACACCACTGCCTTTTTGAAGTCATGTGCGTATTGCCGCTAACTTAAAACGACGAAACATCGTGAGGAAACCGACATGTACCTTGAATCTGTCGAGGTCATCCTCCAACTCGCACTGGGCCAGCATGGTGGATTATGGCCACGACTCTCTCCTTGCGAGAAAAGGCCTCGAGTCCCAACAGTGGGAACGTTTAGTGCTTATCCCATGACGTTGGTGCGTAGCAAGCTGAACTTGAACAAAATGAGCGGGCTATCGAGCTATTGGGAGATGCCTTCGTTCAGACGTGGACTAATATAGGCTGATGATGATGTTGCTTCTGATAGAACATTAGATTAGGTCAAAACATGTTCAAATTGTGTTACTTCGCTATCTATCACGGTTGCCTGGTAGAGATCGCTTTAAGCGATAAGGCCGCAAATTAAATTGCTAAGAGTTTTTTTTCTGTTTTGTATTATTTGATGTTTTTTTTGTGCTTTGTGGCTTTTTAATAAAGAGTTATTGTATTGTATTGTATCATAAATATTTCAAATCTATAAAGGTAAATCAAAATTAACAATTTTAGGCTCGTTCATTACCGGACAAAACGATGTTTTCTTGGAATTAAACCTAGCTAGATCGATTTATCGCCCCCGTAACACTCCGCATATTAAATTCCATGAAAATCGTTGCAGAAATGTCCGCTGTTCAGATTTTAGTGCATGTGTGGATGCACGAATATCTCGTTTATAACAACAATAATGTACAATAAAATATAGAATGATAGGTGATAGGTAAAATACAAGCTCAAATTTTGGATCAATAAAATGTTTTTTTTTTTGTGATTTTGAGATTGGCCCTGTGCCAAAAGCGTGCTCATTTTTTATAGATTTAGGGTACAATCCGTAAAAAAAAACTAATTAGTCCGTCAGATTGCAAAAAAATATTGTGCATGTATTTTTTATTTCGTTTTTCAAACAAAAGATGACGAAGATACAGTGCTTAGAAGATTCGCGTGACGTCACTTGTGGTGTAAGATTTTTTTACCCACAATTGACGTCACGCGAGAAGTTTGATGATTGATGTAGACTTTGATAACAAAACAAAAACAAAAATTACGTGGCAAATATTACGATCTAGCTTATTATTATTAGAATGGGTTATTTTATAACTACTTTTACTAGATGTCCGCCCCGGCTTCGCCCGTGTTACGTATATAGCACTCAGCGGGATCCCGTACATATCCAACGTGAAAGAATGACTGAAATCGGTTCAGCCATTCCTGAGAATATCGTTTTCAAACAAAACACCACTTCAGCTACCTGCTACGCCACCTGTCGGAAATTGGTCGTACCAACTCAGAGATTAGCAAAGGTTTTACTATATATTGTGTCATGTCAAAGCACGAAACGTACGAAAACTCTCAAAAAGGAATATTTTTTCTCGATTTTGTTACATTCTTGATTCATGATCCGCTTCTATTAATAGTAGCGTTATTTTCTATAGCCTTTCTCGATAAATGGACTATCCAATAGAAAAATAATCTTTCAATTCGGACCAGTACTTCCCGAGATCCTAGCGTTCAAACAAACAAACTCTTCAGCTTTATAATATTAGTATAGACTAGCTGAACCCGCTACTTCGTTCGCGTAAGCAGATGATACTGACTTATACATTAATTGGAACTATCGTACGTCAAATATTTGGATAAGTATTAGTCATTGAAAAACCTTTGAGTTTGAGTGAATTTGTTTTTCCACACAAAAATTATTTAATTTTATCATCTTTATTTTTCTTTTTTTAAACAAAATCAAACATACTTAGTAAGGTTTCGTAGTATCGAACATAGCCGCAAGTGTTAAGTTTGTAGGATTTTTATAGAATACATTATGAAAAGTCTGAAGCTAATGTGCATGATCTGATACCTATTTTTTTTTTTCTAACTGATTTATGACTGCTGGCCCGGAGGCCCCTACTGCCTATCTGACTATTGGGTTAGCGCCGGAGGCGCAGGACCCAAAATAACCTAACCTAACATTCCTAACATACTTACGAAGTCTAACCTGAAAGAAAAATCGAACTAAGAGAGAGAGCTATCTACCTAGCTATCTAACTCATACATACATACCGAAACATAAGCACTCTAGCTGAGCGCTATCGGACGTAGTGCGCCCGTGAACCGCATGTCGCGGAGGGCAGTGACGCGGGTACGGTGACTATCTCACTCACGCGAGGGCGCCTAGACGGCACGGCCTCGGCTCGCGCTGTCACCGGGGAGAAATTCAAGGTTCGGCACTTAGTGCCTATTGACAGAGTTACTGCCTACACCCACCGGGTCGTGACGGGAACCGAACCCGGTACTACTACGCGAGTTACTATGTCTACTGACTTATTATTGGGGAAAATGCAAGAGAGACTTTGCCGGCTGGCTTAGTTTTGTTTTAGAACGACTATGTCGGCTGACTGATTATTATATGGGAATTAGCTAATTGTCATCTGACTGATTATTAATACTAATAATTCAGAGATTGTCTTCGGACTGATTATTAGGAGAGACGAATTAAAGGCGGGTGAGGCTTTATGAAAGTTCTAATGTCAGCTGACTTATTATTAACAATGACTAAAATCCGCTGATGGATTAGGGAGACCCGGTAACCTCGCCGGTGAGGTGATCGGGGTGCCATTGGTATCCGGCGCCTATACCACAAGTGGCTTGTCTAGACCGCCGTGAGCCGAGGGACCGGCCCGTGCCCGCCACCACCGCGGCGGCGGCGGTAACGTGCCGGTAACCCGGGACCTCGCGGCGGTCACTATCGAGCGAGCGTAGCGCCTACGGCCTAGCGGGGAGAGGGAGCGGACAGGGCTAAAGAGCGGAGTTTAGCGAAAAACTCGCTATGGTCACTTACTGCTTGCAGTAAGTCACCTGCTTTATTTTCGACATGACGAGGTTAACCTCGTCAAAGTCGATAATGAGGGAGATGTTCATGAGGAAACGTAGTTCCTCATGAATGGACGAAGGCGCGCTGGCGGGAGCCTGCGGCCTCGGGTCGCGACGAGCGGGACGCTCGGTCGACGGCGCCTGCGCTGCGGCGGCCACAGGGGCCGGGGCAGGGGCAGGCGCGACAAGGGGAGCGAGGGCGGGGCCGCCGCGCGGAAGGCACGGGAACGACCACGGGTTGAACGCGGGCGGTTGCGCGGGAACAAAGCGTTCGCGCGCTTTTTGCGGAGGGGCGCGGGGCGCCGGGGTTGGGACCTGAGGGGTCCAGGCGCGGCTCTGGGAGTTTTAGGACACCCGCGATAATTCGCGGTGTGTCCCGTGGTTCCGCAGAGAACGCAGGAGGCAGGGAGGATCGTCCCGCTTGCGCTTGCACTCGGAGGTACTATGACCTCCGGCGCATTTCACGCAGCGGGCCGGGGCGGCGCAGTAGCGGGACGCATGTCCGTACTCCTGGCACCGGTGACATTGGGAGGGGTAGCCCCGCTTATGGGGCTTCGACGGTCAGGCCCGAAAGGCCCATGACCGTCTTGAGATTGAAGACCTGTTTGCCCGCGACCGTCTTATCCAAGACGACGAGCACCAGGTTGAGCGGCACTTTAGTACGCCCGCAGGACATGCGGGATACTGTGCGGACTGGGAGGCCCTGGGTCTCGAGATCGGTGCGTACGAGACCGACACCGAACTCCTTAGGGATTCCGCGTATGACTACGCGGAGGACTTTCTCATCCTCGAGAGGATGAGTGTGGATAGGGACGTGGTCGTCCAACAACTGACGCGTGACCTTGCGGTACGCATCAGGCGTCGTGAGGTTCACCTGGATACCCAGGCGATGACCACGAGAGCGGAAGCCCGCATCGACCTCCTGCAGGAGAGGGCGAACCTTCTCCCAGCAGGAGACGTCCCGAAGGATGAACTCCGGGGGCGGGCGGACCGGACATGAGGGCGAAGCCTCCGGGATCGGGCGCGAGGCGAGCGCTTCCGCTTCTTGCCGACGAGCGTGAACCCGTCGTCAGAGTCGGAGACATCGGACACGGCCGTGTCCATATCGGACACGGCCACGGAGGGACCGGCGGGAGCGGAGGCGACTCCTCACGGAGGCCTCGCTGTCGGCGGATCGCACGCGATCCGCACGAGCAGCGCGGTCCCTAGAGGACTCGCGGACGGGTGCGGCGGAAGGCTTAGTACCAGGGCGGTAAGCCTTGGTCTTAGCTTTGGACTTCGCCTTCTTCTTCTTCTTCGAAGGAGAAGTCAGCGAAGTCGGACGGGCGGCGACGGGAGTCGCCGCTTGAGACCCAGGGGACGGGCCGGGAATCGAGCGGGCGGCGGCTTGAGCAGCCTCCATTTGGAGCCCGAGAGCGCGCCATGAAGTGGCGGGGGCGGGGGCGGGGGCAGGGGCGGGGGCCGGGGCGGGGAGGAACGAAAGGCGGCCATCCTCGAAAGCTCCGAAGATCTTCCGGAAAACGGCCACCGTTTCGGGAGGGCAGGCGCCGGGGTTGGACCCGGCGATGCGCTGGGCCAAGGCCTTCGCCGCCGGGATATTCCCGTCGACATACAGGCGCTTGACCCGCGAGGAGAGCCGATGCTCCTCCATGCTGCGCTACGCAGCACGGAGGATTACGGGCGGAGGAATGGAGGTGAAGCCTCTTAACGGCACGCGGACCGACTAGTGACAAAAGGGAAAATACTTACGTACAACGAGAGGCGTTGTACGTAAGCGAAACGGAGGGTGGCGGCCGGGGAGAAAGGCCGCCTAGCTCTGAGAAGAGCTTTTTGTACGATTTACCCGAGCCCTGAAAAGGGCTCGTCGACACGTGTGCGTGCGACCGGACTCCCTACGGAGGGAGCCCGCTGGCACACGTGCACGTACTTTTGAAGCGGCGACTCGCAGCTCGTAGCTCGGTGCCCGATGCCGCACGACGACACGCAGCTAGGTGCCCGAAGACGCGTAGCCGCGTCGACACGCAGCTATGAGGCACGAAGTCACGGAGCTCTGCGAACTCGGACGAAGACAGCGCCTGAGCGAGAAGGCGCGTGTGTGAGCGAGAGGTCGATCGGACGGAGCGATACGTGTGCCCCGCACGAACGCCCGCAGCGGAATGTGACTACTTACCTATTTCTTTTTATCCGCAAGCTGTTTTCTAGCTGTTACCCGCAACTTTGCCGGCGTAAAATTTTGAACGAAGCCTGTGTGGAATCAAAATAATTAAAATTTTGAGTTTTAATGATATTCAAGCAAGTTGAACCCGTAAATCTAAGCCAAGTCCCAGTGAAATGTTAATGTATGAATTTAATTGTAGGTAACACAGAAAAAAATCAAGAACGAAAGAATCCAAATTTGGCATCATAATCCTTTTAGCAGCAAAACTTATAAGTTGTACAATTTAGAATACCAGTAACGCCACCTAGTGATGAAAAAAAAAAACATACCACAATAGCAAAACATCGATTTAAATGGCCTTTAGTGGCATTAGCGCCGTCTAATGAGAATATTATGTTGCTTGTTATTTTGATTGTGAACGCAAATCACCTAAATTATCTACGCCATAACGGGTGCACATATTTTTCATTTTGGCTTTTACCTTACCATCACATCAAGTTCCTGACGAAAATATATGCTTAAATTAATATGGAGTTAAATGAAAATGTAGACTTATTAGCCCATGTGAAATTTTAGACTCTAAACTATATGTGTTTCGTATGTCAACCCATATCGTTGTGCCGTTTTGACGTGATAGTTAATATTTGTTTCCTTAGGGCCCATGCTTCTTTTCAAGTTGATAGGTAATAAATACATAAATGTGGTATTTCAGACTATGAGTTATTTCTGTTTCAATTTTCTACCAAATTTGCTTAGTCTTTCCTACGTCACAGTAACCTATAAGTAACCGATTTGTTATTTCTGAGTTCAAACTACGTGTGTTTCGAATTCCATCCAAATATGTTCAGCCGTTCCAACGTGTCCTGTAAATATTATGAATGTCACTGTTTGGATGTCTGTTACGTAATACATAGAGTACTTATACATAGGCAATGTTTAGCCTATGTGTTCTTCCAGACTGTAACCTAATTCTATTTCAAATTTCAACCCGATCACTTGATACGTTCCGCCATGATTAAATCGGCAATAGAAATACATCATCTGCGAAAATTTCAACTGTCTAGCTATCACCGTTCTTGAGATACAGCCTGGTGACAGACGGACGGACGGACGGACGGATAGCGAAGTCTCAGTAATAGGGTCCCGGTTTACCCTTTGTGTACGGAACCCTAACAACGGTCTGCTTCGGTCACCGAAGCTTGTTGAACACTACCTTTAAATTTTAAACAGTATTTGGATTGAAATAATACGTTTTCTAATAAGTTACGGCTGGTCTAGTAAGTTACAGCTGACCTAGTCGAGAGAACGGCGACTGTCGATCCGGAGACCCAGGGTTCAAAATCACGCGCACCACTATCTTTTCAGAGTCATGTTCGTAATGCCGGTAATTAAAACGGTGAAGGAAAACACCGTGAAGAAACCGAAATCTACCTATAATCTAAGTTCTAAGTCATATGTTATCCACCAACCAACACTGGGCCAGCGTGGTGGATTATAGCCTTGTCTCTCTCCTTGCGAGAGAAGGCCCCGACGCCCAGCAGTGGGAACATTTAATGGGCTGTTTATGCTGCTACTTATTATGCTGATACGTTTTCTCCAAAATACAAAAATCTACTTCAATGACAGGTAATTTAATTCTGTCATTCGACTAAATTTTATGAGAAGGTATAACTACGAGTATGTCGTACAGATAAATATTAGCTAGCCTATCGGTTTTTTATCGGATACACTTCGGAGAGTGTGCGACTGATTTGCATGATCTGATACCACCTTGCCCTTTTTTTTATCGGAATGCTCGTAGCTGGAAAAAGCGTTATCGTTTCATGGTTGATGTTCCAAAGACACGAACGAAGAGATTTTACTCTAATTTTGTGATAATCTAGGCTGTGGAATACGTTGCCTGAGTGGGTTTTCCCCGATGATTACAATCTTTGTGTCTTCAAATCGAGAGTGAATCGGTTATTTCTAGGTAAACACGCTCCATCGTAGACCGCATTGTCGTTTAACATCAGGCGAGATGGCGGTCAAGTGTAAACCTATAAAAGTTAAAAAAAATCTAAGCCTGATTTTAGTTTTTGTTGATATTTGAAAACTACTTCCCTGTTTTCGATATCTAAGATCACCTCTGAAGTATTTTCTACCAAACAAAAAAGGAATTATCAAAATCAACTAACAATTAGCGGAGTTATCGCGTAAAATAAAAAAACATGCAACCCGATTGAGAACATCCTCCTTGTTTGAAGTCGATTATAACCGAATGATGTTTGTTTTTCCACAAAAAAATATATTTTTGACAATTATTTTGTCGTCCAAAACGACGCGAAGCGATCACGCACTTTCTAGAATCTAGAATCTAGATATTCTGTGGATCGTCTGTGATACACAGAATACTTAGTAGTTAGTATGTACTGAACGCGCCGCGCGTGTCGTTATTATTTAATGTTTATGTAATTTTCGAACCAACAGACCGATATTGTTCAAATTTTGACGGGACAATATAAATAATGTGTTCTTTCTAACAAAAAAAGAATTAATGAAATTAAACAATGCAAACATGAGTTACAACCAAATACACATTCTGACTTTCACCCCCTCCCGCAAGAAAACCGATCAGAATTTGGGGATCAAAAGTAGCCTACAGCAATGTCTTTAGTATAAACTAAAATCATGCCAAGTTTCAGCTGAATTGAATCAGTAGTTTCGGCGTGATGCGTGATCCCTATACAGAAAGACAGACAGACAGACAGACATGAAAGAAAAAAAATGCAGTTTCGCAATCAGTATCGACTATGGAGTGCCCCAAAAAAATTTTTTTCAAAATATCTTCAATGTACAGAATTCGACCCGTTACAGTTTTATTATAAGTATAGATATTATAAATGGGTTGATTTTCCCATTTTGATTGACCCACTCCGGTACCCTACCATTGATAGAAACACCTTTATAAGCATTACCAGCAGGCTGTTATTTTGTTTACAATTTGAAAATGAATGGTTAATTGGTTATTTAACATTAATTGTTTAACTATCGTTCTAATTAACTGGTAAATCTATACTAATATTATAAAGCTGAAGAGTTTGTTTGTTTGTTTGTTTGCTTGAACGCTAGGATCTCGGGAAGTACTGGCCCGAACTGTAAGATTATTTTTCTATTGGATAGTCCATTTATCGAGGAAGGCTTTAGGCTATAGAAAATAACTCTACTATTAATTGAAGCGGAGCATGAAACAAGAATGTAACAAAATCGGGAAAAAATATTTCCCTTTTGAGAGTTTTCGTACGTTTCGTGCTTTGACATGACACATGACAGCATGTGTCAAAGATTGCGTCATTGAATTTCAGTAATCTGTGCCTTGAATATAAACCTTTGCTAATTTTTTTTTCTAAAGCTGAGTTGGTACGACCAATTTCCGACAGGTGGCGTAGCAGGTAGCTGAAGAGGTTTTTTGTTTGAAATCGATATTCTCAGGAATGAGTGAACCGATTTCAGTCATTCTTTCACCGTTGGATATGTACGGGATCCTGATGAGTGCTATATAATGTACCACGGGCGAAGCCGGGGCGGGCATCTAGTAATTAATAAGCTATTTAACATTAGGTAATTGTCAAACTCCAACGAAATACGAGTAGTAGTCTGTTCGGAACACTTATAAGGTACTAGCGGTACGTCCCGGCTTCGCCCGTGGTACATAATATATAGCTTACGTAACTCGAAAAAGCGACATCGTTTCATGGTTGATGTTCCAAAGAGACGAACGAAGAGATTTGACTCTACTTGTGTGAAAAGAACGTCAAGGTGTGGAATATTTGACTCTACTTGTGTGAAAAGAACGTCAAGGTGTGGAATACGTTGCCTGAGTGGGTCTTCCCCGATGATAATAATCTTCGTGTCTTCAAATCGAGAGTGAATCGGTTTTTTCTAAGTAAACACGCTCCATCGTAGACCGCATCGTCGCTTACATCAGGCGAGATGGCGGTCAACTGCAAACCTATAAAAGTTGAATAAAAATAGCATAAAGCACTCAGATGCTCCTGATTTCAACCCGTTCCGTTCTGACTGTCCTACGTGATTGAGCGACAATCATCTGAACTTTAGTTTAAATAAGATGCAGATAAATAAAAACATGTCTATTTGTAATATTAAAATAACCGATTGTTACTACAAACATAGGAATGTACATTTACCAAAATAACATTTTTTACAATTTGTATTGTAATTGTTTATATGTCTGTTTATTCCGGCTGATCTCTGAAACGGCTAGATCGATTATGACGGGGCTTTCACTACTAGATAGATGATGTTCTAATGCATAACTCAGGCTACTTTTACTTGAGGGTAATAAACAAGGTTCTGCGAAATAAATAAATATTTAAAACGCGCGTGAATTTGTAATCAGTATGCTAATTGAGTATGCTAAATTACGAAAATAAAACGCGTTCTACCGTGAGCGAGTAAACAGGACGTTTGGAAAAAATGTAGCGCGTCTAGCGACACTGGAGTTCTTCAAACAAATGTTAATCCAGTTTACGCGCTCATGGGTCACCCGTTTTGATGTCGACAAATTCGCTCTCAGCACACTGACTTCGTTAGATTTCTTCCTTCCACTCGACACCACCAAAACGACACCATCGGTGGTGTCGTATGGAATCACTAGTCCATACGACACCACCGACTAATAGTGAGGTTACCTACATACAAAGTTGTTGATATGAAAACTCCAATTAAGTTCAAGCAGTTTCATTAATGAGGTATGTCATTTGATAACGTTTATAATTATCTGTCACGCAAATGGTCATCTTGACATTGTTCATTGCAATTTGCATATTATTGTCTTTCCGTCCGAATATTTCAATTTTTCACAATGGACATGGATACGAATACTGACGACATAAAATACATAAAAACTAATGGCGGAACAGCACATCACTAGGGTGGTGTCGTATGGACTAGAGATTCCATACGACACCACGGATGGTCTCGTTTTGGTGGTGTCGAGTGGAAGGAAGGGTTAGATTATTATCTGTTTTTACAATTTTACGGTGACAGTGCCTAATTAAAAGTGCCTCGTGTTTTTGTAATTGTTCGGTTATTTGCCGTGATAAAAGGTTGCACATGTGCTATTGCAGACCTGTATTCCAAATTTTAGCCCGACCCGTTTAGACGTTTCGACGTTATTGAGCAATAAACATTCAAACTTTTGCATAAGGTGGCCAATTCAGACACAACACCATCTGACCCCAAACTAAGCAAAGCTTGTATTGCGGCCAGACCGCTGATATAATACTTACTTGTATAGTTTTAAATTATACACAGGAACTTAGGAACACTCAGACACAGTACAGATATTTGAATTCATCACACAAATATTACAGGGTGGGGAATCGAACCCATGACCCTAGACTTCGCAGGCAGTTACTAGCTAGTATTTTTTTACTAGTATAGGTTCGCACTTGACCATCATCTCGCCTGATGTTAAGCGACGATGCGGTCTACGATGGAGCGTGCTTACCTAGGAAACCCGATTCACTCTCGAATTGAAGACACCAAGATTGTAATTATCGGGGAAAACCCACTCATTTAACGTAACACATACACACGGCAACGTATTCCACAACCTAAGTTTTTAACCCCCGACCAAAAAAAGGGGTGTTATAAGTTTGACGTCGATGTCTGTCTGTCTGTGTGTGTGTGTCTGTCTGTGGCACCGTAGAGCTCAAACAGATGCGGTTTTTTTTATTTGAAGGTTAATATCCGTGCGGATGTTCTTAGCTATGTTTGGTTAATATCGATTCAAGATGGCCGCCTCCACAAAATGGCGAATTACATTATTTTTTTCACTTCTACCTCAGTATAGGTATCAAACAAAAGGGCTTAACTAGTAGAATACTTTGCACTATGACAAATTTCATATCCAAGATGGCCGCTACCACAAAATGGTAAAATACGTTTCTTTTTTCAAAGCTCCCTTAATATGGGCAATATGGGTATCAAATGAAAGGGCTTGACTAGTAGAATTTTGAACAGATAACAAATCTGAGGTAGACGGTGGCTAATCAAAATTTTTAATTTTGTTCCTGTATAATATTTGTAGGATATAAACGCAGATTGGAGTTTTTAAACATGTTGTTTAATAGGCAGCAGGTAGCACAAGAAAGCAGTCATGTATGAGTCATATCATACAGATCGATACGAGGGTGCGTATGCAAATGAATTGTGTGGTTTATAAGCACGTACAAACTCATATAAGTCAATATACCTAATCATAACGCGCCCTATTTGAAACGCCGATTCGACACCATTGCCATAGAATAGATAATACAGATAGAACGGACACTCCCCAACCCCCGCCAATTTCAAGCTTCCTCACCCCTCAGGCTGTTTCGGATACGCTAGGAGCACTCGACGAAGGGCTGGTATCGAACAATCCTTACGAAATATCATCATGGTGGGTTGTTGTGCTGTTTACGGCTGTCCGTCAACTAAACGGGACAAGATTAAAAGCTTTATTTAATTTCCTAATGATAAAATAACGTAAGATTAGAAACTTTTCAATAACGTTGCTTTATAATATTACATATATATAATACTTTGCTTAGTTTGGGGTCAGATGGTGTTGTGTGTGAATTGTCCAATATTTATTTATTTATAATAACGAAGTCGTTTTTAACTCAAGGTTCGTAACTCACACAGCCAGTAACTTATGTGCCCAAGCACGGATTGATAATGCCTGGAGGAATAATTGTAGTGACAGAATAAAGTTTCCTTCATGGATAAGTGTAAAATAAAATGCGAATGTGTACTTACTAACAGAAATAGATATCTAGGTACCTGATCTAATCTATCATCGGTTTCGTTTCATTTTACGTGGCAATACAAACACCCACAGATTTCTGAAACAATTTAGAAATCTGTGCAAAAACCCTTTTAATTAGAATAGTATAATTTGACTCCATTCTATTTATGTAACTCAACATTACAGCAAGTTTATAGACTACGTCACCAGGTGAACTCAAGGGGCACAACTATTCAATAAAACAATTCAGTAGCCCTAGCGCTAACGCACACATTCACGCGTGTGTACGAACGACATCTGCGTAGTTGTGTGAAGAGTAGGCAACTCCACAGCGGCGGTTGTATGGAGTTTTAGTGGAGTGTCCGGGGTGTGCCATTGCTTAGCATAATCAGCCCACTAAAGACATTGATAGGACTCCGGGTCTTTTGTCACGAGGCAGGCACACAGATAATTAATGAATTAGTAGTTTTTTCTTGATGAACTTGAAATCTTTGATGTGGCAATCAATTAAATATTTGTTTCGCTTGTCGATTAGTTCAAATATAGACTCAATTCTAAGTGAATTATTTTTTATATTAAATTTCTGGTGTCTTTCTCATTTATCCTATGAATACTGTCCATAATAATTCTCGCTTCACAATATTATTTACTATAACCATGTAAATCACTATTTCTGATTAAGTTTTCACTTCTTAGTACACACGGGTACTAAGGAAACACATTTTTATTTATTGGATTAATGTTATTTTCTATTCAATGTTTTAAAATAATATCATTAGATTTCTCCGCTTCTCTAAATCAACCATAAGTTTGGAAAACTGCAAACTCCTTCATCCGTGCAACTTTCATATATTTGTGAGGGTTGCATAGTTTTTGCTTTACGTATTCAAATATAGATTATAATTTCGTGTTGTATCTTGCAGACATGTTACGAGATGGAGAGATACCTCCGCGAGGAGCCTCGTGACAAGAGCAACGACGAGGAGGAAGATTGGGTGCGTTCCGTGTCACAATCACCGGCGTCTCCGCCCTCGCCCGTCTCATCACCGGCGTCGCCACACGTACCCACGCTCTATGCCGTGGCCGTCAAGTGCGAGCCGGTCAGCGACAGCGAAGACATTGCTAAACGTAAGTTGTTTAGAATAGAATGACGTAACAATATATTTTACCTAACTTGTAGAAAAGGGCAATGGTAATAATTTTAAACCGAGGCGCGGGTAATGTTTGAAAAATACCCGCCCTCCGTTTTAACCATCAGTACTTTGTTTGGGACGGCTTAATACGGGTGTGTCCGTTGTTTTGGCATTTTCGACTGCGCCGGGCGCACGTGTTTATTTTATTATTCACCTTAAAGTCCGGGACTGTGAACACGGTATCCTTTGGTCAGGGACCTTACTGCGCGTACGCGATATAATTGTGCCTAAATTCAGACGCCGGGCGTCGACTTGATAGCGTGTGTTTTTGGTGGCAAACCGTTTCTCAGCGCGGTCGCGAGAACGAACTGATTTGTGTTTGAAGACGCCGGGCGTCGATCCTGAACTTTGTTCCAACCGGTTCGAGGAACGAACCTGTAGTAAGAACCATTACCTTGAACGAGCGAGGCGCTTCGACTGTGGTGCCACGTCCTCGGGAAACCTGACAAGTATCGTATTTATTTAAGTATATGATAAACATTAGACACGGGGAGCGGGGTAGATTCGAGGGAATTTAGGTCTCATACACCCTAACCAGAGAAACCTGGTTAGACAAGGTACCGTGTCCTACATAATATGTATTATTTTGTGTTAAGTAACGTTTCACAATCACGTAAATCTGTGTGGTAGCAGAGTTTAGTTTTAAATATATCATCTCGGGTAACCACTACGCATCAGATAGCGGCGGAACCCAGGCTGAGAGCGTAGTTTATCCAAAACATAAGTCATCATTGATACTTTACTATTAAGGTGCGTCCCCCAGCAAAACGAGTTTTTTGTCCAGTCTTCTGAGCTATCTACTCATTAGCCAAAACAAATATCAACTGGTAAAAATTACATTAAATTTCTATAGCTTCAAAATGGTAGTTTTTTTGTTGATGAATTTATTATTTGATAATCCCCTCACAACGAAACCATGAAAATAGAAATAATTGTATTTATCATGCATTTACTCGAAACCCCGTTATTATTTGGATTTTGTACTTATACCAACGGATAGGCAATTTCATTACGAACATTTTGGTAGTTTTTTTTTCAAAAGACCAAAATCTTATTTTACAAAGATTTTATTCTAAAATTTGAGCGTAAAACAGCGACAAATCCTTTTGTTTCTCTGTTGCTCTTTCTTGCGGCGTGCGATGAGATTAGAAATACTCAAGGTCATTTGCTCGGGGTACGCCCTTAACGTACGTCGGTTAGACATATTTAGACAGGGGGTATGTATTGTATGTGTGCGTGTTGATTTGGCATCAAAAACAAATACAACTGAAATTGCAACGTCCTCACTACATATATCGCTTATGTATATCGTTTAATACAATATTCCGAGAGCTGGCACCAAAGTTTGGGTAGTTATTTGAAAAGTTGTCACATACTTCATTTATACCTCAACTCGGAGGAGGGATGCCTGGCTCGTGAGTGGCGGGGCCTTAGAGTATAAATCAGTACCATAGAGCGCGCACAACGAAGTGGGAACATTAGGCACGGGTAAGAACAAAACGACGTTCCCGCCGCGAGCGCCTTGTCAAATCAGTCAGCCGACAAAGCGCCCCCTTTGCTTTTGCTGGTTACCCCCAATAATAAGTTAGCCGACATAGATTCACGCGTTAGTAGCGAGCTCGATACCGACGCAAGTCGGTGGGTGTCTCACCCCCCACTCCGCTAGGGCACCAAGAGGTGCCAAACACTATGTCCCACCGGCACTAGCCCGAGCCGAGGTCGAACCGTCTGAGTCACCCTCGTGCTAGCAGCCGTAACGCGTATCATCCCATGCTACAGCACTAGCATATCAATAGGTTTTACATAGGTTAGGCTCATTTTTGGGTCCTGCGCCGTCGGCGTTAACCCGAATAGTCAGCTCGGTAGTAAAGGCGACTAGCGGCCAGCTACCATAGGTTAATTCGAAAAAAAAAAGCCGCGAGCGTCTGTAGTCGTACTTGATTACTAGGAAAGTGCGTTTCTCGAGGGATTTTTATCAAACATTATTATAAAAATGGTGAAATGTGCAGTTCGTCCTTGTAAAACGATACTAGAAAACACACAAAATTGAAATCCAGTATCATATTTCATCGGTAACTCGTTTATTAAACTTATTTTTATGAAAACTAATCCGGAATCGCGGGGGGTGAAGGAGACCTGGGAGGCGGGCAACGCGCAGGAGCGCAGGACCGCCCGCGCACCGCGCTCCCGCCGCGTGATTTAGAGATGGGACGTAACCAACTCTGTAGTCGATATAATGTTGGCTAGAAGTATTATAGCGAAAACTGAAAGTACATAATATTATGTACCTAATAATTTTACAATATCACGTTTTAACAGTTAAATTGATTTTGAAAATTTTAGTAGGTAAGAAAGTGAAAGAAGAATGGAAGAATAATAATCCAATTAATGGTTTTCAGTTTATATCCTAAGCCCTTATATTTTTACAAAACAATTTTAATTTTGATATTTTTTAGTTTAGCTTACTTTATGATCATTCAAAGCTGGATGGTCAAGTCCATTTTAAAAGTACGAAATTATTAGAAAATGTATTTACCATTGGATAACACATTCAATTCAAAGTTACTTTTGTAATGAAACCAGTTTCCTAAACGCAATATTTAATATAGCTACCATACAAACATTACGCGCGACGCATAGAAAATACGACAGTGTGACGTCACGTTTCTGTAGTGATTTGTATGAAGCTTTTTTGGGACAGTCCAAAATTGTGATTTTAAAATTGTGAATTCACGGTAAGTTTTCAAGATAACAAAGTAGTTCTTATAACATATGTTTCAGTTATTGATTAGCCTTTTGATGACACATTAAATCAAAAATGAGTCGTCATGTCTATTTAGATCACATGGCCGGTAGAAGGTCCCACCTTGAAACATTAAACTACAACGTATACCTAACAATTGCCTCGAAAGATATTTAATAAAAAAAGGTTTAACATGTACGGATTCATTTTGCCCCGAAATTTATTTGTTATGATATTCACCAGCCAGGTCTGTAGCTCCGTGTTGGGGCACACCCCGGACACTCCACTACAACTCCATACAACCGCCGCTATGGAGTTGCCTACTCTTCACACAACTACGCATATGTCGTTCGTACACACGCGTGAATGTGTGCGTTAGCGCTAGGGCTACTGAATTATTTTATTGAATAGTTGTGCCCCTTGAGTTCACCTGGTGACGTAGTCTATAAACTTGCTATAATGTTGAGTTACATAAATAGAATGGAGCCAAATTATACTATTCTAATTAAAAGGGTGTTTGCACAGATTTCTAAATTGTTTCAGAAATCTGTGGGTGTTTGTATTGCCGCGTAAAATGAAACGAAACCGATGATAGATTAGATCAGGTACCTAGATACTCGTATCTATTTCTGTTAGGTACACATTCGCATTTTATTTTACACTTACCCATGAAGGAAACTTTATTCTGTCACTACAATTATTCCTCCAGGCATTATCAATCCGTGCTTGAGCACATAAGTTACTGGCTGTGTGAGTTACGAACTTTGAGTTAAAAACGACTTCGTTATTATAAATAAACAATTATTGGTAGACAATTCACACACAACACCATCTGACCCCAAACTAAGCAAAGCTTGTAATATTATAAAGCAACGTTATTGAAAAGTTTCTAATCTTACGTTATTTTATCATTAGGAAATTAAATAAAGCTTTAATCTTATCCCGTTTAGTTGACGGACAGCCGTAAACAGCACAACAACCCACCATGATGATAGTTCGTTAGGAATTAGATGTTCGATACCAGCCCTTCGTTGAGTGCTCCTAGCGTATCCGAAACGGCCTGAGGGGTGAGGAAGCTTGAAATTGGCGGGGGGTTGGGAGTGTCCGTTCTATCTATATTATCTATTCTATAGTTGGGGCTTAATACGAGATTTGGCTGGTCTGGTGGCTTAGTTGGTAGCAAGTCTGCCTGTGGAAGCCGTGGGTCGTGGGTTCGATCCCCACCCAGCGCAAATATTTGTGTGACGAATTCAAATATTTGTACTGTGCCTGGGTGTTTTCTATGTATAATATGTATGTATTTTTAAATATATAAGTATTGTATCAGCTATCTGGCTTCCATAGTTTTTTAACTAAGCAAGCTTTGCTTAGTTTGGGGTAGATGGTGTTGTGTGTGAAATTTCCATCAATTATTAATTATTATTATTTATACAATAGATTGAGACAAGTTTTCAGTTTGCCTGAATCTAGATATATAATATAATTAAAATATATAATTGCCTCAATACATAGTGTTCTTTATAATATGATGTTTGGCTTGTTAAAGAGTTGTCACAGTCATTGGTCCCTTTAATATTTTAAAGATCTTGTTATTGCTGTTGTTAAAATATTAAAAGTAAATAAGTATTTTTATACTTTTCAGCATCATACGCATCCGTGTCGTCACCCGCGTCAATCTACGAAGTTGCCGTGAAATGTGAACCAATCAGTGACAGTGATGAACCTAAGGGTAAGTATTTAATTATTTACAAGCCTTGTTAGATGTACTCGTAGCTTAGTACCACCACATGACAATTGATGATTAGTGCTGTTGTCGTATTCTATGGTGATCAATGAAAGTCATTGTACAAAAATAATGGTTCAACGTTTTTGCCACAGGGATTCAGTGATGGTAGGGTTACCATTTATTCGTTTGAAAAGTCCTGATAAAAAGTATGTCATTTCGATAAAAGTCCGGACACTCAGTTACCTTTGTACGGTAGGTATGGTAGTAGGTTAAGAACTCAAGAAGCGATTTTCAGTCCGCCCGCCGCGGTGACGGGCCCGCAGCTTCTGTGGAATGCAGATATACATTATATGGCAAAATTGAAAGCACAACTGTCGACGCGTTGACTCCCGCGGCGCGCGCGGCTTCCGCCACGTCCGCGGGCGAAAATCTTACCCGCGGCGGCTGCGTAACCGCGAAAATCAACGGTCTCATGAGTTTTGAAATAAAACTGGCGCCCGCCGCGTTTGTGGAACCGAGGTGAGCGAAGGTGAAGAGTGTTCCATGAGCCTTTAGGTGTAGACACTCGCATTGCGAGGGTGTAGGATGAGGGGTGCGGGCAGGGATTGTTCTTGACTTGATGTAACTTAATATATAATTTTGTTATTATACTTACAACTTTAAAATCCGGACTAATTAGGTAGCCGGACAAAACCTATTGTCTAAAAATCTGGACATGTCCGGACTAATCCGGACAGATGGTAACCCTAAGTGATGGTGATAGACTCGGGTTGTGTGTGGTAGGGAAATAATAATTTATTGCATTTGTGGCGCTAGTTCATAAGTGTTTCTCTGTAATACTTTAGTATGTTTGTGTCACAATAAAGAGTGTCTATCTATCTATCCAATTTACTTAGTTTTCATAGCTGTAGACGTCTTTTTCTATTTTTGATGTAGGTATGGTTAGAGTAGCGGAATAAGCAAGACGTATTGCAGGATTGTAATCAACTCTATCTAGTAACTATTTGTTCTCGCAAAAAATGTGTTTATTTATGAGTAATGTGATGTCATAAATAAACACATTTTTTGCAATTACATTACAAACTCTGACTGAATCTTACGTGATAGTATACGAGGGTATCTACTTTACGTAGTTTCGAGAAAAAAATAATCCCGTCTCTGTCTAACATTATGCGATTTTTATCCCGTAGCCTGTCAAAACTCTCTAATAAATCAGCCTAATCAGTTAGGTACTGAGCCACTGGTCCAACGTTATAACCCTTTTAATTTGGATGTTTGTTGCTCAATTACGTTGCAATGTCTAAATGGATCAAATACAAATTTAGAACACAGATTATACTCTGCATAAACACAGACTTTTTATTTCAGGAAAATATTATAATCTGACCGTTTTTACAATTTTACGGTGACATATACAAGAAACAACCAACATCTCGAAAAGGTTCATAAAGTAACTAACAAGTCACTTGTACCTTTATTTGTGTATCTAGTTCGTCGGGAAATTGAATTGATCCGGGACGATTCGCGTCTGAGGAAGATATTGCTGTTCAGTCGAATAGATCGAGAAATGACATTATCACCATTCCTGCACTGAGTCCAGAGTTTGTCAAACTTTTTGCGCACTTACCCCCTTAGGAAAAAAAATTGTTAAGAGTCCCTTTAGATGGCCCCAAAAGTGATTGTTAAGTTTTTTTTACTAACATTGCATGGCGAATGATGTGGGCTTAATGAACACTTAAATAAATACTTGTATTTGTAGAGATATTTGTTGTTTGCACTTGGAGCATAACTTTTGGGGATAACATTAAGAAAAGCATAAATAGCTGAAACTTTGGGCTTCCTCTCACAAAGAGTGAGGTCATGCCAAAATTCACTACGCTGACCAAGAGCGGGTTGGTGGATGATAAGGAAGTGGGTTCAATCTAATGGGGTCAAGCTAATCTATGAAATATTTGTAACTTGTTTGACAGAGGCAGACATATGAATCAAATCAAATCATGACTTACAACTTTATAATAGGTACGGTTCACGCAGTCGTCCTATATGTATAACGTGTTACATATTCGCTATTTTGGCGCTAAAATTCGAAATAAGCGAATCGAATAAGCCGTCATTCGAAATTCCTTACAAACTGTGCTTTCTAACTATCTATTACTCAGTTAGTACACACTCGTACATACGCACCTGTGTGTGAGACATAGGGTTGAGAATGCCTTTAGAAACATTTAGAAAATAACTCGCGTGAGACGCTTCCCCAGTGAATTCGTTCCGAGAACTCAGCGTCGAGTTTTGGAAGCTATGACATGAAGGGCATGAAAATTATTTTAATTTGTAGGTTTGTAGGTACTCTGATCAAAGGATCGTATGGCTGCTTTTCCGCCACAGCCAAGCTCACCAAGCTACATAGTGGAAATGATCTCATAGTTTCGAGCTTCAATTTCGCTTCTTCGCAGCTTAGCTGCAGTACATCTCTGGTGGAAAAGCAGACATAAAGTTCAGAACCAGTGCACAAAGAGTCGCATGGATCTCCTAGTAAGATAACACCAGATGTGGCGGTCTCACGGCCCGTTTCCCATGCTGACTACACTTCGTCACGTTTCAACGCATAATCGACCTCTAAAGAAGCTTCGAGAAATGGTCATCGAGTCTTAAACTGTGTACAAACCGCTCTACCTTATCCTATCCTACTAGTGTTATTAATGCCAATCAATCACATCGTACCGTATGAACGGATAGGGCTGAAATTTGGAACACAATTAGATTATAGTCTGGAAGAATACACAGGCTACTTATTATCCCGGGAAATAATGCCAATGTTTGGATATTGTGATGTTTTGTGCTCAATCACATCGTACCGTATGAACGGATAGGGCTGAAATTTGGAACACAATTAGATTATAGTCTGGAAGAATACACAGGCTACTTATTATCCCGGGAAAATCAAGGGTACGGGAATTACGCGGGTAAACCCGCCGCGTGTAATTATATAGTATAATTTTGTAAAGGGCTTAAAACAGTTTACCTCAGAATTGTTTGTGCTCATATAAGACCAAACAGTTGTAGAATCAGTTAAATTTTTAACACCTTACATCACTCGTTGTAAAACCATTAAAAATATATATATTCTTAGTTGAAAATCATTGAAACCCTGCTTCTACTACTGCATTATATATTTATGTAAAAGCTTGGATCTTTGATGTGTATTGTTTAACTTACGGCTGACACTTGAAATAAACCTTTTAGATAATCTTCCTGGGAAGTTCCAAACCTTTGCTAGTAATTCTTCTGACAAACAGTAAATTAAATCATACTTTACTGTATATCTCGTCAATAAATTTTATATCAGCGTAGATAGTAACTGTATTATTTAAAAACTGAGTTCATTGTTCACTATTTCAGAATGAAATTCTAGTAGTTATGTTTTTTAATAGAAATTGTTCGCATCTTATGTCCTGAGCTCACGTTATGTCGTAAGCTTAACTACTGACATCAATAAACATTTCCACGGTCACACGCAGCGGAGTGAAATTAAGAAAACATTCCTCTATATTGTATGTATAGGATATTATTATATTAGATAAGAAGAATAGTGTTTTCCATTGAGTTATATTTAGCAAACATGTAGGTACGTAATTTTATTGAATATGTCCGCTCAAAGCGGTCGAAACTTTGAGTGCCCGACTCATCATGAATTAAAAATATATTTATACAAATTAACTTAAACATTCGCAACTTCTTTTTGAACTCCTAAACAAAATAATACATAGGTACATTTGATGGGAAGAGCAAGACATGTAATTGATGGTAAGCTTATGGTAATTGTCAATTTTTATTTTACCATGTGCTTATTCGCAATCTAATGTTTTTTTAAACACCTCTACGTTTACCTCATATTACATCGACTGTAATCACAAAAAGGCATTTAAAAGAAAAGATTATTTAGCAGTGGTAGGACTCTTGGCAGAGTCCGCCTGGGGAAGTACCACACCTTTGCCAGTTATTCTACCGCCAAGCAGAAATGTGGAAAAGTTACCGTGTTCCAGTTTGAAGGGCAATGTTTCCAGAGAAATTACAGGGCCTGGAGATATAACATCTTAGACCTCTGGGTGACGAGCGCAGTGCAGTGCTAGGTAATGATTTTTGTTTAACCCTATTTTACCCGCGGGTAAAATAGGGTTAAACAAAACAACAAACAACTTCGTGTATCCATACTGGATATATCGTCAACACAATTAAACTAGCTTCTACTCGTATTTCCGACGTATCCTGTGCCCAAATGGACGCATAGTCGTTAGTCGTGCATCGAAAACTCATACATTGCGTGTCACTCTACTTGAGAACATTGATGAACCACGATCGAGTTCCTGTACTAACAATCGTCAATGTTTCATTTTAATGGCACATACGTACTGGTGAAATGTAATAGTTCATAGTTCATAGTTCTTTATTCATAACGGTGTTGTTACATGTCATAAAATTATAATTATACATCTGTAATTGTGTAGGTATATATCATCAACAAATAAAAATAATGACATTAGTGTAGTTCGTTAAGATTTAGCATGAATGTCCTATTATATAGGTAATCAAATAAATATCAATGTCAAAGAAAGTAATACAAATTAAAAAAGATTCAATTATACAATTAGTATAGTCAACTAAATAATACAAAAAGTACATAAAATTAATTTAATACAGAACATAGTTATTTGAAAAATTAGATATGATTCATCAGTAAACAATAAAATAATAATAATAATAATCAACTCAATTTTATTTCGGTCAGATTAGTGTACTGGTAAAATGCCTGCTCGATAAGCCAATTTTTTAAGTTTGTGCTTGTAAGACCCTCTCGTGGCAGCATCCATTATTTCACGAGGATACGCAATATGCGTTCACATCGCGTCGACGCCACAATGCAATATCGACTTAGCTTATATTCTCGTATTTAGCTTAAGTTCTCGTTATCTGGAGTATGTATTGTGATGGTATTTTTACTGATACTTACTACTTTTAGAGTACCGTAAACGTATGTCACTTCATTTCAATTTTCAAGAAACCTGGGTATTTATATCGGATACATTTCGATGAGTATGCAACTGATTTACATCTTGCCCTTTCTTGACCGACTTCAAGAAGGGTGTCCTAAAGGGAGTTCTCATTTTTTTTTTATAATTAAAGAGTGACAAGACGTTCAGGACATGTGCCTGATGGTAAGCAACGTGCCTGACACATAACAGCACAGTGTTACGTAGCTATTTGAACATGAAGAGTCCGAATCATTACCTAGCACTACACTGCGCTCGTCACCCAGAGATCTAAGATCTTATATCTCTAAGCCCTGTAATTTATCTGGAAACATTGCCCTTCAAACCGGAACACAGTGGTATGGTTTTTGTCCACTGTTGCCTTTGAAAAAACTGCGTAACATAATTTTAAAACCGTCGGGGGCCGCAAGGAGGTTTGTAGGTCGCTGGCCGCGCGTTGCCGACCACTGCTTTAGAGCTAGTCTCATAAACATTTTATCGATATTGGTGTAGTGGGTTCTGAAATATCACCAAAATTCTATAATTTATACTTACCTATATATCGTATTAGTACGAGTATTATATCGCTGTTTGATAGGAACAGTGTGTTCATTTAATTTCACAAAAAATATGAAATTTTGTTGAGTTTCTGAGTTTAATTTTAAATTGAAATCGGATATTTAATTTTGTTTTTTCAGAGAAAACTAAATTATTATCGGATACATTTCAGAGAGTATTCAACTGAACTGCATGGGAAATCTCCCATCTTTCCTTTTTTCCGTTCAGATCGTGGCTCGAATAAGTGAAATAGAATTTATGTTTGAATATGTGTAAAAGTATCCTTTTTTTTTCAGAGGAGTTGCCGATCCCGATGCCGGTTCCGATACGGCGTCTCCCCCCGCGCCTGCACCCGCTCCCCGCGTCTGACCCACGGCGTCGCGTCCACCGCTGTGAATTCCCTGCTTGTGACAAGGTCTACACCAAGAGTTCGCATTTGAAGGCACACAAGAGAACTCACACTGGTAATTATTCTATACTAACAATAGCTCTAAAATTAACATGTCATTTCAGACTATTATCTTGATTGATCGTCCGCAAGATTGGAACTATGAAGTCAGTGCCGGTTTTGTACCACCAGCGCTCTGGGCGAGATTTCTACAGCGCCACCTTTCGTCATGAACGCGTAGGAGGAGGAACGCGGGCGCCCCTTTATGTCCGGCGTCATTGCCCTAACACTGGCTTTGTACGAGATCTAACTTTTTTCGTAGAAATATCATCTAAGTCATGAAATGCGTTGCATGAGTTTTATTTTCTGATATAATCTGGGTTTTATCAAATTGAGAGTGAATCGGTTTCTTCTGGGTGAGAGTACTTCATCGTAGTCCGCTTCGGCGCATAACATTGTTATGGTGGACAAACTCTAACCTATCGGTAAAAGACATCGATCGAAAAGAAGGCTCTTTCTTTTGATATATCCAAAATCCATACATTAATATGTGAAACCAACCAAACTTTGTACTGTTTTTTACGAAAATTGCACGGAGTATGGAATTTCGCACACTTATTGTTTAAATAGAGAAGGAGAACACAATTACAATTTAGTCAAAACAAAATATTCTGCTCTATTTCGTATGTTAACTAAAAAAAAAACATTACGCATACTTACTACTATTATATTTGACACACGCATAAACATAAATACTCTTTTGTTTACCTATTGTTAAAGTATGTTGTCAACTTGATGATAGATTAATATGTCGAAAACTCGTCGAAAACTATAAATAAAAGTAACAGATTTCAAGATAAAATAAGTAACAAAATATCTGTAGTGTCCCAATTAGGATCGTTATGTTCTTATACGTGTACCCATACGTGTAATCAGATACTCAAAAGAGACGCTACCTGAGCCATGAAAGCGAACCCGCTTGCAAGGTATGCGGCGGGTCCGCTATGGCCCGTTTTTTGGGTCCCGAATCAACAGCCAGAACAAGAAAGAGTCACATACTGTCAATAATTGTTATACAAGAATGCAAAGTTGCTTTTGAACCGCGTGATCAATATCGATGACCGAGCAAGCGAAGGATTCTTAAATTAGATATCTGAGCGTTCGTGAGGGAATTAATAGAGAACTATAGGTGATAAATCTTTGCACTCGCGTGCAACACGTAACTTTTGATCTCACACCAGCGAGGAAATGAACAAATGGTTTGCGCATTATTAACAGTTTCAGTCAATTGTGTTGCCGTCAAATAAACCTTTTCGTAGCTAGAATCACATATTTTAGGTATGTCCAATTTTTCCTGTTTTTAACTTAACGTTTTAACAATGACAATATGCCGTGAAAATGTGGACGATTGAGGTACTTCATTTCTTCATAAGTGACTTGTAATTGAAAAGATAATTGCGCACTAAGCAAGCAAAAAAGGCACCAAGGCAGTTCCGAGCCTGATTTTTAACAAATTAAAAAAGTTGTATGATAAATTCGGGCCCATGAGGTAAAAGTAAAATAGGTTTAGTGATGTTTTGAATTCACAAATTTTGTGCACACAATGATCTAAATTCAAATTTATTTTACTCCCTATAGGGTAAATTTGCCGCGACCTCGGAGACAGAAGTATTGGTGTCACAGTAGTGCCGACCTGTTCTCACCTAGCCCAGTCTAAATAAATTTGCCATTTGTTTTCAGGTGAAAAACCGTACAAGTGCTCGTGGGAAGGTTGCGAGTGGCGTTTCGCCCGCTCGGATGAATTGACCCGGCATTACCGTAAACACACGGGAGCGAAGCCGTTCCGCTGCCGCCACTGCGACCGCTGCTTCTCGCGCTCGGACCACCTCGCACTGCATGCCAAGAGGCACGCGTAGCCCGAGTTCCGGCCTCCGCCTCGCATCCGCAACCGCAGGAAGAAGTAAGCGGAGCGGAGTTCGCGCGTCCTTAAATGTTTTTTCAATTTAATTTGATCAATGCGCTTTGAGTCGTTACTCGTCCGTCATTTTTGAGTCGTTTTTGAGTCGTACGCTACAGATGTTTTAAACCATCGGTTGAGACCTAAAATATTCTTACTAGCGTAAAGTTTACAATATAGCTAGATAAGGGACTTTTATTTATGTCATGTCTACTCAACCAACTTGGTGAAAACCTGAAAACAAAATTTCGGTTATAATTTCTGAAGGGTTAATTCTTTATGTTATGACTATTGTTATTCGTAAAATCTTTAAATTCTTGTATTAAAACTTAGTTGCATTTATAAGATCCTCAATCACCTAAGATAATTCGCATTTGAGTTTTTTGATATTATTGAAATCTCTCAGCACATGTAGCTATCTCTCTCTGACAGACGTCATTTGAGTGAGTTGCTTTTGCTAAATTGACAGAGATAGATCAATGTTGTGCTGAGATTTTTGTACAACATCATCTGAAGCGTGTTGTTACCCAATCCTAAAGTTTCTTCAAATTTATTGGTTAGTAAATGACTTTCAACTCTTAGCTGGTGCTGGATCGTAATCGGCCAAATTATTTTTCAAGTCATTTTCAAAATAACAGATATAAGTGATACACAGGTGAAGAGTACGTCAAACGAATTTACTATGATATTTCTATAACAAAATGAAACATTAACGCCATTTTGGGCGCTATTAGAAACTCCTTTTCACAGCTTTTTTGCACTCAGAAATCTCATTGTCGTGTATCGTCAATTCAAAACAGTTTAAAGATTATATCAAAATTTAGTAACGTCAATTTGTAAAATTCAAATCAATTCTGTCAAATAAAAAATAAAATGTAACATGGTGTTGGTGTTAGATTTTTTACTAAGCAAAAATTCAAAGGATTTGGGTCACAAAGAAAATTATGGACGAGTAGCGACTCAAAAAGCTAGTAAACTTCTACAGACTACAGTTATAGTTTATAAACATGCATAACATAATGTTGTTCCTTTTCAAACATCAGAGATAAAAGCTACCATCTAGATCACTTGTTAAATTGAACTATTGAGACTGTATTCGTTCATTTTTATTTAATAGTGACGTGCCTGATGGCGTGCAACAGCACAGTGTCATGCATCTACTTTAATATGAGCATGAACGCTGCACTGCGCTCGTCACTCAAAGTTAATAAAATATAAAAGTGTTTATTATCTCTTTGTGCTGTATTTTTTTGGAATCATTGGTCAAAACAAGATATTATGAGAATAATTAAAAAAGTATAACTGAGTCTGTGGAAGTATTAAGGCCCAGTTGTAATGCTATGATATATTATACCAATTGCACCGGATTTTAAGCGTCTTTCGATTCGAACATTTATTTCGTTCTGTAAAGGTTCATTTCGCTGTAATTTTATAAAATCAAATGAGATTTTGTTGTGATTACAAGATTGTGTTAATACTGAAATAAGTAAAGAAACTTAGCAAACATTTGTTTGGAAAGCAATTCGTATTTTGATTTTTAAAATCCACTAAGCACATGTACTAGGGGAAATACTCGTATATTGCACGTTATAGAAATGTATCTTATGTAATCCAGCTGCATAAAATATACGACAAATCGTAATGAACCTCCTCGTCGCTTTTATAACATGACCCAAAATTTTCGAGCGACAAGTGCAAAAACTTATAAATTTTATCTATAAAAAAGTGCTTGGAAAATCTAAAACAGGTACATTGTGGTAAGACATAGCAATACAACAAGCCTTATTTCTGATATAATTGTCAAGAGGCTGTTCAGTATTACTTTACTCCTTCTCTCTCTCTTTCTATTAAGATAGAGTGAGATAAACATGTAGGTAACACTGAAAGTAAAGAGCAAACTAATTAGTTTGTGAAACGGTCGGATCTATGTTTTGAACACAGTGCGTTCCAAGTAGATCAGCGTTCATACAATTGCGAATGCTATCGCTTATTCGATAGGGCTTACAATTGCGTGATGATGATTTTGACTTGCATCGCAGACGTGTTCAATGTATTGACCTAGTAGAATGCCTCAATTTTTACGTTTAAGAGGTGTATGAGTATGCTGTTTTCTCCCTAGCACATTTCAACAATTTAAAGCCATAATTAATTCACTTAGTAGTATATATATATATATGTATATAAATGTGTGTTTTTAAGAATATACTTATTTTAAATAATTCATTTTGGCGGCAGTATTTTTCTAGTTTCGCCAAAATACCATGTTTTGTACAAATAATTGTTCAGAATGTGACTAAGGTTTTTTTTAACAAATCCACATAGCCCAATCTTATAATGTTTTTTTTTATGTGTATAAATCGATTTTATGTAATAAATGTGTAAGGGAGAGATACGTCTCATAAGCCTTTATAAAAGGACGCGCGACAGCGAGATGGGGAGTGCTTGCAAGCCAAAGATGCCGCTACACTCGTAGCCGAGTCAAACACTACGCTAATGCTTTAATTCGTATTAATTTTTGTAAAAAAGCGTCTAAAAATCTCCTATAGATGTTTCGGCACCGGCCTCTGTTCTTTGTTGTGTTGAGAGTTCGTATATTTGCCGTTGTTTATTGTATTTTTTTTATTAGCTTGTATAGAGATGTTTTTTATGGTGCGGTCGCATAGCGCCGCATGCGTTGTGCCATTTGCGGGCAGCGGCGCGGGCGTTACTGGTTATCCAAACTTTTTGTTAAGATAATTGTTAATCTGTGAAAACATTTTAAAGAAAACGTTAATGAGTGTCAAGTCGATTTAGAATAAAAATAATGAACTGCGTAGATGAATGTCGCGCCCGCGTCGCAAACCGCGTGACAAATGATTTGATTGGTTCGCGGGATGTTCGGAAGATAATCCCACCGACGCCACGCACTACCTTTTGTGTTTAAAAAATGGTCTGCGCAAACGAGGCTTGTCAGCGTAACGGACCTCACCATACAAACAACAGGAAATCAGATCAGATTATTGCGAATAACATTTTATGCTCTAACCGCCATGATATAAGGATGCAATTGACGTTCAACATTTGCACCGTAACCGGGAGCCTTAACGCCGGTTTATACAGTAATCGCATTGCATTAAATTTTTTTAGACCATTTGAATCGAATAATCGTGGTATAAGTACAGGGCCTATATTACCACTATCTATGAACAATAAACTATCCTGTCGCCAATTAATTTTGTGTGACAGGTGTAGGTTTTCGTGTGTGTCGTGTTGGTGAAGTTCAATTGGTTGTCCGCGTACAAACTCCTCATTTGCGCAGGCCATAAGGAAGTGTGGCGCCTTACCTGATATTTTGATACTACGAATAAGTCACATACAAAATGGACGAAGCTGGATAATAAAATTGCGGGGCAGCGTTCGGAACATCGCCACGACGTCCATTTTTTTAACTACATTATATACCTATCATAATTTTAAGTACGAATGGATGTGAATCTGAATTTCTTAAATTTTACTTTTGAATCAAAATTTAAACCACCGCACATAGAATAAAACTACTTAATATTTAACACAATTCGAGTGACTTATTCGTAAAATCTTTATAATTATATTTATGTTTATATATTAAAGTAAAGCGTTTTAGAATTATGTTTAGATATATAAAAAAAATATCAATTTAGATGTTTAAACTATTTTTTGTATTATTTACTTTTTTCTTCTTCCATTCCGTAATTGCATTGTGCAGAGTGCGTTTTTGTGGTATTTAGATTTAGATTATAATTTCGTTACGTGTACTGCACAAGTGGAGATAGTATTAAGGAATGTAGCCAATAAGTATTCTAAGTCTTTAATAGACTTGCTAAATTGGTTTGGGAAAGAGAGATCTAAAGTAATAGTCACAAAAACCTAAATCCCAAGGCAAACCTAATACCACTTAGGTCTGTAATTGAGTCTATTAACGTCTCTAGAAACCTCATCATATTTTTCCTCAAAAAAATCTTAATTTAAAAAATGTGTTATGTTTTTTTTTGCTATTGTCTTTTTGAGTCAAGGCAAAAAAAGGTGAGTTTATACGAAATAAATATGGTTAAAAATTACAGCGTACAGGGAGGGGGTGTTTTATTGTATTATATATCTATGTATTAAACTACTAAAAGCGATACATATGTGTCAACTTGGAAAATATTCAGTTAGTACAGGTTTGCGTCGTACATTTTATGAAGGATTATGCAAAGCCCTACGAATCAGAAAGTTGTTATACTATTCTCACCATTATGTTTGTGTATATTTTAGGATCTAATACTAAAATCAAGAAAATAAATCGAGCATAGTACAAAATTCATTTTTTTAGTAGTACAGTGACAGTATAGTGTTACACAGCTGTTTGAACATGAAGAGTCTAAATCACTGCGTAGTACTGCACTGCGCTTGTCACCCGGTGAAAAAAGATGAAATCTCGTTAGCCTGCATTTTTCCGGAATCATATATACGAGTATATACTTAAAAGAAATATGTTTATCAACAAACAATATGAATTAACTTTCTGACTTGATGGCATCAAATTTGAATCCATCGGGAAAAGGCATTGGATCCGACAAAATGTATCGGGGAGTTCTTTCCCTTTCGGTTCCATAGTAATAAATTGTTTATAGTGGTGAGTACGTCGCCCTTTTGGTTTGCTACGGGCTGTAACTTTAAAAATCGTATATAATCAGTCATACAGAAAAATGTAGTCGTTAGACCAAAGTGGTGGAACCGAAAGTGTTAAGGTAGCGGTTCGCGCGGAGACCGCGACCGGAGACCGCGACAGGCACTTGACATTATGGAATTGTATGAACGCCAGTTATCCAGGAGACCGAGACACGTGTCGCGAGACACTTGTCGCGGTCTCGGCGCGAACTGGCGCCCATACAATTCCATAATGCCAAGTGCCTGTCGCGGTCTACGGTCGCAGTCTCGTGTCGCGGTCTCAGCGCGAATTTGCACGTTTAGACAGAAGTCTTTAGGTTTAAATCGTTAGACCGAAGTCGATAAACTTAGTGAATTGATAGAACGAAGTCTTCATAATTAATTAATAGACTGAAGACATCATAATTAAACTGTTAGACCGATGTTTGCATTATTTTACTGTGAAGTCTTTATTTAAATGTTAGACCGAATTATTCCTAATGGTTAGACCGGTCTTCATAATTATTTTTTAGACGGAAATCATAATGTAATTGTTAGACCGAAATCTTCATAATTTGATTGTTAGACCAAAGCCTTCATAATTAATTTGTAAGACGGAAATCCTCATACTCGTAATTAATTTGCTAGACCGAAATCTAAAAACTTTAATTGTAACTCTAAAGTCTTCAGGCTTATTAAGCCAACATCTTTCGAATGTAATTGTTGGACCGAAGTCTTCAAACTTGCATTGTTAGACCGAAATCGTCAAAATTTAATTGTTAGACCAAAGTCTTTAGACTTAAATGTTAAGACCGAAGTCGGACGTTAGATTTCAATCGTCAAACAAAATATTATCTAAATATAAATTCCGAAAGATTCAAATTAACATGATTATTCAAAGAAATATCATTTTAACTTGCAATCTTTTGACGTCACCGTCGAAATATCGCCTCACTTTCAAACGAATCTACACAAAATATTATATTGTAACATAATAGTGGCATTATATTCGAACATTTAGATGTACGAGTATAACTCCTCAAACCGTTGTATTTTGATGCATTTTTGAGATTCAATCTACTTACAATAGTATATAAAACTGCCATTGTTAAATAATATTCTTTTGGTATTATGATACGATAAAAGTTTGTTGTTAAGTGTAATATGCAAGAATATTAGATAACGTGTTTCCTAGGACTATTATTGCCTAGGTATAATCACGTAGTCTTCCCGACATAATTGACTAATAAAAATTCTATAGTAGGCTAGGTCAGTCAGCGATAAACAATATATTATACCTCTTCATTACACATATTAAAACTGTCGAAGTTGTGACTGATGAAAGATAAATGTGATTTTGAGGTTTATTCTTATGAGAAATCTGCAAAAGTGCTGTGTACTAGATAAGTCAGCACTTGGTTTTTTTTTACTAACAGAATCTGGTTCGATTCCGATTAAATGCATTACCTAAATCAGAATGAAGACGGGATATCCATGTACCCATTTTACATGCATGTTTTAATATATATTATGTATAATATTTCATAATATATTTCACTAATATTTAATAATTACAAATTTTTGAAAGGTTTATTTCTCGACTAATCTTGGTGTATCAATAGAAACAAAAAAGAACAGCAAATGATATGTCGATCACAAATGATGATGATGATGATCATATGTTGACTTACATAATAATATAATATGTGTGCACTATTTCCGTTTTAACTCATTTTAGTGAAACGAACCAAATGACATGTCTAGTACGCAGTAGTTACTGTGTCAGTAGGTACTGAAGAACAATACAAATGAGCGCCTGAAACATTACTGTTTTATATTATTCGTGACATCGTAATATAATATCTATTAGTACAAGGTCTTTAGTTAGTAAATATATTATTATATAATCGCTTACATTTATACAGTTTATAAACCTTTCTATTTGAGTGTATATTCTGAATGTACCCATTCTAACAGTAGTGTCATAAAAATTACCAATATAGGTAATTATTATATAATTCTAAAAAATAGTTTTAAGCACAACGAATATTGTAAAAAGGAATTGTATAATTTATAAAATTAATGCATCACAATATTGTGTTAAATGTAGTTAATTGTTTTGTTTTCATATTTTAAGGTTATAACCGCTTTTAAACCTGTTGTATAATAGTATAATTATTATTTAATACTTATATTAATTTATTCACTTCCACCACATAACATTTTGGAAGGCTGTGGTAAAATATTGCTTACAAACTATACGTATTAAAGTTAGTAATAAATCATATTTATATCGAATTTATATAACTAAAATTATAACGTTCTTGCTAAAGAGCAAAAATAATACAACTTTTTTTATCATTTGGCAAATATTACAAAAAAAAGAGTTGAAAGTACACAAATAAATTGGCTTAGGATAAAAAATATTTAATATAAAAATATTATTTAACATCATATTTAAATATATTAAAATTAATAATATACTGAATCGTAGTTCGTGTTTTGATGTGCGATATAACTGAATTTGAAAGATAAGTAAAAATAATATATATGTATAATTAATGTTAATGTGATTCAACATTTATAGATTTCGATTCTAATATCTAATAGATAATTATATGGATGTATGTGTGTGTGTATGAATGTATTGGGTAGAATTTATGCTTCACACGCGATGCGCATATTCTAAAGGTGTCTGAAAGCTAGGCTCATTGGCATATAACGTATTAGCTAGAAAATACTTTTAGCCGACTTCAATACCCTTTCTAGAAGAAGCCAAAACATACAGTTTTATTACATTTCTAACTATAAATAAGGTTTAAAATTTGAGATTCCTACAAAAAAATTACCCATTTAATATTGAAGGATTGTCACTTTTCTACAATAAGTATTAAAATTTCATACGAATACTTAGATTTGTATTAAAATTGTTCTTTGGCTACTTCCTTTTGAGAACCTTTTAAACCTTAGCATCTGAGGACGACGACAGAAACAGTATCGATTGTACCAACACACGCAATATAATTAATTAATTCTCGACGTTATTCCAAAGGCGATGATTATAATATTCGTAGGATTCGTTAATCTTTTTTGACATTATCTGTCGTCATATGGGCTGACTGCGACCACAAGAACCAAAAGCAGACACAGTTGAGAGACACCTTTTCCTCCGAAACTTACTGACACATGTTAAAATTTGTCATTCATGCTTGATATAAAGTCGAGAATTAAAGAAATCCTTGTATAAATAACAAGGAATGTGTAACACAGAAATCGCGTAAGTGTGGAGATTTGGTTATATTGGCAGGTTATCGTGTTACGCCCGTCTCGTTTTCCTCAATGCGTGTATACCTTAGGTGCATACGAGATGTATGGTTCCGATGGCAACGCCCAATATAATTGGATCTCTGCGTATTATCTGTAGTAAACTTAGATGTTAGTGTCTTTCTCTCTTAATGTTGGGTGTTATCGTGTCAGTGTTTTAACTATAATTATACATTTGTTATATTTTGCCGTTGTCAGGGTGACACGGAAAGGGTACATAACCGATAAGATCCAGTTTAACTTATATCCAAAATAATCTTTTGCGCAACTTTGAAACCGCTGAAGAAATATTTGGAAAAGGTAGTATGTAATAGACATTTTATTGTAATTTTACGGCTTTGTACATTCTTTCCGAGTATCCCTGAATAGACTGTAATCTGTATGACTGTATCCCGGTACAAAGTAATAGTTATTAAATATATATGAATTCTTGAAATCGTTGTTCGGTGGATAACTTTAATTTTTTGGTAAGAATGTTAACCCATAAATTCTTCCAACAGTTTTTTAAAGATATTAGACCACACCACAAAAACAACCCCTCCAAATTTCCATGTATGTAAAATAGTCTCCTTAATTTTAAAGCATTTAAAAATATATTTTTGCGGCATCATATTTACCTATATGTGAAAAGATTTACTGACGTATGGATGTGTCAAAATATCGGAACATTTTGTTGTAGTTTTAGTAAGTCGTTTCAAGCAAATTGGTTTTTTTCTTCAGACAAAAATGTTGAAAAATATGAAAAAAGGCGTTTTCGAAATGACAGATTGGGTAGAACATAAGTATAGCACGATTATAATTCAAGTGGATTGACTAAAAAAAGGAACGAAACTAATTTCAAACACTAGAAAAAATGCAAATTTACTATATTTACAAGACTCTTTTAGGTCAGAAAAAAAAACATTGTGACGTCAAGCAATCAAACACAAAAAAATGGTTGATTATTCAATTACTTTTTTAGCGTTACGTTTACCAAAAAAAACCAGATTTTTTAAATTAAACCACATCAATTCTATGTGTTTCATAGGTGTGTCAAATTGTAAACTGTGACGAAGGCTGATAAAGCTTTGCTAAGTTTCTACAGCATTGGCGAAATGATACCCGGATGACATTCTATTCATCTGTTGACATAAATTTTGAATTTTAAATGGAATGCAGTTTAATTGTCATTTAATTTTGGATTTTAATTTTATTGACTTATGATTTGTATTATCTTATTGGAATTACACGTAACTTTGAATTTATTATTGAATTTGAGTGGTAATTAATTTTTTATATGACATGTAACTACTCGTTTAACTAAAAGAGTATGAGAATAGAAAAAAAAATTGGCGCCTCTTGTGGCACGATTGATAACTAATTATAATAGTTTGTTACATTTAAATGCCATTCTAAAAACGTCTAATTGAAACCCTTTTTGCAAGAACTTAAAACATAGTTTACTTGCAATCCTGTACTAAGCTGAAATGATTAAGTTATTATGCCGGTTACTATTTTGAGAAACTGTATGAGGTCAAACTTGGAATCGCAGGGTTCGTATATTTGTGTCGAGTTTAAAGAGCATATTCCCATGAAACAGTTAGGTTTTTCGGTTGACAAATTCATTTTAAAAGTATTGCATTAGGTATTATGAGTAAAACACGCTTGTGTCGGTTGAAAACAGGCCATTTAATGAGGCATTTTCCAGACGCAAAAATAATTGTCACAGATAGTTCTAAATATTGTCAAGTGTGGTACCGCTGTTGGTTTTTGTGAAATTTCTCTAACAAAATAAAACAGTGGCGCCACCTACGGTGAACGTGGGAACTGTATTTGACAAGTATTTTTACGTCTTGAAAACGACCCATTAAAATATTTTCAAAAAATTACTTGCTTCGGTTCCTTTTTGGGAATATTGAGTACCTATAACATACTACTTATTTAAAAAATAAAATAAGTCCCTGGACTTGGTTCGTAAATAAATAATCACAGCTAATTTATCATCCCAAAAGATCGGGATTTTAATCTACAGAATTTCTGGTAATCTTAGTTATGAATGCACATTTCTCTTTCAAAATAGGTTTGCGTCTGACATCCATATGTTGATAAGTCGGTCCACAGTTTAATTTTAAGAATATTATTGTGTCCTTTGTACTTTTTTACTTCGATACTTGCATTTATTGTTAGGGAAGTAAGTAGTATACTTTTTTTCTAAACTAGTGATCTTCATGTAGCACGTCTTATATTTAAGTATCTAATTTTTTGTCACGAAACACCATAAACCTTATATGTAAGTCATAAATCTGTCTTTTATTTCAAAATATACTAGAATTACCAAATTTTGTAGTGAAATCTTAAAAATATAAAACCGTGTCATCGTCACCTAACACTTTACGAAAACATTTTTTCGCTTTTTACAGCGCCATCTGTGATTTTAGCAAAGAACTATTATGGTTGCTTGTTAAGTGAGCTATACATTTCTAAGATTCTAAAGGCCGTTGCCACAGATTTCTAAACAGATGAAACCTTCGTGAACAACACTGTGAGGCCAGTCATTAGTTATGTATGCGTGACAGCTCTCACAGACGTTGTCAAATTACTCACGTTGGTGTGCGTGTAATGTTCCCAGTCTTAAGAAAAAAGTCCCACTATTGTTGAGACGATTTTCTTAACATTCCATGGATTCACCGTGCGGGTGCCGGATCCATCGTGTGGCAGAGAGAGAAAACCCGAGTAGACCCCGAGACTTGTGACTCGGGCGTAGGTTTAAGGGGCCCCTTTCTGACGTACATCAACACTCACCTTCAATACTCGTCTTTCTTTCCCTGCCCAGCCAAATCTGATATGAGCCTACTAGTGCAGCTTTAGATACTCGTTCTAGTATAGAACTTACTGCACTTCTGGATAAGCCAAGGTCTTTCAGCAGGTTATAGAGAGATTTTGCTGGTATATCTCTCGCTCCCACTTCTACAGCGTATAAACTAACTACATAGCCGTTTTTTGTTAATTCGTTTAGGAGGTCGTAATACTTATTTTGTTTCATCGCGTGGTCTTTAGGTATATTAGTTTCCCACGGTACGGTAAGTTCTACAAGGACTATGCGTTTTGTAGCTCTAGAAAAAAGGAAAATGTCCGGTCTGGATGACGAAACACCCACATACTCTGGGATTTTGTAGTGCTTTTCATATGTGTCCATTAAAATAGTCCAATCAGGTGCTGTACCCAGGATTGAGTAAGGCTTGTTCCTGGAGTTTGATGTTGAGCCTTCTTTTACAAAGTTAATTTGTCTTTTGTTTGTCGTCAATCCCTTTTGGGCTCTAGCTACTGAAAGGTTCATGGCTTCACGTATGATTTCAAGTACTCTGTCATGGCGCAGTGAGTAATGACCCCCATTAAAGAGCACCTTGCATCCCACCAATATGTGCCTTAATATATGTTGTTAAGCTTTGGAAATTTTCACGTATAATAAACGCATAAAACATTATTTTTAAATAATTTATTATTACACCGATAATATATAATGCAAG
Organism: Ectropis grisescens; assembly: GCA_017562165.1. Classification (NCBI taxonomy): domain Eukaryota; kingdom Metazoa; phylum Arthropoda; class Insecta; order Lepidoptera; family Geometridae; genus Ectropis; species Ectropis grisescens. The sequence continues at coordinate 31,439,466 of CM029767.1, forward strand.
GATTTCTTGTTAATAACTTGCTCTACAAAAAAAAGAGACAGAAACGTTATTGAAAATTATAGACCTATTAGCCTCATGTCAAACATTTACAAATTTTTTCAAAGCTGATCCTAAATAGAATATCAAGGACTATGGATTAAGAACAGCCTATTGAACAAGCTGGTTTTAGAGCAGGGTTTTCAACTATTGATCATATGCATGTATTAAAACAGTTAATAGAAAATCTCAAGAGTATGGGAAAGACCTATACATTGCATTTGTCGACTACAATAAAGCTTTCGACTCAATCAAACACAATCTGCTTTGGGAGGCTCTAATTCAACAAGAAGTAAGAAAGAAATATGTTCGTATTATTAAAAATATATATGCTAACAGCACTGCACAGATCAAGTTATTAGAATCCACAGGTCATAGACGAGACGTTTTATAACGGCGAGGATTTGTTCTTATCTATTCGTTTCATAACTATAGTTTTCATCAACACTATTAGTATTTTTATTAACCCTAGTAACGGCGAGGATTTGTTCTTGGCATCGATTCACATTAAATAAAAAAAAAATAACGATTATAAAAATAGGGCTTAAAATTGAATTATACAATGTTCATCAATAATTTGGTCTACGAGTATCTTCAAAACAAAATTGGAATCTATATTTTACCTTAACTTCAGGGAAAATAATTTCAATTTAGTATAGCAACACTGACCTATTTTCGTTGAGGTGTTGTGTTTCTATTCATCGATCGAAATAAAATCGTCTAAATTTAATAAATACCAGTAAAAATATTCAAACTTTCCTATGAAATTTCCTTTTTATTTTTGGGAACAATGTTTGCAATGTTTGATGACACAAGACGGCATAATCTTAAACAAAACATAAAATCACACGGGACTCCCGTACGAGACGGAAGTCAGTTTCGTACTGACTGGAGTTTGTATTTGCTTTGGCGTTTAATATTTGCTTTCCGGACCTAAGGATCTGTGTTCTGCACGTTCCATCTGCTTTTGTTTTAGAAATCTGTGGCCGTTGCATACGTAACGAGATAATACATCGGACGGGGCGTGAACGCGAACGGAACGTGAATGCCTCGTTCGAGACAGGGAACGTGTTCTGCATACGTACGAGTTAGCTAAATTATATAAAGCTGGATGTGACCGTACACATTCGATTAGTTTTCCGTGCAGTTTCAGTATTCGATTAGTTTTTCGATTAGTTTTGATGCAAACGCCCAACATTACTTTTGTCTCCGGAACGAACGGAGTGAACGGAAACGGAGGAAACACGGACGGGGCGAAGCACGCGCGGGGCCGGACGTGCCGAATATCGTCGGCGACGATATTTTTCCCGCCCCGTCAATGCCACGTTCCCGTCCCGTCCGTGTCTCCGTGACAAATGCGCTTCCATATAGGTACATTTTGTATGAAATGATATTTCCGAAATTTCCCGTCCGTGAAAAAACCCGTCACGTATGCAGCGGAAGTCATATAAGGCGTACCCCATGCGGTTGTTGCAATCTCACGGCACACGGGGACCTTCACATAGGTACTACGATGACGACACCGACGACTCCATCGGTCGGTTCGTGCGGCGAGCGTGGGCTGCATCACCGAAGACCATCCGAGATTTCAACCTACAGATGGCCGTCAGGGACATAAATGCGGCTGTTGTGGAGGCTCTGGGCTGGGAGGAGGCAGCTTAGGCAAATGGCAATTAGGCAAACACTCGATGTCGAGTCGATTACTAGCGGAATCCCAACCGGTAGTGATCGGCTCTACAGACGAGCACTAGAATTAGATTTTAAATGTACCCAACTCCCTCCTATTTTCCTCTTCTTCTCCTTATCCCAAAAAATGTGTAAAACAATAAATATATAATTGTAATGACAAAGATCACGGACCCCGGAGTCTGTGGAGTGGCTAATTTAAATAATAATAAAAAAAGACCTTAAGTCATAAGTTTTTACTTCTATCGGCAGTATGACTGCCAATATACCTATATTATTATAGTTTTCGGGGCGCGTAAGATACGTACTTGGACTAATAAGCACCAGACGCTTGCCCAGTACACAGTGACAAGCAGTTATTTATTAACAAGAAATATCCAAACTAAGTTCCAGCGCTGATAGTTATGATATTTACCCTGTACTTTTTTCTGGAAACACTACCCTTCAAATGGTTTTAACAGCGAAGAAAAACATCGTGAGACTGTCACCACAACCATAGATTAATATTTTGTAATGGTGCCACCTATTATGATTGTTTGGAACTACCATGCCAATGAAGAACTCATCTGCATCCTGTTGCTACATCAAACCTGGAAAAAATACTGGAAGGCAGTTTTATAAACAAACCTTAGTTAGGGATGTGTGGCGTAACCTGAAACAAATTATAAAAAACTGAGGTAATATCAATGATAAATAATTTAAATAAATATTAAGTAAAACAGAGGCATGTAAGCGCTGCATATTGACGAACTTACTACCTGGGCAAGAACAATAGAGGAGGCGGCGACGGCAGACCACAGGCCGGCCGCAGCGACGATCGCCTTTCACCTCTGCGAGCGATGCAATTCCACTGACCGCGCTGAGCGCACGCTTCTCTTCTCAATAATTGTAGTCTTATAATTACGTAAATATCAGAAATAAATATCTAAAAATTGAATTCTAGTTAGTTGAACTTTTCTTACCTCATTCAACTACAGATTTAAATTAGTTATTATTTACGCCATCTACTGTGTTTACTATGAACTGTTATGCCTAAAAAGCTGAAGTGGTTTAAAAGAGTTGGTAAATGTCTCAACGCAAAGTTTCAAGAGTTTCGCATTCTTGCTGTTGTATCTAATTAACACTAGATGGCAGTTATATAAACAAACGATGGGTACTTACGTTAATTTCTATTTACGTACGTCATCTATTTATTACCTTTATAGACTGCAGGCCCGTGAACAAATTTTATGGGTCTAGTAAACAACCGGGAGACCTATGTAGGATGATAGGTATAAAATAATAAGATTTAGCACTATGCCGTTACTTGTAAGCTTGCAATTGAGATAAGGTGAGAGTGCAAAAGCGCAAGTAGAGTGGTAAATGTTGGTCATATAAATTTGTACGGCATTCTTACCATTAATAGATCCATGGAAAATAAGAAGAAAACGCGTAGTGCCGTATAAAAATAGTGCGCCACAAAGTTGGAAACATATTTGGTAATTTGATACGGCATCGGTTCCACACAGTTTCAATAGCTCTTCCAACCTATTTTTCCGCAACGCCGCCGCCGGCGAAATAATACAAAAATTATGCGACAAGAGACAATGCTGTAGAAATCTGAAAGTTTATAACAAAGGCCGGTAAAAAGAAGAAGAAGAAAAATAAATAAATTTAACTTTGTAATTAATTTCCGATCCAATTTTTTTTATGATGATTAGTATCACTTACTGCGCATACAATCACAAAATGCTGCCAGATTCAAGCTCCATCTTGAAGAAACCTCGGACACTATGCACTTTAGGACAAAAATTAATGAAGTTATTAATTGTCGAAAATATAATTTTATACCTCATTTGTCAAACACTATCAAAAACTATCAGATCTGTAAAACCACGAAGTAGATTTTGATACGCGTTTTTTAATAGATAGAGTGTTTCAAGAGAAAGGCTTAATCTTATCTTATTCCTTTAAACGACCAATTCTTGTAGGTATATATATATATAAATATATAATATATATATATATATATATGTATAGAACCTGAATCTCAGAAACGGCTTGAACGATTTTCATGAAATCATGTATACAGGGGGTTTCGGGGACGATAAATCGATTTAGCTAGGTTTTATTTTTTAAAACATCATTTTATGCGCGTTTTTAGATAAGGAAAAACTCCCACAATGTCATTAGAATACGATAACTTATTTTGCCACTGTTCGCTAAGTCTAAATGGCTCAGACGGGAACTGCTCGCCCACGGAGTCAGCAGGCCCCGATTCGAATCCTGATGGACTCGGGACTTTTCTTTTTGCTCTTTTTTCTGAGCAAATCTTACACTTAGAGCCTTTTATAAACGCAGTTATTACGTATCTAAGTAGGTCTAAGTAAGTCATCACTACGTAATTCGTATCTGCCTAAATATCATTTAAAACAACCGAGCAAAGCTCGGTCAACCAGGTACTGTATAATCCATACTAATATTATAAATGCGAAAGTAACTCTGTCTGTCTGTCTGTCTGTCTGTCTGTCTGTCTGTCTGTCTGTCTGTCCGTCTTTACGGCCTTAACCAACCAACAGATTTGGATGAAATTTGATACATAGATAGAATAGATCCCGAGAAAGGACATAGGCTACTTTTTGTTTCGAAAAAAGGGTTGAAAGGGTTAAAATAAGGGATGAAAGTTTATATGGAAAACTTCGTCATTGTTGAAGAACTATGAAACTTTACGTCTAGATACTTAACACGAAACCATAAAATGTATGTTTTAGCAGTTTTGTAGTTTCGAACTGTTCCTTGGTGGAATTGGTGAAAGTCTGGAAGTTCAATTTATTGAAGATAAAACCATGAAACTTTGTATCTAGACACTTGAAATGGAGTCGATTAACGTTTGTTCCAGCAATTTTATAATTTCTAACTATACGGGGATACTTATATAACCGCTTGCTTGATACACTGGCCGCTTTTCGCGTTTTACAAATTTGGCGGGAAAACGGGTGTCAGGTTACATAAGTGCGGTGTTTATGTTTCGGCATATGAAGTGCCGCCTTACTTTTACCCGTTTGAGCCATTTACTCTCAAGAACGTTTCAAGACGCTTCTAGCGGTATCATTTATTTATAATTAATGTACTTAAATAAATTCAAGATGGCCGCCGCTACAAAATGGCGGATAATTTATGTTTTATTAATCCCATCAATATGGGTATCAAATGAAAGGGCTCAACAAGCAGAATACAATATATTCTATAAAAAATTGAAATCCAAGATGGCGGCCGCTACAAAATGGCGGATAACGTAGGTTTTATCAATCCCATCAACATGGGTATCAAATGAAAGGGCTCAACAAGCAGAATACAATATACTATAAAAATTGAATCAAAATGGCGGCCGCTACAAAATGGCGGATAACGTAGGTTTTATCAATCCCATCAATATGGGTATCAAATGAAAGTGCTCAACCAGTAGAATACAATGTACTATATAAAATTAAAATCCAAGATGGCGGCCTCTACACAATGGCGGATAACTTAGGTTTTATCAATCCCATCAACATGGGTATCAAATAAAAGGGATTGACAAGAAGAATACAGTGCACTATACAACCTCAATATTTAAGATGGCGCCAGCCACTAAATGGCGTATCAGACAGATTTCCATGGTGTCTTATCAAATGTTATGCATGATGGACGCTCGATTAAGGCAAATTAAGAACTGCGAAAATGAGTTTTTTGGAGGAGTAAACGTATTACTTTTCGGTAATCTTTTACAACTGCCTCCTATAAAATGATCAGGAACACCTGTTTTCAATTCTAATATGAAATTATATATATGAAAGTAACTCTCTCTGTCCGTTACCGTCTAACGCCTAAGCCACTTAAAGAGTTTGTTACAATTTGGTGCACAGATAGACTAGACTTAGGAAAGGACAACGGCGACTTTTTATCACAGAAAAAGAGTTGAAAAGAGTGGAAATGAGGAGTAAAAGTGTGCATGGAAGGATCTTTGCACTCTTTGTATGCTATTTTTAACCGACTTCTAAAAAGGAGAAGGTTGTCAATCCAGTTGTATTTCAATTGTGAATCAATTTAGATGGTTATTTTTTGGTTGGTAGATTATAGTTCAGAGGTGGTCATATAAATTTTATCGAAATCAGTGCGGCGGTTTTTGAAATATGAACAACAAACTAAAATTTGCGTTCATGTAATCAGACGATATATCTACTAATATCAACTAATAGACTCTAATAAAATTTGGTGGACCGTCCCAATATGATCTTAAATTAAAGTCTGTTTTTTAATTCATTTTTTGAGAACATAGTTTTTTTGTAATTTGTCGTGTAAATTGTACATTTATTAATAAATATAAAACTTTGACTTAGACCGAATTTGATTAGGAAACGTGAATTTGTATGGTAGTAGACATACGAGTAGGTACTGCCTCAACTATTTTAGTAAATATGTGGCGCGGACGAAGTCGAGGGTAAAAGCTAGTACCTAATAAAATTGCAGATAAACATTTAAAGGTTTTACAAGAACAAAATTAAAAATTTTGATTAACCCCCCGACTACCTTAGATTTGTTATCTGTACAACATTCTACTAGTCAAGCCCTTTCATTTGATACCCATATTAAGGGAATTGTGAAAAAGGAAATGTAATTCGCCATTTTGTGGTAGCGGCCATCTTGGATTTGAAATTTGTCATAGTGCAAAGTATTCTACTAATCAAACCCTTTCATTTGATACCCATATTGAGGTAGTAGTGAAAAATATTATATAATTCGCCATTTTGTGGTGGCGGCCATCTTGGATTTGAAATTTGTTATAGCGTTTAGTACTCTACTAGTCAAGCCCTTTCATTTGATACCCATATTGAGGTAGGTTGTGAAGAAATATTTTGTCCGCCATTTTGTGGAGGCGGCCATTTTGAATCGATATTAACCAAACATAGCTAAGAACACCCGCACGGATATTAACTTTCAAATAAAAAAAACCGCATCGAAATCGGCCCATCCGTTTGAGCTCTACGGTGCCACAGACAGACACACACACAGACAGACAGACAGACAGACAGACAGACAGACAGACCGACAGACAGACAGACAGACAGACAGACAGACAGATATCGACGTCAAACTTATAACACCCCTTTTTTTGTCGGGGGTTAAAAAATAGAAATACTTAATTGTAATTATCGCTAAATTAAAAAAATTTGATCGGGAACGTCAAATGTTTGACTGGAAATTACTCGTATGTAGAACAGTTTATATGAGCAAATTTAACTGTTGTTTTTATTTTTATTATCTTCTTTGTAAAGTTTCCATATTTCCTCACTTAACCTTCCCTGAGCTGCGACAAACATTTCAAAACTAAAATCTGCCAACTCGGCCCAGCCATAGTCGAGTTTTAGCGAGACTATAAAAAAATCTACACAGCGCCGGGCGACGCCGGGTCGTCCGTTAGTAAATTACATATAGTAGTTACGAATATTATATTCTGTCCGGTTGAATTCAGCTGAGCTTAGCGGAACCACTCGAAGTCAGGATGTACTTGTAAGTGTAGTTTACATTGTACTGCAGTTTTGTAACGACACACCCCGATACCGGCCCACGAGAAAAAATGAAAATTTAGTCAAAAACAATATCACCCATGGCGAGGCTCGATCCCGGGGTGCAAAACGTACAATGCACACTGGGCGACAATGTTCCATTGTACGTGGATAGGATACGTCCAAAATAAGGATCGCAATACTGAAACTATCCTATAAAATTATACAAGAATGCTCTCTAAGTCTATGGGGATAGGGTTGCGTGAGTTTGCAGCAAACCCTCTCCCACCACTCCTCTGCTATCGATATGCGCGGAGCGGTTGCGCCTCGAACATCGACCAGAGGGTCTACCGCCTGTTTACTAAACTGTCTTGGCTTTGATATAGCTGTCTCTTTTCTTTTCCCTTGAAATGATAGAGACAGTAATAGCAAAGCTATAGCCGATTTTAGTTAAGCGGTAGCGGGGCAGGGGGTGACTCGAGCTTCCGATGAACGCAAACGTCGCAAGTCGCAAACATCAGTAGGTCATTACGCGCGCTGCTTGTGTATATGAGTGCGTGTCAGCTTATCAGTGACAACCTGACAACGCACACGTGCAAATTTGGCCAACTCTAGTGACACAGTTTTTGTTTTAGCGTTACTAAGTCAGACTTTTTTTATTTGTCCATGTTTTTGTGATATTATTAAATAAGTCAGTGTCATTGAAACAGTTGCAAAGATGAGGGGTATGAATTATACAAAGAAATTGAAAATGGAATTATAAATTATAAGTTTTATTGGTTAGGTTTTGTACCCTTGTGTACCCTTCAACGGCCAATTTACACAACATTAACTATAATAATAAAGAAATCGCAGTAAGGAACCTTAGACTTGGCACGGCTTTGTCTAGATTTCATTACTTTTTAGAGATAAACAAGCAGGTCCATCGAGACTTGGCTAGTTTTTTACAGAATGTTTTTGGTGGGATTTCACTTCTTTTTGTAGAAACGTGGGCATATTGATTTATTTTATTAGATTTTCTTATTTTGGTTGGGCTCTTGTGTTTTCAAATAAGGAGTACCAGGTACTCCAGATTTTCGATATTTCTAGTTTATATAGTTTTCCCTTTATGCGACCATTAAACTCTAAGTCTGTACCAAATTTCAGCTCTCTGAGTTTATGGGAAGTGCTAGTTCTATTTTGATGATAATGAGTGAGTGTCGTAAATGCGAAACTTTGCTTTCGCTTAACTTCGGAACTAAATGACGTACATACTTGAAATTTTGGATTTTAAGTATGTGATTATAGCTTAATAGATGATGAAAATTTCAGCGTTCTGGTTTTATCCAGAGATACTCAAATAGGGGCCTGAAAATGCAGCGAAATGGTTCCAGTAAAGGATGGTACGGCAATGTTTGCTTCGCGCTCGACTTGGCGGTGGCACTGCCGTGCCCCCAGATAAGATTCAGCACTATGCCGTCACTTGTAAGCTGTCTCCCGTTTGCAGTTGAAGAGTGGGGTTGCAACCCTCGATCATTTCTGCTTGTCGCATGATTTTATACGGCGTTGCAGAATAATAGGTTAGAAGAGGTATTGAAACTATAACGCGTCACTATTACGACGCTTTGCGGAGACAACGGAACTAAGGGTCGCAAAACCGAAGTGTCTTAAACGCTTCACAAACGAGTCCTAAAATCAGAGGAAATAACGTAAAAGTAGTGGGGAGGAGCCTACATCGCACCATATGATTGGTGCTTTATGGTGCGATGTAGGGTCCGCCCTACTATTTTTACGTAATTTCCTCTGATATTAGGGCTCCTGTGTAGAGGGTTTTATTCTTATCTGTAATAGTGATCTGTGACATCGACGTGAGAGCTGACGTGACGTCAGACGGGGACGGGAGACAGGAAACCTCGTTCCCTCTCTGTACCAGATACAAAACACCAGACGAAAGATATTTTACGTCAGTCGTTGAAAAACTTTGAATTAGCACCGTACCGGCTGCATTGTGTACCTACTCCTCCAAAATGGTGTTTTGCTTCATGTTATAGTGCAAATACAACAACTAAAAGCGAAAAAGCGTGATAGTGTATCATATTTTCAGTGAACAAATAATCATTTTGTGAATTTAAAAGTTATTACGATAAAAAAAATCTATTATTCAGCATAATTCTTTGTTCTACTTCAATTTCAAGTACCTATGTAACGTGTCAAATAGGAATTGTCATCCGGAAAAACGAATCTGATAATCTTGTGGATCCGGTATAATTAAGCCGGTACCCATATTCCTAATCCGGCGACCAAGAAGAAGAGTGTTATAAATTTGACGTATAAGTATGCATGTGGATTCGTAGCTTCCGAACGGATGTAGGTATTGGTTTGTTTTGGTTAAAAGTTCAGAGGCTGTACTGAACGTTTGAGTTGATTTTGATTTTATTTTATTTGACACATAGGTATTGAAACTTGACTACTTTACTAAGAGCTCGTTTTAAAAACGAAAATCGTCCTGATTCGATAAACTCGGCAAAATCGACAGGAAGTTAGTTTGATCCGGCTACACTACGCTGACTAAAATCACTAGTGCGATAACGTTATATAAAAATAGAAATATATATAATTCGATACTTAATAATATAAATATGTATTAAGCTAACTTATAAGGACACAATACATTTTAAGTTCTTACAAAATATTCTATGTTGTTTTAATCAATTTCAGGACTGATAATAGAACTTGGCACATCTCACTCATTTACCTCGGGATTTCAAAACATGATTTGAAAATAATTAAACTTTCTTGAACCTTTTGGTATAACTTGTCGCCATCATCATCATCATTCGCGCACCCTTATTCCACTTTTTGCTGTTAACAGTAAGTTATCGTAGTAAGTTATGCACCTAGGTAAGTAGGTATGTGAAAAGAATAAAATAAATAATAATTTGCAATCAATATTCTCGTTTATTCAAATATTTCGAACCCAATATCAGTATATTTATTTATATATATATTCATAGCATAACATTATATTCCAACACATGTAATTGATTAAAATTTAGTAAGGTACATAATGGGACCAATTCTGAAGATACTATTTGAAACCACTACCACAATAATCAGTGTAAAGTTGATTTTGTTTGTTTTTCATGTTTGTTTGTTTGATTAATTTTTTTTATTTATTACATATCGTGCTTTATTTATTTCGTTTATTTGTATAGGTATCTGCGATATTTGACAATGCTTACTGATTTACTTTACTGATCGTATATTTATGGTAGTTTAAGTTTTGGGACGTGCCTTCAGAATAGTGCCTTATATATCTACCCGTATAGTTATAGTGCTACTTAATACACAAATAGTTATAATTTTAGTTACCATAATATTCACTAGTAAAGAATCTAGAATGTAAACAGCTGGTGGGTGAAGGTAATAGGTAAATTTTTTTTTTGAAAAAATATTCGTGAATCAATTAAATTATGGTAAGATTTTTTTTTAAAACTAGCAGCCCGCCCCGGTTTCCCACGGTTGTTACGGGAAACGGGACATTGATATTGACGTCAATATTTATACAATACTAACATCAGTCAATTGTTTTGCCTTCCCTTGGGCCCGGAACCTCTCCACCAACACTTGAACCATATGTATGAGTAGGTGTGGTATTAAAGTTGAAGTATTAGTTATTTTACGTATTATTAATTATATAGATTCTCTGCGTGAGAACTATCCTCGTACTTCAAGGAATATTCTAAAAAAAATATTTTATCCCGGAATCGGTCGAGCTATTTTCGAGATTTGTGCTTTGCAACACGTTCAGCGTTCAGCAATTCAATTGATTTTTATATTATAGAGAAGGTTAAAGATCTTTTCGACCTTGCGGATTTTTTTTGGATGACCCGGTACATAACTCAAATTTCTTAAAGTATCCTATTACAATAATTTGACAAATATAGATGTTTGGATGTTTGTAGCTCAATCACGTCGTAACGTGTGAACTGATCGGATTTGGAACACAGTTATATTATAGTGTGGAAGAGCACGTAAGCTTCTTTTTATCCCTGAAAAATAATGGGACCGTGAACGCCGATAAATCCGCGGGGGCTGCTAGTTTTACTTATTTAATGGAAAGGGTACGTCTTATACTTAAATAATAAAAAAATACCGAAGTATTCGATAGGTACATTATAAAAATCATTACGACACAGCGAAACTTCGTATTTTCGCCTACACCGCAGATTAAACTTTGCACTTATTTTGATCCTAATTTAGGTATGTTTTTTGAGCACTGGCAGCCAACACTGACATTTCTGTACTCGGCGTACCAATTCATTCGTAAATGACCTGGAACTAAATATGAAAACTTTTCTAGATTCTTCAACACCGAGTCGTACTCATTCTTAGGTCTGCGTCTTAAAAATGGTACCTGGAACAAAGTAGCAAAGCAAGTTTTATCTTATTCTCATCCTTAGCTCTTTCCAGAAGAGTCAGGGTGTTTGAAATTTAAAAAACTATATTTGTGTTGCAAGTATCCAAAGAGTTACTGTACCGTTAAGTTCTGGTACCAAATTAGACCAGTTTAATGTTCTACGAAGGAGGCGTTTTAAGAACGCAAGTTCATATACCCGCCGTCAATGCTAAACGTGGCGGCAATGTTTCATTTTGACAGAAAGACAGAAATCAAAAGAAAATTCAACATTGGCATGAACTTTTTTTACAGGTTTATTTCCAAATATTGTTTTTAACCTTTCGCGTTTAAACCTAAATTTTAACACATAGGCATTGTTTACATATACAGGACTTACTCACGATCTAGACTATGTTTTTTTTTCAATTTCTTCAGTCTTCTCGTGACCACGAATCGGCAGCTATAACGCTGACGAATCGCCGAAATGTTGTTCAAGTACCTATTACTTAATTTGGGGGTAGATAGTGTTGTACAAATATTTTCTAGAAGTTGTGAATAGTTTAGTTCTAGAAAGTGTAGTGTGAAAAAATGTCAACATATATTACTATTTGCTGGAGTTTACGGGAGTTCAAACGCAGACACTACTATTTTATTTTGTTAATTTTCGGCAATATTCTACATCGAATCGAATCAATCGAAATAATTCAAGTTCTTACTTCGTATAACACCTCCTGGCATTTGAAAGGAGGAGGACAAGTGCTACTTTGCTCGCTTCTACATTTATCTCCGGACACTTTTCTTGGAAACACGTCAAATCCGTAGTCTTCCACAACGTTCTGAAACACCACAAAACATATTTATAACCGCACTCAAATTTACAAATCAAAGTGCTGCACTGATTTTATATTGTAAGTATTTGAAAATGTATCCTTTGAAAAATATTGTTCCTAATTAGTCCACAAATATACAAAAAACAAACCTGGATATTATAATAGATCTGGGAATTGCGTGTTAGTTTGAAAATAGATTTTTGTTAAATATACCCTACTTACTACTTATTTTCTAAATCACAAAAAACAGATAAAATGTTGACAGTGTCGCAAGTTCGTACCAATTTCCACAAATTAGTCAAATTACCTACATCCTATATTATAACTGGTAATTTATTGAAATAAAACTTACCGTGGACTCGCAAGAATGGTCCGGTAAAGCTTGCTGTAATGATAATAATGAATACAGAATTAAACGAAACGGGTTTTACCATGAAAACTGACGTGGTCGTTATGCATTTTTACGAATTAAACAACTACAGGGCACGCGCTCAGGTCGGGATCTGTAGACCTCCAGGGTTCTGATTCTGAACGCAATCCGAACGATTCAAATTCGGAATGACTATCCTTGTCTCTGTCGTTCTATACGGATAAGACGTACACCGAGACGTTTGATTCCGTGTCGAGATCAATCCGACTGGGTTCAGAATCGCTACGCAGCGCAGCGCAGCTAGTCTAGGTAGACAGTAAGTAGGTCAAAGTTTATTTTAAGGCAATATTATCAGTCATAGGGCAGGACAGGTGCATGGTGGCAACTGGCAAGTAAACCTTTTTTTAAAACATAATTTCCAAAATCGTTAAGATGTCTCAAACTTACATTTTCGAAGTGGTTGACACCACCCCGCTTCTTAGGCAATATTTCAAAAACGTAATCCATATTATCATCGATTCCTTCGTCCATAATGACAGCCTGCTGTTCTGGTTCCATCTCTGGGTTATAAACAGCCAATCTTTTCTGAAAGTTTTCTTTATCTCTGACCGCTTGCAGCATACAATTCCTTCTTGTATGGACTCTTGGATCGTCCATTCTATTTCTGTTGAAGGTTAATGCCATCGCTTTTGGCCATATAGAATATTCTAGTATGGAAAACAGTCCGACACATATTACAGCTACAACAACTGCTGGTCTGATAGCCTGAAACAAAATCAAAGTTGAAAATTTGCATAAGAATAACAACCCATCTTTTCCCACTGTAAGGACTCAAAACCTTTTTTTTCAAGACCTTAGTCTACAACGCTGGCTAAAAACGACTTGACAAATAGCACCTGTTCTCAAAAGAAATCTTAGGACGTGTCCGTTCCTCCCCCGGTATGCTTTTCAATATCGCATAAGCATATTGAAATCCGAAATCTCTATAAATCTGTATACTCTGACTGTCTGGTGTATATCGTGAACTAGTTGAAGAAACCGATAATTGGAAGAGGTAACTTTTGCAAGTAGTTGAACTAAAGCAAGGGGGCAATCTCCACTGGAGATACGGCACTTCACTATTAATCGTGGTAATAACAAACTAGTAGGCATCTAGTAGCAGGTAGTAACATCTGCACTTAATGCAGCTAAAGTGGAGTTGGGCTGGAAACGTTGCTAGACGCGGTGATAACAGGTGGAGTAGAGTAGTGACCGAGTGGTGGCCGAGGCAAGGTAAGCGGAGTGTAGGACGTCCAGCTGCGAGATGGGTCGACGAAATCGTTTCTATCACGGGTCGAACGTGGATTCGATTGGCACAGGACCGAGGAAGATGGCATGGGAAAAGAGAGGCCTATACCCAGCAGTGGAATAGACCAGCTGTGGATGATGATGATGAGGAACATGCACTTGGAAAAAGTACAAGAGGTGCAGGAGTTATTCTATCCTACGACCTTAGGATTGCGCATCCGCGACATTCTTTCTAGCCGTGGTGAAGTTTTTCTGTTTGGGAAATGGGGTAAATACATTTTAAATTTTGATTTACTTCCGACTACCTTGAATTTGGAATTTGTACAGACAGTACTTATCAACATCGACAACCCCTTTTATTTGATATCCATATTGAGAGAGTAAAAAAAAAAAAAAAATTTTATGCTACATTTTCTGGGGATGGCTATCTTGAATCGATATTGATTAAACATAGCTAAGAACCACCTCAAGGAACCTGGCTTTTAGATAAAAAAAACTGCATCGAAAAAAAAACTTGGGAGCTACGGTGCCACAGATAGACACACATATAGACAGTCACCGGCGTCAAACTTATAACACCCCTCATTTTTGTCAGGAGTTAAAAAGAGGAAAAAGTGGCTTTTACTCAGATTTAGTTTTATTAATAACCAAACGTTTGTACTTACCATGGCGGTCTAGACACTACGGATCTGATAAGGTACTGATTTCAATTTTGCTCTCTACACCCTTATATAGGGGTAACTGTTCAATAGGACAAAAGATCCATTAGAAAGTAACGCAATATCCTATTGTGCTATTTATAAATGCTATTGACATCTGCCATCTTTGTCCATTAACGGCGACAGAAGCCTACGATACACCCTTTATTTTCAAAAAAATCATCTAGCTTTTATACACCCACTCGTATTTAGGGTCTCACAAAAACTTTACACTAAGATGAAAGGAAATCAGTTAACTTTCACTAAAATAGTGTCTTAACGCATCTCGTACTTTTTTGTAATGATAATAAATAAACCTTTAGTTATAACCTTACGCTTAGTTTGGTTTGGGGTTTGTGTTAAGGTATGTAGGTCACGCACATGCCTATGAAATGAAACGCTGCGTCGGTGGTTGTCATGGATTACACCGCATGGAACACAAACGCAATTACTTGCGTTAGTTAGCGAGTAGCGACACAGATAAACGTATCTAAATCCCGATATACAATTCTTCCGACAGCTGGAGTGGTTCTCCATACACTAAGTATGCAGAGGAATCTCCATAGTCTTTTATGTGAACAGACCTCATCCCAAGACGAACCAAGGGCAGTGCGGAACCATGGCTTATGAGGGCCGCTTTAAGCTGTCGGTGCAGTATTTCCATCATACCATTAGTGCATGGGTGGAAAGGTGATAACTTGTTGTGCGGTTAAGGTTTTCAAAGCAATGAGTTAACATGTTAACTCATAATAACGCCATGGCGTTAAACATTGTGGTTGTGGCATTTGAAAGGGCCCATTTTAGTTTAAAAAGTGGTTGTTTTTTTATTTAATTTAAATTTGGCACTCCACAGACTTCGGGGTCCGCGACCTTTGTCACTTCAATTCTCTTTTTTTACATATTTCTTGGATTAGGAGAAGAAGAAAATTGGGGGGACCTGGGAACATTTTAAATCTAATATTCCCGGGCTCGTCTGAACATTGATATTGAGCTTATCGCTACCGTTCGATTCGGTTAGGTTAGGTTAGGATTCCGCTTAGAATCGATTCGACATCGTCGTTTGCTTAAGCCCAGCCCAGAATCTCCACTACGGCTGCATTTCTGTCCCTGATGGCCATCTGTTGGTTGATCTCTCGGATGGTCTTTGGTGATGTAGCCACGCTCGCCGTCTAAAGCGACCAATGGCGTCGTTACTGTCATCAGCGTAGTATATGAAGGTCCCCGTCTCCCCTTGTGCCGTGGATTGCAACAACTGCATGGGGCACGCTCTCGTGCAGCTTCATGTTTGCCTTAGTTTTGATTGTGGTTGTTACACATGTTTATTTAAGTCAACGGGTAACTCATATTATGTGATATGGTCGGTCCAATCCGACTCAAGTTTTGCAAGGAGATAGCGCGCGTTATGTTTGCGTGGGCGACCATAGCACACGTGAGTTACCTGTTGACTTAAATATAGACACAGAGTAGTGAGGCCAGTCAAGTTCAAGTAAAAATACTGGCGAGACGCACCATTTGTAATATAACACGAACCATTTGGAGCTATTTTTGTCCTCATCATAACACAAAAACTTTTTCACATTAACATGTCAAATTGCTCATACATTGTGATTTGCAGAATACCAATACCTGCTCCAAATTTCATAAACGTCTTCAAAGCGTTAGTTAGAAATTATCGTCCTAAAATCGTCATTATTAACCCTGACTGATCGGAGACCACAAAGATATAACTCAGTTCCAGATGACCTAGAAAATACAAATTTGGCATCCGGATAGGTAATTATCTCAACATTTTATTAAAGCACATAACGGCACGCACATAATACACTTCACAAAGCTAGCCTGCTACCGCACGGCCATCGCGGGTGTCGTGGCGGCACCGACGCTATTAAGAATTGGGTGAATAGAAAAGATAAAATCAGAAACTAGCCATTTTTAACTAAAAAACCTACCTACTCAAATATTTCGGACTTACAGTGCATGTAAAAGAAAATAGCATTCTAAATTGATGACGCCAGGTATTTGTGTAAGTTTTTAGATAGTTATATGTGAACCTACTTGAAGTAGCGAGTGGAATACGAACTACGTACTTATACAACTCTTATTTTTTATGTGTATAATTTATAGCCGAGGGTGAAAAACCAATTGTTGCCGTGGCGACGTTTGCCGCTTGCATACAACGCTCGACTAAGCGCTGTTTGAATAAATTTTCACATAATCAAAATTTGAACTATTTCGATCTGTCTTTATAAGTGATCGAAATAGCTTTGGTGCTGTTAAATATAACTTTGGTGCTAAATGGTAACTAGGGTCTGATGATGGAGCTGGAAGGTGGTCATAGAAAGTCAGTAAGCAATTAACCGACCTAACTCCATCGAGCTTGGCCTCATGTGATTTGTCTTGACGGGTACTTTGGTGATATGGTGGTAGATGGTAACCAGGGTCAGATGATGGAGTTGGAAGGTGGTCAATGGAATTCAGTAATTAAACAACATAAGCCTATCGAGTTTGAGCTCGTTTGATTTGTCTTGACGAGCGCTTTGGCGCTAAATAGTAACCATGGCCTGGTGATGGAACTGGAAAGTGGTCAAAGGAGCTCAATAATTAAACGACATAGCCCGCTGGAAGGTGGTCGTAGGAACTCAGTAATTAAATAGCATAGTCCTGTCGAGTTTGAACTCGTGTTGACGAGTATTTTGGAAACAGATACTTAGTTAACTGCTGTGCTCATATTTTTCTTAAGAACTCAATAGAAAACAGATAATTGGTCAATTATTTAAATACTTTCTGTACAAAAAATGATGATATCCTATTAAAAATATTAAAGTGAAATAAGAACCAAGTTCAATAAATAAATACTGTGTAATTTAAACAACAAAAGAAATTAGATCTGTACCAATTTCAATATTCAATTCAGTCATTAATTAAAGTAACTTAAAACAGTTTGTAAAAACTTAAAACATAATTTTTTCACATATCTTAGAATACAATACTGAATACTAAGATCTGACTTGGCTACTTCTCGTGATGTCTTATTGGAAATTGACTGTTTATATTAATTTAATGCAAATTTCGCGTCGCAATAATGCATGCATGCATGCGTGCATGCTTAATTTTTTTTCTCTTCATTAATTATTTTAGGGACCAGTATATTTTCCATCCGCAAGTTTTGTTTATTTCCTTGGACATATATCTAGTCCTCCGGCGATATAATTTGACCTAGATAAACATACTCTTTCACATAATCTAACCGGTTTCCGTAAACCTCAATGTTGACTTCTGAGGAATTGGTCACCAATTTTGTTTTGCTTGGATTAATTATTAATCCTACATCTCTGTTTTTAACCCCGACCAAAAAGGGTGTTATAAGTTTGACGTCGATGTCTGTCTGTCCGTCCGTCCGTCCGTCCGTCCGTCCGTCCGTCCGTCCGTCCGTCCGTCCGTCCGTCCGTCCGTCCGTCCGTCCGTCCGTCCGTCCGTCCGTCGTTCGTCGTCCGTCCGTCTGTGTCTGTGTCTGTCTGTCTGTCTGTCTGTCTGTCTGTCTGTCTGTCTGTCTGTCTGTCTGTCTGTCTGTCTGTCTGTGTGTGTGTCTGTCTGTGGCACCGTAGAGCTCAAACGGATGGGCCGATTTCGATGCGGTTTTTTTTAATTGAAATTTAATATCCGTGCGGGTGTTCTTAGATATGTTTGGTTAATATCGATTCAAAATGGCCGCCTCCACAAAATGGCGGACAAAATATTTCTTCACAACCTACCTCAATATGGGTATCAAATGAAAGGGCTTGCCTAGCAGAGTACTATACGCTATAACAAATTTCAAATCCAAGATGGCTACCACCACAAAATGGCGAATTATTATTATTTTTTCACTACTACCGCAATATGGGTATCAAACGAAAGGGCTTGACTAGTAGAATACTTTGCACTATGACAAATTTCAAATCCAACATGGCCGCTACCACAAAATGACGAATTACATTTCTTTTTTCACAACTTCCTTAATATTGGTATCAAATGAAAGGGCTTGACTAGTAGAATGTTGTACAGATAACAAATCTAAGGTAGTCGGGGGTTAATCAAAATTTTTAATTTTGTTCTTGTTCTCTGTTATGGCTTGTAGCATTTGCCCTAGTTTTTTGGGTCCGTTTCTAGCAGGATAATATAATCAGCAAACCTCAAATGATTAAGGTGGCTACCGTTAATGTTGATACCATAGTTTTCCCAACGAAGAATAGTGCCATACTTACCTAAATATTATGGTGCAGTGCCGTGTTTACACTCCTTCAAAAACTAGATGTCCGTCCCGGCTTCGGCCGTGGTACATATATAGCACTCAGGGTACATATTCCGTACATATCAAACAGAAAAAAAATTTCAGACATCGGCTCAGTAATTCCTAAAATTCCAATAATAAACCTCATCAGCTATCTGCTTCGCCACCTTTCGAAAATTGGTCGTACCAAATCAGATTTAGAAACATAGAAATTATAGAAAGGTTTATAATAGAGTCCGTCTGGGAAGTATCACACCTTTGCCAGTTATTCTACTGCCAAGCAGTAATGTGCAATAATAACTGTGTTCCTGTTTGAGGGCAATGTTTCCAGAGAAATTACAGGGCTTAGACATATAACATCTTAGATCTCTGGGTGACGAGCGCAGTGCAGTGCTAGGTAGTGATTTGGACTCTTCGTGATCCAATAGCTGCGTGTCACTGTGCTGTTATGTGGCAGGCATGTTGCTTACCATCAGGCACATGTCCTGCTCGTCTCGTCACTTTTTTATTTTTAAAAAAGACACATGCTGTTGCTGTCTTGTTTAAAAAGTCAAAGAATTTTGTGTTACTATTTCGATTGTTTCGATCGTTTTTTTTTTTTTCGCGTTTTTTATAACAGTACTAAATGTCCGCCCCGGCCTCGCCCGTGGAATATATATAGCACTCATCGAGATCCCGCACATATCCAACGGTGAAAAAATTTTAGAAATCGGTTCAGTCATTCCTGAGAATATCGTTTTCTAACAAAACACCTCTTCAGCTACCTGCTACGCCACCTGTCGGAAATTGGTCGTACCAACTCAGAGATTAGCAAAGTTTTTATATTCAAGAGGTATGTAATCGTTCAAACAAACAAACAAACCAACTCTTCAGCTTTATAATATTAGTGTAGATTTTGATTAGTGTAGATTAGTGCGAAGACAAGATGAAGAAGATTGCATTGACGTAAAAACTAAAATCTAAAAACGTTTTCGCAAAACGAAGCCATTCATGTACTTTTCTAAATCAGTAGTCATAGTGTCCGTTTTTATTTATAATACCTATTACTAGTGGCTCGTTCCGGCTTCGCTCGGATAATAACCTAGATACCGACTGCAGCGCTATCTGCCGAGCTGATTTGTGAATCTAAACCATCCAGGGCCCTACTCAGACGTATACAAAAAAATCATTCAAATGGGTCCAGCCGTTTAGGAGTAGTTCACTTACAACGAAAAGTGGCATTGATTTTATATACTTAGATAGATTTGTGCCCTGCAGTTTTACCAGTTTTTCCTAGGTTTTCAGACTTTTTCATATGTTGGAGCAGAATCCTCAATATTTTCCTATTCCAGACTCTGTGTTCTAAATTTCAAACCCATGCGTTCTGACGTTCCGACGTGATTGAGCGACAGTGTAACAGAAAACAATTGGTGGCGGGCTGGGCCCCCATTGTCTTGGCGCCTCGCCTGTCTGCCTTTGTGCTCCGCACAATTCGCAAAAAGGGGCGGCTCGGAAAGAAAAATAATGTTGACTGTCACCACATCAATGATTAACATATTGTAATTGCGCTGCCTATTATCACACCACGGACACTCCACTAAAATTCCATACAAGCGCCGCTGTGGAGCTACCTACTCTTCACACAACTACGCAGATGTCGTTCGTACACACGCGTGAATGTGTGCGTTAGAGCTAGGGCTACTGAATTGTTTTATTGAATAGTTGTGCCCCTTGAGTTCACCTGGTGACGTAAAGTAGTCTATAAACTTGCTATAATGTTGAGTTACATAAATAGAACGGAGCCAAATTATACTATTCTAATTAAAAGGGTGTTTGCACAGATTTCTTAATTGTTTCAGAAATCTGTGGGTGTTTATATTGCCGCGTAAAATGAAACGAAACTGATGATAGATTAGATCAGGTACCTAGATATCTATTTCTTTTAGTAGGTACACATTCCCATTTTATTTTACACTTACCCATGAAGGAAACTTTATTCTGTCACTATAATTATTCCTTCAGGCATTATCAATCCGTGCTTGGGCACGTAAGTTACTGGCTGTGTAAGTTACGAACTTTGAGTTAAAATGACTTCCGTATTATAAATATTGGTAGACAATTCACACACAACACCATCTGACCCCAAACTAAGCAAAGCTTGTAATATTATAAAGCAACGTTATCGAAAAGTTTCTAATCTTACGGTATTATAAAGCTTTTAATCTTGTACCGTTTAGTTGACGGACAGCCGTAAACAGCACAAAAACCCACCATGATGATATTTCGTTAGGAATTAGATGTTCGATACCAGCCCTTCGTTGAGTGCTCCTAGCGTATCCGAAACAGCCTGGTTCCGAAACTATTATGGTTGTTTGGAACTACTTGCCAATAAAGAACCAACTCAATCGCAAACCTGAGGAGTTTGACGTTCAGCTTGAGAACTGCTGCTGTTGCATCAAACTAACACTAGATGGGAGAGACGAGACGATCTTCTTAGCATTCCATGGATTCACCGTACGGGTGCCTGGTCCATCGTGTGGCAGAGAGAGAAAACTCGAGTAGATCCCGAGACTTGTGACTCGGGCGTAGGTTTAAGGGGTCCCTTTCTGACGTACATCAACACTCACCTTCACTACTCGTTTTTCTCTCCCTGCCGAGCCAAATATGATATGAGCCTACTAGTGCAGCTTTAGATACTCGTTCTAGTATATAACTTACTGTACTTCTGGATAAGCCAAGGTCTTTCACCAGGTTATAGAGAGATTTTGCTGGTATACCTCTCGCTCCCACTTCTACAGCGTATAAACTAACTACATAGCCGTTTATTGTTAATTCGTTTAGGAGGTCGTAATACTTATTTTGTTTCATCGCGTGGTCTTTAGGTATATAGCGACGTAAATTCGTTTTATTTACGCCATCTACTGTTTTTACGATGAACTGTTACGCCTAACAAGCTGAAATGGTGTAAAAGGATTTTGGTAAATGTCGGAATTTGAAGACTTTGGTTGGTTGAGGTTGAGCTTAAGAGTTCCTGCTGTTGCATCAAAGTAACTAGGTGGCATTTATATTAACAAACGCTGGGGACAAAAATAAGTATTAATTTATGCCATCTATTGTCTCGCACTCGTATTACGTTCGTCTAAAAGTTGATGGAGCATACACAGATTTCTAAAACAAAAGGAAACAAAAATTTAGAAATCTGTGGGAGCATACTAGAGTTTTGGTAGATGTCACTGCTAACAAAGTTTGTAAAAAACAATTTGTAGAAAAATATGTTCATAACATAGCTAGCGGACTGCCATGGCTTCACCCGTGGTACATAATACGTAGCCTATAGCACTCAGGGAATATGTACATATCCAAAGGTGAAATTTAGCTTTATAATATTCGTTTTATAGTACACAAAGATGATACTGAGAAGAATCAGTCACCGTAAATACGGTATTGCAGGGCAGAGTTGTGACTTATAAAAAAATACAAAATACATTGTGTACATTTAATAAGTGAAATAAAGTATATAATATTTTAAGAGAAGTATTTTGTATTTTTTGTACAATAATAATACTTTTTTGCTTAAAGAACCTGCCGCCAAGTTTTGTTTTCTGCGTTGAGTTGGAGCAATGTTTGTAAAATAGAAAACTTGATGGGTATAGGTAGTTCGGCACGGGGGAACTATTATAGTAGCCATAGATTTCATTCGACGTCTTCGGAAGCAACACTTAACCACAGAATATATATTACCACAGAACCCTCACTTGTCACACCAATGTTTAAACCAAACATTTGCGCTCTCTTCTAACGCGTAACTCTGTCGCTGTCTGGCGCGGAATGATGCGCATCGAAAGGGTTGTCGACATTTTATCTAATAAAAATTAAATTAACCTTTCGTTATGTAGGTAGTCAGCATTGTAGCTCAGATTATATATTTTAGTTATTTACTTCGTAACGCGCAAGACAGCTAGAAGAGGCCGTAACATAGGGTCGGACACATTGAAATTATAACAATAAAAGTATACTTTGACTGTTTTTATTCTACTTGATCGTCTAAATGTAGTTTGATAAATATGTAACATATTTTAATGTACTTACCTACACTAATACATACAACCAGCTTCGATTATAAGCTATTTTATAATGTCCCTTACTTTTTGTACGGTTAGCAGAAAAATATAAAAAATAATGGTACTTATATTTTGTACAACTGGGAAAAAATGATAATTCTTTGTTTTTTAACCCCCGACAAAAAAAAGGGGTGTTATAAGTTTGACGTCGATGTCTGTCTGTCTGTCTGTCTGTCGGTCTGTCTGTCTGTCTGTCTGTCTGTCTGTGTGTGTGTGTGTCTGTCTGTGGCACCGTAGAGCTCAAACGGATGGGCCGATTTCGATGCAGTTTTTATTTGAAAGTTAATATCCGTGCGGGTGTTCTTAGCTATGTTTGGTTAATATCGATTCAAAATGGCCGCCTCCACAAAATGGCGGACAAAATATTTCTTCACAACCTACCTCAATATGGGTATCAAATGAAAGGGCTTGACTAGTAGAGTACTAAACACTAAAACAAATTTCAAATCAAGATGGCCGCCACCACAAAATGGCGAATTATATAATATTTTCACTACTGCCTCAATATGGGTATCAAATGAAAGGGCTTGATTAGTAGAATACTTTGCACTATGACAAATTTCAAATCCAAGATGGCAGCTACCACAAAATGGCGAATTACATTTCCTTTTTCACAATTCCTTTAATATAGGTATCAAATGAAAGGGCTTGACTAGTAGAATGTTCTACAGATAACAAATCTAAGGTAGTCGGGGTTAATCAAAATTTTTAATTTTGTTCTTGTTGACTCGTGCATCCATAAACAGCACAATATATGGCGACGTAATTTTGCGCGGGAAACGTGCTGCGCGAGCGCTCAGTTTCCCCTCGACTCCATTAAGATTTCCCCTTTTTTCTCCTCAAAAATTATTCTGGTATAGTTTAGGCACACCCCCCCCCCCCCCCCGCTCAGGAGAGATTCAAATTTCAAAATTGCAACCAATCTCAATAATATTTAAGCTATCATACCTCATCGAAAACCATATTATAAGAAACATCGCCATATTGAAAAAAAAATAAATATATTTGGAACTGATATCTGTCTAATTATAGGAAAATTTTCCTCAATATGACGAAGTTTTTTTTGTTTGATTAGCCATGATTTCCCCTTTTTATTCCCCTCTGGACCCTAATTTCCCCTCAAAAGGGGAAGTTCCCCTCATTGTGGAAACACTGGTGCGAGGAACGGTCTAGCTGTAGGCTAAAACCGCGCGACCTTGAGCGAGTGAGGATGCACTGACTTAACTTCGGGCGAGATGGTGGTCAAGTGTAAACGACCGAGCGTCGAGCGAGCGAGGTTTCCCATCCACGTCTGACGCCTGTCGTCACGACTCATAACAGTTAGATCCCAGGGCCGCCATACGTCATGGATTTTCTGATGAACGAAATGTGTACCATCGAGTAGAGTTAATATGTACTAAGAACACATGCTTACCCGTTAACTTGCTCAGACGGCCAATTTTATGTTATGGGGCCCAGAAGGTACATGAAAACATTTATGTACGAGATTATGAGTTTAGGGGGTACCTGGCCCCTTAGATCGGTCTGTCTTTTAAAAAAAAAGGCTTTAAAATAGTTGCCTGATAAACATAATATCTGTATACAATTGGAGTAAAAAAATTTAAGTGAAGTTAAGTCATTATTGTAGGAGTTTTAGCAAAACTGCCCAAGGAAAGTGTCAGGGAGTATTGGGGCCTTATTTTGTAAATATATATTGCATACGTGAAAATCAGTTATTAGATTAGAAAATACGTGAAGTAAGTAATGTATCTTCTCCCTATATCTCAAAATTGGCCGTCTAAGCAAGTTAGCGGGTAAGCGGTATGCGTTTTTAGTGCGTACCTACTAACTCTACTCCATCGTCCACATTTGGTTCATCAGAAAATACGTGACGTCTGGCAGCTCAAGGATCTTGGACTATCAGGTCGTCACGTCAGCTGTCGATGTTCGATTCGAGACGCGGCTGCTCCGCGCATGTCGATAGCAGAGGGGTGGTTGTAGAGGGGTGGCTGCAAACTCAAGCAACCCTATCGTCATATACTTAAAGAGCATTTTTGTATAATCCTATGGAATAGTTTCCTTGCGATCCTTATTTTGGCTGTTTTCTATCCTCGTACAATGGAACATTGCGGCCCAGTGTGCATTGTACGTTATGCACCCCGGGATCGAACCTCGCCATGGGTGATATTGTTTTGACATAATTTTCATTTTTTTGCATGGACAGGTATCGGTGTATGTCGTAACAAAACTACAGTACAATGGAAACTGCACTTCCATACGAGTAGGTACATCCTGACTACGAGTGGTTCCGCTAAGCTCAGCTGAATTCAACCGGACAGAAGATAATATACAAGATGTGATGTGCTATCGGACGGCCCCGGCGTCGCTCGGCGCTGTGTAGATTTTTTATAGTAGGCATAGAGTCACGATACGATATATAATACATAGGTAATTTATTTTCGTCAAACACGACTCGAGGGTAAAATTTACCGAAAATTTGAATGTCTTATTTATTTTAAACGAGTATGTATCCTATCATAGCCCTACAAAATAAGTTTCAAAGTCTTCAAATTTGACGAATTTTCATTAACATTTTAAGCCAGGCTTCAAATAGATGAGTGAGTGGCGCTTATAATAATGATTTTAGTTTATTTTTCGCTTTTGAGTGCCTATATTTGTGGTTTTGAAGTCGGTTAAATTTTTTGTACGAAAATAGTTTAAGTATACTATTTTGTTGGGATATTCCAGCAGATTTTCCGACACACAGTAGGACAGCACAACCATGTTTTGTTCAGAGGTAATTCTCGAGAGCGCGGAATCTCTTCCTATTTTGGGTTAAAAAGTAGAGATGGAACCACAGACTAAGTAGAGAGGTCATGGAACCTATGGCTGTAAGTTTTTGAAACGGAACGCTCTCACCACAGAGCCACCTCAGCTTCGATCTGGTTGACACTGATTCTGAACGCCATCCGAGCGACTAAATTCCGAATGACAACAATCCTTGTCCCTATCATTCTAAACAGATAAGATAAAGGCCGAGAGATTTGATTTCGTGTCAAGATTAATCGACTGGGTTCAGAATCGCTACGCTGATCGACACACAGCATTTACCTCGAGATTTCAAAACATGACTTTAAAATAATTTAACCCTCTTGATCCTGTTGATACAACTTGTCGCCATCATCATCATCCGCGCACCCTTATTCCACTGTTGCTGGGCTAACAGTAAGTTATCGTAGTAAGTTTCACACCCATGACAAACGTCAAATGTGACCTATGAAAATGACCCGACTATAGTTGATTTTTTCTTACCATGATATTCACTAGTAAACAACATAGAATGTAAACAGCTGGTAGGTGAAGGTAATAAACACTTTTTTGAAAAATATTCGTGTGAGTATAAATTATATAATAGTAAGATATTTTTTATAACTAGCAGCCCGCCCCGGCTTCGGGAACCGGGAACGCGGATAAAGCCGTAAGGCGCTGCTAGTATTACATATTTAATAGGAAGGTACCTCTGATACTTTAGGAATTCAAAAATACCAAAGTATTCGATAGGTAGGTACGTTATAAAAATCATAACGAAATAGCGAAACTTCGTATTTTTGCCTACACTGCAGATTAAACTTTGCGCTTATTTTGATCTTAATTTAGGTATGTTTTTGAGCACTGGCAGCCAACACTGACATTTCTGTACTCGGCGTACCAATTCATTCGTAAATGACCTGGAACTAAATATGAAAACTTTTCTAGATTCTTCAACATCGAGTCGTACTCATTCTTAGGTCTGCGTCTTTTAAAATGGTACCTGGAACAAAGTAGCAAAGCAAGTTTTATCTTATTCTCGTCCTTAGCTCTTTCCACAAGAGTCAGTGCGTTTGAAATTTAAATAAATGTATTTTGAGATATATATATATATATATACACACGGGTCAAAATATATTAAAATAAATATATATATTTTTACATCCTACAATATTTTTGGCGTCATGCACGTCGTGCATTATTACGACGTCCTCCGGTTCCTCTTGCTTATTTTAACATCTCTTAATGAATATTGCTTAGTTTTTCGATTGCCAGCTCCGTGGAATACATCGTTTTCTGATAATTTTATTTTCGCGATATTCCTCTTACGTTCGTGCCGCAACATTTTGAACCCCGAACCATGGTCATTAATCGTCGGTCATCATTAACCACTAAGATGTTTCGTCAAACAAAGAGTTTCCTGTATCTTTACTACACTCTCATCCGTAGTATACTGGAGTACAACTCATCAGTCTGGTTTCCTTTCTAAAATGTACACAGTGATAGGATAGAGCGCATTCAAAAACGATGCCTAAAAATTATGAGTTACAGATGTGGCATGGGTCGCAAGCTCCCATCGTACAATGATCGTCTACAATATTTTCACGTTACCTCCCTTAATATTCGTCGTAATTATATTGATCTTACGCTGTAGCATAAGATCGTCCATTCTTCGATTGACTCCCCAACCCTGCTTTCTCTTTTAAATTTTAATACACGTTTCCGGTCTCGTAATCGTAATTATAATACTTTCAGTTTGCAAGTTTTTACCAATAATACTTATCTTATTATAATCCCATAGTCAGAATGAGTCGCCAATACAACGAAGTCATTGTCTCCGATAGGGACATTGATATTTTCCACTTAAAGTTATTCCACTTTCAGAGGAAAATCAAAGAAATTTTACACTTTAATCTAAAAGAATAACCCTGTTGTGCTTACTGTAAATACTATTATGAGTTTTTTTTTATATTATTTGTTTATACATTAATTGTTTCACTATGTTAATATACTTATCTGTTGTGTTATAATATTCTATGTTTATATCTTATTTATCTACTGTTTTAACGCATGTTAGTTTTTAGTTTTAAGTTCAGATCTGTTGGCCTAATTTTCTTTATGTATTATCACTAATGTAATGTTATTATTATCAAACCATTGAATTTAAATAATTGTTGTTTCTAGGCCCACATAGTTTGGAATGTAATACAGTTCTGTACAGTATACTCTTATGTTATAGTTTATATTTATTACTTACATTCTGTTTTGTGTGCTCATTGAATTAATAAATAAATAAATCAATAACATTTTTTTTATCTTAAAAAAATAAAACAATTCCTTCGCTACTTAATTAAACGAAATGAATTTCGTTCCATCCGAGTGTCTCTTGACACCTCTCAAGTTTATTTTATCGTGTGACAATCAATGATTGACAACAATCCCGCCTGAGGTTAAAGTTGAAGTCAAAGTTTGATAAATGTACAAATTACACGTCAATTTTAGAAAAAACAAAACAAGAGCTTACAAAGAGTATACATTGTTGAACATTCTATTGTACGATAATAAGTATCGTACAAATAAGTGTCAAAAATTAAAATATACCTTTGTATGTACTTATTACAATTGTAATGAACAATGTCAATTTAAAAAAAAGCGACGGTGCTATTTATGATGGAACTTGCTTATCTAGAAGAAACCGATTCACTTTCGATTTTAGACACCAAGATTGTGACCATCGAACCATCGAGAAAAACCCACTCAGGCAACGCATTTCACAGCCTAGACGATCTTATCACAAAAGTAGAGTTAAACCTCTTCGTTCGAGTCTTTGGAAGGTCAACTATGAAACGATGTCGCTTTTTCGAGCGACGAGCCGTGCGAACGTGCGATAGACAACAGGGCAAAGTGGTATTCGATCCTGCAGATCAGTTGTACACTGTCCAAAATGTATCCGAGACAAAAAGATATGGCTAGCAATTTTAGGGCGATGCTCCAGACTTAGTTTAAACGTGCAAGAACAAAATAAAAAAATTTGATTAACCCCCGACTACCTCGGATTTGTTATCTGTTCAATATTATATATTATACTAGTCAAGCCCTTTAATTTGATACCCATATTAACAGAGTTGTGGAAAAAGAAATGTATTTCGCCATTATGTGGTAGCGGCATCTTGGATTTGAAAATTGTCATAGTGTAAAGTATTCTACTAGTCAAGACCTTTCGTTTGATACCCATATTGTGGTAGTAGTGAAAAAAATAATGCAATTCGCCATTTTGTGGTGGCGACCGTCTTGGACTTGAAATTTGTTATAGCGTACTTATAGTATTCTACTAGTCAAGCCCTTTCATTTGATACCCATATTGAGTTAGGTTGTGAACAAATATTTTGTCCGCCATTTTGTGGAGGAGGTTATCTTGAATCGATATTAACCAAACATAGCTAAGAACATCCGCACGGATTATTAACCTTCACATAAAAAAACCGCATCGAAATCGGCCCATCCGTTTGAGTTCTACGGTGCCACATACAGACACACACACAGACAGACAGACAGTCAGACATCGACGTCAAACTTATAACACTTTTTTTTTGTCGGGGGTTAAAAATGATGCACGCTAAACTTGTAACGAGTTTTATCTCGGGGGTAAAAGGGTCAAATTGGTTACTATCGTGGAGGTGAGTTTACACTCTCATTCCTGCAATGTGAAGGAAATCGTTCATATGATGTTTTTTTTTTAAAATTGGTGGCGCGTCGCTATTCGCTCCTTCCGAAGTAGCCACGGACCCCTCATGTAGTGAGAATCAGTTGTGAGATACATCATAGTCTTAGGAAAACTTTGCTTGCGCGATTCAGAAATATATTCACAAAACCACACGCTAAGGACACTAGGATAATGTTTTATGTGAAATTTTAATCATGTTCTAGATCTAGACTACAAAAAAAAAATTGTAAGCATTTGAAAAAGATTATTGTAATGTACACCGGTCATCTATTGAATTATTGTAACTGTAAACAAGAAATAAAATGCTCTTATTGTTACAGATCTATTTGTGGTGGTTTGAAATTAATAATTGTTCTTGACAAAGTACCTAATATAAAAATGCATTTAAATTGTAATTATATATATTTCAATACTAGTACCTACACAAATAAACCCGTAAAACTGAGAGGGCACACTAATCATCGTACATCGGGTCAAAAAATCCGTCAACTGCGCATCACACTCGCGCATGAAGGGTACCGTCCATTTACCTATGAAACGGCATAAATATTAATAAATATCTCTGTTACAATATTTTAATTTTACAATTAGGTATACGTAAAGTGAACATATAGCTAATTATTGTTTTTCTGTGAATATTTTAAGCGTCTCTCTGTTGCCGTTGTCAATTTCGAGCAAAAACGGCATAAAACATTTTTGTTCTAAACATTTTTATGTTGATCTTTTTTATTTAAGTATTAGTACCTAACAGTTGTTATAGAGGCAACAGAAATAAATCATGTGCAAAAATTTCAATTGTCTATCACGTTTCATGAAAACATGAAATATAACCGGGCAGACGGACAGAACAGTCTTGCTTACTCTTTGGGCATGGACCGTAAAAGTAGTAATTTATTTTTAAGTTTTAGCGCCACCTGTGACAAGTCTATTATATCTTTTTCATTGAAGATATCTTTCGTTGAGCAAAATTACCAAAAGAAACATCATTTGCGACCAAAAATGGATAGATGGCGCTAAACATTTGTTTTCGGTTTTTTAACCCCCGACCAAAGAAAGGGGTGTTATAAGTTTGACGTCGATTTCTGTCTGTCTGTCTGTGGCACCGTAGAGCTCAAACGGATGGGCCGATTTCGATGCGGTTTTTTTTTATTTGAAGGTTAATATCCGTGCGGATGTTCTTAGCTATGTTTGGTTAATATCGATTCAAGATGGTCACTACCACAAAATCGTGAAATACATTTCTTTTTTCACAACTGCCAAAATATGGGTACCAAA
The DNA here is from genome assembly GCA_017562165.1 of Ectropis grisescens. Classification (NCBI taxonomy): domain Eukaryota; kingdom Metazoa; phylum Arthropoda; class Insecta; order Lepidoptera; family Geometridae; genus Ectropis; species Ectropis grisescens. The sequence continues at coordinate 31,470,432 of CM029767.1, forward strand.
TGAAAGGACTTGGCTAGTAGAATGTTGTACAGATAACAAATCCGAGGTAGTCGGGGGTTAATCAAAATTTTTAATTTTGTTCTTGTGTTTTTAAGTGTTGCCGTCTCATGGAAGTGAAAAAAAAACTTACGTAACTACGGAATTTACCCCTTTAGTTACGTAATTTTACAAGGTCGATAAAATCCCGTAATTGAGAAATTACGTAATTGCGTATTGGAAGCCCTACTCTAGGGGTAGTAGCGACAAGACTAGGTAGAGTCGGGGTGCTCGAGTCGGATCTGGGTCCTCCTGACCTACCCGGTCCGATTTAGTCTTAGCAAGGTGGACGGTGGTAAACCACCCAAAATATTATTGTAGGATTCCGCCGAACACCAGAATCCACAAACACCTTAGCAATTTAGCATCACACGTACTGTTTTCAACGCCATGTTGTTGTTATGTCAGACAGCGCCATGAGTGTTAAGAATCGGAACTAAAATTGTCAAAGCAAATGACGTATGGCGTCGAATACATTCCGGCTGTTTTTTAATCAGCCGCTTTCAATCTGGCTAATCGTCAAACCGCCGCTTTACAAAACGGCCCTGGTTTTCAAAACGGCTAGCCGTAATGTAATACAGCGGATTATACGATCCGGCTTCGACACATACATAACGAGATAATACATCGGACGGGGCGTGACGCGAACGGAACGTTAATGCCTCGTTCGAGACAGGGAACGTGTTCTGCATACGTACTGTAACAGTGATTCGGATCTAACGTGCTTTATATTATTCATGTACTTAGGGTCTAAATACTTTCGAGTTAGCTAAATTATATAAAGCTGGATGTGACCGTACACATTCGATTAGTGTTTCGTCGTCCATTTTCGACGGTGATGCAAACGTCCAACACTACTTTTCTCTCCGGAACGAACAGAGTGAACGGAAACGGAGGAAACACGGACGGGCGAAGCACGCGCGGGCGGGACGTGCCGAATATCGTTGGCGACGATATTTTTCCCGCCCCGTCAATGCCACGTTCCCGTCCCGTCCGTGTCTCCGTGACAAATGCGCTTCCATATAGGCATAGAATAGATGATATAGGTACATTTTGTATGAAATGATATTTCCGAAATTTCCCGTACCGTCCCGTCTGTGAAAAAACCCGTCACGTATGCAGCGGAAGTCATATAAGGCGTACCCCATGCGGTTGTTGCAATCTCACGGCACACGGGGACCTTCACATACTACGCTGACGACACCGACGATGCCATCGGTCGGTTCGTGCGGGCGAGCGTGGGCTGCATCACCGAAGACCATCCGAGATTACAACCTACAGAGGGCCGTCAGGGACATAAATGCGGCTGTTGTGGAGGCTCTGGGCTGGGAGGAGGCAGCTTAGGCAAATGGCAATTAGGCAAACACTCGATGTCGAGTCGATTACTAGCGGAATCCCAACCGGTAGTGATCGGTTCTACAGACGAGCACTAGAATTAGATTTTAAATGTACCCAACTCCCTCCTATTTTCCTCTTCTTCTCCTTATCCAAGAAATGTGTAAAACAATAAATATATAATTGTAATGACAAAGATCACGGACCCCGGAGTCTGTGGAGTGGCTAATTTAAATAATAATAAAAAAATACCTTATGTAAGTCATAAGTTTTTACTTCTATCGGCAGTATGACTGCCAATATACCTATATTATTATAGTTTTCGGGGCGCGTAAGATACGTACTTGGACTAATAAGCACCACGCTTGCCCAGTACACAGTGACACGCAGTTATTTATTAACAAGAAATATCCAAACTAAATCCCAGCGCTGATAGTTATGATATTTACCCTGTAAGTACTTTTTGCTGGAAACACTACCCTTCAAATAATTTTAACAGCGAAGAAAACATCGTGAGGCTGTCACCACAACCATAGATTAATATTTTGTAATGGCGCCACCTATTATGGTTGTTTGGAACTACTTGCCAATGAAGAACTCATCTGCATCCTGTTGCTGCATCAAACCTGGAAAAATACTGGAAGGCAGTTTTATAAACAAACCTTAGGGATGTGTGGCGTAACCTGAAACAAATTATAAAAACTGAGGTAATATCAATGATAAATAATTTAAATGAATATTAAGTAAAACAGAGGCATGTAAGCGCTGCATATTCACGTACTTACTACCTGGGCAAGAACAATAGAGGAGGCGGCGACGGCAGACCACAGGCCGGCCGCAGCGACGATCGCCTTTCACCTCTGCGAGCGATGCAATTCCACTGACCGCGCTGAGCGCACGCTTCTCTTCTCAATAATTGTAGTCTTATAATTACGTAAATATCAGAAATAAATATCTAAAATTGAATTCTAGTTAGTTGAACTTTTCTTCCCTCATTCTACTACAGATTTAAATTAGTTATTATTTACGCCATCTACTGTGTTTACTATGAACTGTTATGCCTAAAAAGCTGAAGTGGTTTAAAAGAGTTGGTAAATGTCTCAACGCAAAGTTTCAAGAGTTTCGCATTCTTGCTGTTGTATCTAATTAACACTAGATGGCAGTTATATAAACAAACGCTGGGTACTTACGTTAATTTCTATTTACGTACGTCATCTATTTATTACCTTTATAGACTGCAGGCCCGTGAACAAATTTTGTGGGTCTAGTAAACAACCGGGAGACCTATGTAGGATGATAGGTATAAAATAATAAGATTTAGCACTATGCCGTCACTTGTAAGCTTGCAATTGAGATAAGGTGAGAGTGCAAAAGCGCAAGTAGAGTGGTAAATGTTGGTCATATAAATTTGTACGGCATTCTTACCATTAATAGATCCATGGAAAATAAGAAGAAAACGCGTAGTGCCGTACAAAAATAGTGCGCCACAAAGTTGGAAACATATTTGGTAATTTGATACGGCATCGGTTCCACACAGTTTCAATAGCTCTTCCAACCTATTTTTCCGCAACGCCGCCGCCGGCGCGGCGCCGCGCCGTACAAAAATTATGCGACAAGAGACAATGCTGTAGAAATCTGAAAGTTTATAACAAAGGCCGGTAAAAAAAAGAATTTTAAAAATAAATAAATTTAACTTTGTAATTAATTTCCGATCCAATTTTTTTTATGATGATTAGTATCACTTACTGCGCATACAATCACAAAATGCTGCCAGATTCAAGCTCCATCTTGAAGAAACCTCGGACACTATGCACTTTAGGACAAAAATTAATGAAGTTATTAATTGTCGAAAATATAATTTTATACCTCATTTGTCAAACACTATCAAAAACTATCAGATCTGTAAAACCACGAAGTAGATTTTGATACGCGTTTTTTAATAGATAGAGTGTTTCCTAGAGAAAGGCTTAATCTTATCTTATTAAGTAATCTTATCTTATAAACGACCAATTCTTGTAGGTATATAAGTATATATATATATATATGTATAGAACCTGAATCTCAGAAACGGCTTGAACGATTTTCATGAAACATGTATACAGGGGGTTTCGGGGACGATAAATCGATTTAGCTAGGTTTTATTTTTTAAAAACATCATTTTATGCGCGTTTTTTAGATAATGAAAACTCCCACAATGTCATTAGAATACGATAACTTATTTTGCTACTGTTCGCTAAGTCACACCCCGGACACTCCACTAAAATTCCATACATACAAGCGCCGCTGTGGAGCTACCTACTCTTCACACAACTACGCAGATGTCGTTCGTACACACGCGTGAATGTGTGCGTTAGAGCTAGGGCTACTGAATTGTTTTA